>VYZM01002859.1:38986-55007 GCA_013398915.1 Dromas ardeola
CCACAAGCTGGCCTGTATCCCTCGCACATCCTGGGTGCTTCCCTTGCCTCCCATCAGCCAGCTTCCCCACCTCATTCTCCATTTCTGCTCCCTTCCCTTCCAGGTGTTTCCCAGCCTGGTATTGCTGCACCCTCCCTCCTCGCCCCTGCCCTGCCCAGTCTGTTCCTACATCTTGTCCTGCCTTGCCCTGCTCTCCCCTGCCAGGTCCTGCCCAGCCCCTTCCCTGCCATCCTTTCCCATCCAGCATGGACACCTCCCTGCCTTGCCCTGCCCATCCTACCCCACAAGCAGGGTCAGCCCCACGTCCCCCCAGCCCAGGGGGCTATCCCATCCCGCCGTCCCAGCTCACCCACCCTGTCCCCAGACTGGCAGGTCACCCGCAGCCTGCAGGACACCTCCCGTGAGCACGCGGCCGAGCGTGGCCGCCTCTCACAGGAGGTGAGCGCCCGGGAGAAGAGCTTGGAGGAGACGCGTCTGGAGCTGGCGCGGGCCAGAGCGGAGCTGCAGCGAGCCTGGCGGGAGGGCAACGGCAGCCAGCTGGAGCTGGGGAGCCTGAGCGCTGAGCTGAAGCGCCTCACGGGGGTCCTGGGGAAGACGGAGAAGGAGATGCAGGAGGTGCAGGGGAAGCTCAACAACAGCGAGAACACTGTGGCCATCCTGCGCTCCTGCACGGCTATAGGTAGGGTGATGGTGGAGCAGGGACAGGGTACTCCAGGGGAGTGGCACCCCTCCACATGTGCAGTGCAGAGGTGCACTGGCTTTTTTGGCCACATGGTGGGGACAGGGTGGTCCAAAGGCTGAATCACAGAATCAGAGAATGGCAGGAGGTTGGAAGGGACCTCTGGAGATCATCTAGTCCAACCCCCCGCCAGAGCGGGGTCCCCCAGAGCAGGTTACACAGGAACCTGCGTCCAGGAGGGTTTTGAATGTCTCCAGAGATGGAGACTCCACCACCTCTCTGAGCAGCCTGTGCCAGGGCTCTGCCACCCTGAAAGTAAAGAAGTTCTTCCTCATGTTTAGATGGAACATCCTATATTCAAGTTTGTGCCCATTACCTCTTGTCCTGTCAAAGCTATGCCTGGAGCAGAGGCTGAGCCTGTGATGTCTGCTGGGAAGACGTGGGGCTGTTCCCAGTCCCCCCCAGGGCATCTGTGGCTGAGCAAGCGCCTGAGCCATCCCCCTGCCCCCAGATTGCTGCCCTTCAGGCTGGCTGATGTACAGGGGCAAGTGCCTCTTCGTCTCGTCGGAGAAGAAGACCTGGGAGGACAGCAGAGATGAGTGCGAGAAGAAATATTCTCAGCTCCTGGTCACCAAATCCTGGAGTCGCTGGACCGTGCCGGTAAGGTGCTGGGGGACCTGAGGGAAGGAGCTGGTGCATCCAGCCCTGGCCTCCCCAGGTGGGCCAGCACCGCTCTGGGGGCCCCTGGCCTGCTGAAACATTGGAGGGTGCAAGGCTGATATTTTGAGGTGGTGGACATGGGGCAGAGAGCCTCTGGCACCCCTGGATGCTGCCCAAGCTGGAGCAGGGCACCAGAGCTGCTCAGCTGTCCTGCCCCAAGGATCTCCAGCCCCAGGGTCTCCCTGGGGAGATGACCACCCCCAGCAAACACCGCAGCACAAAGGTACCATGGAAAGGCCACTAAAAGGCCCTTTTCCTCCTTCCCCAGGCCTTCCTGAAGAATGCAGACATCCCATACTGGATCGGGCTGCAGAAGAGAAGCTTACCCTGGTATGACTATGGCTGGCTGGATGAAGGGGACCCAGAAGGCGAGGGAATCTCGGACGCCTGGTTCTGGGTGGACGGCTCCCTTTATGAAAGGTACCCAGCAGCACAGCCTCTTGCCGAAACCCTCTCTCCTACAGCATGGCTTTAGGAAGCCTTTTAAATCCCAGTGGTACCCAGTCCCAGGCACAAACACTGGGCAATGAAGGGCACGAAAGCAGCTGAGGCTGAGGGGAGGCAGGCACAGTGGTGCGATGAGATGCTCAGGGGCTGTGCAAACGGAAAGCCAAGGCTCAGGTGGGGCACGTGCAGGGCGTGCGCAAGCAGGAGGCAGCGAAAGAGGACAAAAGAAACCGCAGGGTTTATCTGGGGTCTAGACAAAGCGTTCGAGCACCACCTCTGTCCCCCACGTGCCTCCCTGGTCCCTCCTCGAGGGGAAATCGAGCCTTGCTGCCTGCAGAGGGTCCCATGGCTCCTCCCCACCACGTGCACCCCTTCCCCAGCTCGCCACAGCTTCCTCTTGCGGTGTCTGAGGGTGGTGGGGAGGAACAGACCCGTCTGGCTGGGTGCTGGGTGCCCAGCCCCTGCCCGCTGCCGGCCCCTCCATCCTCAGCCCCGCTCTGGGGGGCTGCACCCCACCATGGCCCAGGGCAGCCCCTCCGGCCATCCACGCGCCCTCGGGGAGGACCGGGCTCCCCCCACTGCCGGGCGCTGCGGGGATGAAATATGCCCCATCAGCGAGGCTGAGACTCAAGCAGGGAGGAAGCTCAGGGGAGTTGCAAGCGATGCAAACCTTTTGCAGAGGCTTTTCTCAGCCTGCCCGAGGAAGGGCAGGCATGCATCAGCTGAGGCTTCAGCCTGTGAAATCAGTAGGGGAGGACTGGGGGATCCCCTCTTTGACTGCAGCATTCAACCCCTTCCCTGCGAGCGTGCAAGAGGCAGCCCTCAGCAGCCCCGGCTGCCTCGGCAGGGAACGGTGGATACGGCGATGGCAGTTCCCAGATGTGTCATTTCCTCATCCAGGCCGTGGCAGTCGAAGTCGAACGGGTCCTGTGCCATTATAAGCCGCGGGAACATCAAAGCTGCCCAGTGCGCCGGTCCCGAAGACCTGCACTTCTGGATCTGCGAGAAGGCAGCGGGGCCGAGCTCCCCTTTCATGGCATGATGGCCGCTGGCCCCAGCACGGCTGCGGGTGAGTGTGCCCATGCCAGGCTCTGCCGAGCCCTGCGGAACGTGGGGACTGTGGGATGTGCTTGGAGGACAGCGGGGAGCCCCGGGCCTCTGCCTGGGGCATGCTGACCCCCTTCCATGGAAATGGTCTGTGCTGGAGGGAGCCTGCCTCCATCCCTTTGCTGTCACAGCAGCCCCTCATCCGCAGTAGTTCAAGAGACACCCCCAAGCTGCGGTGCAGCAAAGGGGCAAGATGGGGGAAACCCCTTTGCAAGCTGCCCTCCCAGCCCCGCTGCGTGCGGTGGAAGCTGGGCAGCACCTCACCCTTATTCCCCGCCTTCCCTTGCAGCACCTGCACCCCGCACCGTCTCCGCTTCAGCCTTGCTGCACCCCTGCCTGGCACGTCCCATCCACGCGAGCAACCCACTTCCCTCTCTCAGACCCCTGCCCTTGGGCTGCCCAGGTCCTTCCCAGCGATGCCCAGCGATGCTCAGGCATCATGGAGGCTGGGGGAGGCAGCGGTGGCTGTTTCCCCCCCAGCTGATGCACTTCAGCAGAGCAGTACGGGTCCCACATCCCAGCCCCACACCTGCACAGGGTCCACTGGGTCCACCTGGGGATGCCCAGACCCGGCCGCAGAGAGGAGCAAGCCCTTCAGCCATGCAACAGTCCCCAGCATGGAGTGAGCTGCGCTGACGGGAGGCGAGGACGTGGGACCTGGGGACACCACAGCCCCACAGCCAGCCAGGTCCCCTCCCCACAGCAGAGTCTTTCTGTCTGGCCCCATCCCAGGAGCAGCTTGGCCATGGCTTTCAGGCAACCCAGCAAGAAACTGCCTCGGCACCCAAGGAGGAAGCTGTGCCCGAACCTGCCGGCGCCTGTGCTGGCCGTTGGGTTTTTTTTGTTTGTTTGGTTTTTTTTTTTGTGCTAATTAGAAAGTAGAGCAATGACCTTTAGGATTATATGATGTGATGGTGCCTTTCAAAAGCGAAAGCAACTCCGGCACTTGCAGCGGACTGACGCTTTGCGAGACAAGTCATCAGGACTTTAAATAGTTACCACACACGTGGCGCACGCGAAGATAAAGCAAAATAGCCCTGATGTAACACTGCAAGCAGGCAAAGAGCAGAGGAAGTCATGTTCAACCAGGCAAAGACGCTCTCAGTTTATTATGAGGTCCTGTGTGCCATATATAGTTGATTAATTGCTATGTGAATTAGCTTGCTTGAAGAGCTAAAGGGTGTTAAAGGCAGGCTTTTTGGAGGCGGCACATGTCACTCCTCTGTCCCGTCCGCTGGCTGAACCCACTTTGTAGCAATAAAGAGACACAGCTTTTCTGCTCTTTGCTTCCTTGTGTACCACTGCAAACACAGACTCAAGAGCACGAAGCCAAAGAACCTAAATAATAAATGGGAATTTGACTGAAGCCATTTCAACCGAGATGGCCGCTTCGGGGGCATCGAGATCTTGGGCTGAGCCAGCCTGGCTTGTGGTCCCCGAGGGGCTACCCAGAAGCCCCAGGCAAGACCGCGCAACCTTTTGGGGCTCGGGGTACCCTCCGTGTCTGACGTGCATCCAAGAGACAGAAGCGGCAGCCTGAGTCGCTAAGACATTCAAATTTTATTGAACACTTTAAATAAGCTGGGTATATATTACTAGCAATTATTATTAATAATAAAAAACACAAGAGTTCGGCATTCACCAGTGCATTGTGCGGGAGGGAGGAAAGCCGGCTCCCACCCTTGCCAGAGGCCAGGCAGCCTGGCCACAATCCCCATTAGCCCCTTCACCCGCCGCCGGTGCCAGAATGGCACCCTACTCCTGCCCCTGCGTGTCGGGGGGACGCAAGGTGCCGTGCCAGCTCAGCATCCAGCCCTTGGCAGCGGGTGGGCAAGGGCAACCCCAGCGCTGGCTAATCAATCCTCTCTTGTGCACTTCCCCGTGGGCATTGCCCCTCTCCCAGCCCAGGGAGGGACCGAGTCCGCTCCCCAAGCTTGTGAGGAAGCACAGGGACACCCACCAGCCCCACAGTATCCCCAAAACACACATAGACACACATTGACCCCTCTGCCCCCAGCCCAGACCTGCTCACCCCCCGGCCTGGGTGGCCGCAGGGGGGCTCCCAGTTCTCCCAGGGGGACAGGGTCATTGTACACCCCTCTGTGACAGCCCGCAAAGGGGGCTCCTGCACCCAAGGTTTGAGCCCTGGTGGTCCCACAGGGGAGCAGCCCTGCCACTCAGTGCAGCACCGGAGTGTGACCGGGGCAGGGGTGTTATTGCACTTCAGTCCCCAGCAGGGACCCAGCCCACCCTGGGGTCTCCCCACAGACCCCCCCGAGGCCAAACCCAGTGGGACGGGCACCCAGGCGCCTGGGCAGCGCCATGGCAGCCACCACAGCCACTGGTGTGAGGACAGACCACGGGGATGTACCGGGCTCCTGTGTCTGCGGGCTGGGGGTCCGAGGGGTGGGCGGACGCAGCCCTGCTCCCCAGGGATCCCCGGCACTAGGACTGCGCCTCCGGCAGCTTCAGGCTGGGCTCCGCCAGCACTGGCCCCAAGGCTTTCTGGTGGTCGTCCCGGTCGTGGCAGAGGCTCTTGGCCTCACAGTTGAGGTTCTGGTAGCGGGGTGGGCTGGGTGCCGGCCGGCGGCAGAGGGAGGTGATGCTGAAGGGACCCAGGCAGCAGCCGGGGCAGGGCAGCACCTCGTCCTGCTCCAGCACAGTGACGGAGCTGTGCCCGGGCAGCATGGCCGTGCGCTCCGTCCGCTCCAGCGCCGTCTCGCAGGGAATGCTGAGCTCGGAGAAGCTGTGCTCCAGCCCGCTGTCCCAAGACAGGGGTTTGCTGACCACCACGTTGTTGTTGTTGAAGAGGAGCCCGTTGGAGGCTTGGGGCTCCGGCTGCCAGGGTCGGGAACCCGAGGATGCCGTGCGGATGAAGTTGCTGTTGGAGGGGGGTGGCGGGGGCTGTGGTGGCTCAGGGCTGTCGAGGACGCAGTCCATCCGCTCCTCTGCCCTGGGGCTGGGAGGGGAGGCTCGTCCCCAAACTGGGGGCGGGAGGAGGGCAGGGGACTGGGGGTCATTGTCGGGATGGGGGGACCCCACGCCCAGCGCCAGCCCCCCCCGGTGGGGCAGCTCGGGGGAGGCGGGCAGCGAGTGGCACTTGCGGGGGGGGGCGGTGGGGGCGGGGAAGTCACACTGCACCTCCACGGTGGGCTCGGGCGTCACGGGGGTGCTGAGCTGGAGCGGGGCAGGGGGCGGCAGGTCGAAGGTGAGCGAGATGACCGACTTGCTGGGCGTGTCGAAGAGCTTGATCTTGCCGCCCTTCAGGTCCTCGCGCTGGGAGAAGGGGTTGACGCGGGGGGACGCCTCCTTGGTCCTGGCCCCGCCGTAAGGCTCTGGTGGCCGCAGCAGGGCGGGCGATTTAGGGGGGAACATGTCGGACTGGCTGCGGGACAGGCGCTGGTCCGGCTGCAGGTGCTGGGTCCCCGGCTCGCGCAGGGGCGACTGCTCGGCGTGGCCAGTCACCCTCCCGGCTACCCCTGGGCACGGGCACAGGAGTGGGTCACTAGCCACCCACAGCTCTGGGTGCGGGGTGCCAGGCACCCAGCAACCCAGGGGTACACCCCGGGGGTGTGGTAGTGACCGCCCCCATCCTGCAGACCTCATGCAAACCCCGGTCTCTTTCCCCTACGGATACCGGGGTAGGATGGGACACCCCACATCCCCCCTCCTTGCATACCCCCTGTGGCCTGTCCCCGGGGTGCCCACGTACCATTGAGTGTGGCCGCCGTCCCAGGCACGGGCACGCTCTCCCCAGCGCCGAAGAGGGTGGCCCCGGTGCCCTCGGGACCCGGCTGGTGCTGCAGGACACCCTCCAGGCACTGTGTGATTTCCAGGAACGAGGGGCGGGAGGTGGGCTCCATCTGCGGGCAGGAGGGTTTACCGGTGAGCTCTGTGCCCCCCCCAGCACCCCAGGGAGCCCTGCTTAGCAAAGGAAGGTGCCTGCCTCTCCCCCTGTGCAGGCAGGGCTGCCCACCCGGCCCCGGCTGAGATGGGGATGCTCACACTGCAGCAGTGGAAAGCGAGCTGGAGGAAGGTCGCCGGGCAGTCGATTTCCACCATGGTGCGGAAAGTGGCGATGTCCAGGCCAAAATCCTATGCCAGGGAAAAGAGGAAAAATGAGGTCGGGCGCACTGGGATACCGTATGGCCTGGGGGATCCGGGGTGGCCTGTCCCCCCCATCCCCGCACTGACTGCGTGACACTCAGGGATGCAGACCTGGCAGCACCCCAGCTGGGGCACAGCAAGGGAGGACCCTGGGGTCACCCCAAGTTGGGGCAAGACTGCAGGATACTGGGACACAAACCCCTCCTGCTCTCTGCCTGAATGTCACCATCCCCTTCTGCCACCCAGGTCGACTCCGGGCTCCAAGGACAGGTAGAGCGCATTCCCCCCTGTGGAGCAGCTCTTGCTGCCAGGAGACATTTGGGACACAGCACCCCTGCCCCGAGATGTGGGGCAGCTCCTGCACATGGGGCTCTGCCCAGCAGGAGAGGATGGTCCCCCTCATTTGTGGAAGCAGTCCCAGCCACGGTGCTGCTGCCCTCCCTCCCCGTCCCCGTCCCCATCCTCGTCCCAGGGAGTCACCTCAGTGCGGGGCAGGTAGTCGGGGTCAGCAGGGATGCGAGCGATGATCTCGCACAGGATGATGCCATACGCGAACACATCAGCCTGCAGAGAGCAGGGAGTCACGCAGGGGGAGCCTGCAGCCCCAGGGCGACGTGCCCACCCTCCTGTGAACCCACAGCCCCCCTCCTCCCCATGGAGCCACACCGGTGGCCCTGTCACCTCGCCAGCTGAGGCATGCCCAGTTCCTTCCCTCCATGTGCCCCACCGCCCCCAGGGCCACAAATCCTGCAAGCTGCCGGTGGCACAAGCTTGGATAAAGCCTTACATATGGCAGCCACAGAGCCTCACCTTCTCATTGTAGATCTCCCCTCGCAGCACCTCGGGCGCCATCCAGTACGGGGAGCCCACCACGGCCAGTGGCTCCTTCTCGCTGCCCTCGCTGGGGGACATGGTGGGACGTCAGGGGCTGCCCGCAGCCCCTTGCCCCTTTCCCACCTCTCATCCTCCCGCTGGGGCAGCCCAAATCACCATCTCCATCTCCCCTCCTGGGTTAAGCCTCCACCTTGCAGCCCACGACCTCATCTCTCCCCACCCACACCATCCCCATCTCCATCCCCTCCTAGCCAGACCCAAACAAGTCTATCTGCCCCCGAGACCCCACCACCGCAGACCACCCCCACTGCCCCCCATCCCTGCCCTTCTAGCTGCACCCTAAACGTTCATCCCTCCCCATCTCCTGCTCCAAGTGGGCTGGAAACCCCCCACTCCAGGGATGGGGATGGACACTACCACGCACCTGTAGGTGGGGATCTTCTCCGCCAAGCCAAAGTCACCTACTACAGCTGTGTAGCCGATGGCCTCGCAGCGCACCAGGCAGTTCTGGGGGCACAAGAGGACCCCTGTCACACCAACCACACCAACCCTGCCTCCCCAGACACCGCTACCAGGATGCCCCGGCACAGCACAGCTTCCTGCTGCCCAGCCGGCCATGCCTGGGGCAGCAACGTGGGTATGGGACAACGAGGGCAATGGGATGCCTTGGAGCATCCAGTACCTTGGAAGTGAGGTCACGGTGGAAGATGCCCTTGGAGTGTAGGTAGCGCAGGCCACGGGCAATGTCGAGGGCCAGCTTGATGCGCATGGACCAGGAGAGAGGCACAGGGCTGTCCAGCAGCTGCTCCAGGTTTCCACCGTTGATGTACTGATGGGAAAAGCTGGGCTATCGCATCACTGCACAACTCCCCTCTCCCCGCCATAATGCTGGATGCCCACCTCTCATCCCAGCACATCCCCCAAACACCCCATGGCACAGGCCCCCAGTAGACCTTGCCCTGCATGCGTGCCATGGGCTGAGAAGGTGTCACCCTAGCTATCGCCGTTCCCTCCCCAGGCCTGCAGGAACCCTGCGGCTCATGACCGTTGCCCTGTTCTCACCTCCGTCAGTGCGTGCAGCTGTCCCTGGTGCACACATACCCCCATGAACCTGCAAGATAGAGGGCACCTGAGGGTGACCGCAGCGAGGACCAGCCCCAGGAGCTCATCCAGCACTGGCAGTAGCTCCAAACCCCCCAGGCTAGGGGAAAAAGGGGGCAACGGGGACGGCAGCGGGGGTCCAGGTCCTACCTGAGGATGTTGGGGTGCGAGAGGCGGTTCATCAGCTGCACCTCCCGCAGCATGTTGCCCCGGTTGCTGGTCAGCTTGTTCATTTTCAGCACCATGATCTGCCCCGACTGACGGTGCCGCACCTGGAGCCGGGGGTGGAAGGGAGGCTGAGTCACTCATGTCCCTGCAGCGCCCCGGACACCAACTTGCACCCAGCACCCACCCCAGCCCAAGAGGCAGGAGCTGAGCACCCCATACACCCAAGGTATGGGGCTGCTAGGGCTTTGGGGGGGCTCTCCCAGCACAGCAGCACCTCAAGGACCCCCAGTGCGGACGAAGCACATCCCCACTGTCCCCAAGGCACCTCACTTGTTGTGCTCCCCTCTCCATGCTGTGCTGCCCAGGCAATGGCAGCTCCTCTGAGCTGCAACCCCAAGGCTTGTGCAGGATTGGGGCACACCAGGGAGGGCTTTTTCGGGTCAGTACAACCCAGCCAGACCCTACCAGCATAGGATGGAGGACAGAGGGGGCACAATGCCCCACGAATCAGCCCTGGGGTGGCCAATGCTGGCCCAGTGCATGACCCCAGCCTGGTGGGGCATGGCACTGGGACGAGGCTGTATATTTAGCTGGCCCCAGCCTGACGCTGTCATGCAAGCTGGGGGTCTGGTCCCCTGCCAGGAACAGCAGCTGGGAGCGTGGCCAAGCACAGACACCCCTGTCCTTCTGCAGCCCCCCCGGTGTGTGCAGGGAGAGGAGCACGGGATCCCCTGCCCCAGCACCGCGCTGGGGGGGGCCGAACCAGTGCTGACGGTCCCTTTCTGATCGGGTGCTGGGGGTGCGATGGGACCCCCACAGAGCAGCAGCTGGTGGGGGGGACAACCCGGCAGATCCCAGCTGCCCCCCGGCAAACACCGAGCTGTGCATGGAGGCACAGGCATTCCTCGGCACTGCCGTCAGCTCCACGCTCTTCTCCTTTTTAGTCGATGCTGGTTGAAGCTGCTGTGCCGGTGCCAGCCCCTGGCCCGTCCCACACTCCCCCTCGCCTCGGCGATCGCCTCCCCGGGCAAAACACGAGGGGCTGGCAGAAGGCAGGGTCCTCAGTGCCCGCCCCATCCTGCTGGCAACTTGGCCCCTGTCCCTGTCACAACAGGGGAAGGCTGGCATGCTGGGGCCTCCGGGGCTCTCTTCCCACTCCATAGCTGGCATTGCTTCGGGAAGCAGTTGTCCTGGGGTGCATGCTGAGATGGGGACCCATCTAGTACCCAGTTACCCAGGGGACGGGTAGCAGCTCCTTCCCACCAGAGGTTCTGGGGGGAAATTAGTGCTTTATAAAGATCCCTCTACATGTTTGGATGCATGAAGGCCAAACCAGCCCCAGGCAGAGTGGAAGTAAGAGGGAACAAACAGCCCGACCCGACCCTGCTGTGCCACCAGCAGCTCATTGAGTTCAGGGAGAGGCTCTGAATAATTCAGCAGCCACCTGCCCGTGGGCTACCTGCTCTGGTTACACCTGCGTCACCTCCAGCCAGCTCCAGCCAGCCGCCCGGCACCCCTGGCCCGCAGGCAGGGGCCACGTGGCAGCAGAGATCAGGATGGACCCTGGATGAGTGAGGAGGGGACATCCCAGACACCTGCCGCCGTGGGTCCCCAACCTGGGGAGAAGGGAGGAAGGGTTTCCTCATGCCTCCTCCTCACTGAGCACTGGACAAAGCTCCTGGGTTCCAGGAGAGCCCGTCGCAGGGTGATGGCGCAGTCCCTGCTGTGGCGACCACAGCTCCTCCAGCCATGTGTGCATCCAGGACGCCCCATCTAATGGTGCCCAGGTCCTCCCAGTGCCCACCACACTGCTCACCCCAACGCACCACCTGCAGCACCCAGCACTGCTGCCAGTCCCTGTGCTCGGGGACTCCCTGCCCACACCTGCACCAGCACGCAGGGCAAGGGGCACCCCCACCCCATCCCCACCATCGCTGCCTCCCCTCCACCCCATACCCATCTGTGGGGCAGCTGGAGGCAGCCCAGGCACAGAAATGGGGCTCCCAGCCTGGCTTTGGTGGCTGTGTGGGCTTTAAGGAGGGGACCTCCCTGGCCAAAGCAGGGTGGGCAAGGTCTCCCTTTGTCCCTCCAGCTCCTTGCAGAGCCAAGGGCCAAGGGATCCAGGGCACAGATGAGGCCTGTGGGACCCCCCTGCCTCACAAACCCCCGGCGCTGGGTGCTGCCCAGCAAAGCCCAGTGTTCCCAACCCAGCTCTCCTGGCGGCAGCGCTGCCTTCCCTTCCCACTCGGCGTGGGGCTGGCAGGACTGGCTGGGTCGGTTTGGCTGGCACCAGCAGCTGCCAGGCGCCGGGACCCGGCTCGACGGCGCAGGCAGGCTGGGTGCCGCCGGGATGGCTGCGGGCAGCCAGGCTCTGGCGCCACGCGCCCACGATGGGAACGCCGGGCGGCACGCACAGCGCTGGCACTGGGTGGCCACGCACGGTGGGGCTGGCCGGGTCTCCCTGAGCAGCAGCATCCCTGCATCAGGGAGCAGCCGCCGGCAAGCACTGGCTCAGCCCCACATAGCCGGGATGTGCCCATGGCTTAATTCCTTGTTAATCAGTCTCCCGCCATGGCAATAGGCTGGGTCAGGTCCGAGTGCAGCCGTGCGGCATCTAACGCCTTAATCCTGTGGGAGAGGCAGCCTGGGGGAGGGAAGGTCCAGTGAAAGCCCCTTCCCTGGGATTTCTCCCAGGGACCCCAAGGAGCCCCCAGCCAGCATGGCTCTGCCCTGGTGCTCCGCTCCAGGACTCCGTCCCCAGGAGCAGAGCGGGCTCCAGGGGCTCCCAGGACAGCCCCAGCCCCACACACATAGGGCACGACCTCCTCAAGGGCATCCAGCGCCCTGACCTTGCTTGCTGTCTCCCCTCCATGCTCCGTGGCTCCAGCACAGCCCTTGCCGGAGCTGGCAGGGAAGGGGTTATGGTTCCTTGGGCTTCCCAACAGCCTCCCACATGCGTTCACCAGTTTACCCAGTCCAGCCAGGTGCTAGCACCAGCCCAGCACCCCAGAAGCAGGGGTAGCAGAGGAGGGAACAAGCCATGACCCCAGGCGGGACGCAGCCCCTCGCTAAGGGGGTTTCCTTGCCCGCTGCCATCCAGGGAAGGCAGTGGGCGGGAGAACCTCCCCGGGCAGGACCGGCGTCCCCCCTCGCCTCTCCACGCTCTGGCATGGCGCCCAGGAATCCCAGCGCATTCCCCGGAGCTGAGCTCAGCCAGGCAGCCATGCCGGGGTGCCGGGGGGGAGGATGCGGGGTGAATGTAAGCCACCAGCCTCCACCCAGGAGCCAGGCAGGCCCTCGCCCCTTGCTGAAGCCCACCAGCATCCCACACAGCCCCTCCGTTGGGTGTTTCATGGGGGTCCCGCGGCTGATGCGGGGTGTGGTGGCGTGTCGGTCCCCATCCCATCTGTTGCCAGCACACAGGGCTGGGGGGATGGGATGGGGCTGGCTGCAGCCCCAGCCTGGGCACAAGGGATCTGAGCTCTTTTAACAGCGGAAATTGGAGTCTTATTTAAAGAGCATGCTAATCAGAGCGAGCAGACGGCCTGCTCCCTCCCCGCAGCCGGAGCTCTTGTCTAGACACGGGGCGAAGCCACCCCGCCACCCCCCAGCCTGGGGGGTCTCAGCAGCCAGTCCCTCCGTCACCCCCCGCTGGGGACAGGCTCACACATGGCCCCACGCCGTGCACGTCCCCTTGCCCCAGCACAGCGCAGGCAAGTCACAGTCACGCAGGGACATCATCCTGCACCCCTCGCCCCGGAGAGCCCAGCGGGGAAAGACAGGAGGGCAGGTAAGGGAGGTACCAACGCCACCGGTAATCCCACAGCCGCCCGCAACGGCTGCACCTGAGCTCGCGGGAATCCCAGTCGCGCAACAGGTCCTTTACTGGGTGGGACTGGAAAACCTGTTCATCGCATGGAAAAGGCAGAATCGGTCAAGACAGACTTCCTCCGGGGAGGCGAAAGGAGCAGGGCATGCATCACCCGCTCCCGATCTACGCTTGAGCATCAGCAGCTGTCACCTCCCGCACTCCCCAGAGCAGCACCAGGGGCACACCAGGAGCACGGGCAGCGCCGGCGTTGCACCACAGTGGCGTGGCATTGCCAGCTGTCACCAGCAAAGCCCAGAGCAAGCCCCGTGACAGCGCAGGAGAGGTGCCGGCAGGTCCCTGGCTAGTCAGCACAACGCGTTTCCAGCGCTCGGGGCTCCCGAGCGGCGACAGCGGGGCCAGGGCTGCTCCTGGCGTCGCTGTGGCTGGCTGACCTCGGCAAATTCACTTCCTCCCCGCCTGCCTTAGTTTCCCCATCTGTGTCACGCCGCTCCACCCTCCTTTGTAAAACAAGGCAAGGTCCACTGATGAAGGGCAGCAGATAAGAGGGAGGCAGTTTTGTCATTAGTTGCACTGGTAAACTGGGAGTAAACACCAAATCTCAAACGTTGGCAGCTAGCAGTGGCATTGAAGCCCTCTCCCGAGCTCTGTCTGTGCTGTGATCCACTAAATCTTCTCCCAGCACCGTGGAAATGGGCTACTGGGCTGAGCATATATCGAAGGGCTGCGCCCTGGGAAGGAGCGTCTTGGGGAGGATGTGCGACAGCGGGGCATAAGGCGCAGAGTTGGATGAGCGAAGATCTCTGGATACAGCCCCCAGGAGAGTGAAGCCAGGATGCTACCCGGAGCCCCTGCATCTGCTGCAGACCACACATGGGAAATTAAGAGAGGGATAAGGAGAAGAGATGGAACAGTGGTTTCAGGGCTGGAGAAAATGTCTGGCACAAACACACCCAGCTCAATCTGCTCAGTCTATTGGAGATGGGTATTGCTCGCTGCAATGTCCGTGTACCCGAGAAAATGGGTGGGCCTGGTGCCTCTGAAATCCCACAGGGAAAGGCAATGGGAACCAGCTGTTCCAGAGGGAAACGGTACCAGTCTGCAACACAGCGGGGGATCGGCAGGGAACAACCCCCAGAGAAAAAGGCAGCTTTCCATCACCGGTGTCTCCCGTTTGCTCTGGACGGCTTTTCCAAGAGAAGTGGCTGGAGTGGGATAAGGCTTAACCCAGGGGCAAGCTTGGGACACCGGGGCTCAGACATACTGAGCCCTTTGGCTTTAACGCTGGGAGCAGTGTCAGACGCCCGAGCCGGTACCCCAGCACCCTGCCTGGCCCTGGCTCGGCTGCACAACAGGGCTGAGCCACCTGCGCAGGGACAGAGATGTCCAAGTCCCCTCCCCGTCCCCCACGCCCACCAAAGCTGGAATGAGGCAGGACCCAGCAGCCACACAGAGGAGGGAGCCGCGAGTGCCCACGGCCATGGAAAGCAACAGCAGGAAGAAGAGAGGTGGGAGGAAAACGGGTCCTGTACTGCCCTGCCAAGCTCCATCCTCCTCGCAAGCTCAGGCAGCCAAACCCCAGCTCAGATCCCGGGCCTGCCCCACCATCCTGCTGAGATCTTGGACGCAACCCACGGCACGAGCACAAAGCCCCATCTGGCCCCCTCCTGCCCCTGCCTCCTCTCCGGCATCCACACACGTCGGCTCCTGCCGCCTGATGCTGCTCCCACCCCCCAACCTCCGCTGCTCCCCCACATCCTACATGGAAGTGCCCCTGCAAGAGCATGAACAACGGGTGGGAGAAGGAGCATTCTGTGGCTCCCGCAGGGCCCGGGGAAACAGAAACAGCGAGGCAAGGAGAGACTGTGGCCTGGCCGAGACACGGGAGCATCCATTATTAAAGAGCCATATCCACGCCTGACATTATTAAATGCCTCCCTCTGCTCCAAGGTGCTGCTGCGTGCTCCAAGCCAGAGATCGATAGCAGGAACCTGGCCAGTGGAGAGGTCGTGGGTCCGCAGGAGCAGGAGGGAGCACGGAGGAGGCTGTGCACACCTGTCACAGCCCCTCACAGGACGCCTCTACCGTGGCTGAAGAGGAGCTGGGTCTTGGGGTCTCCCTGCTGAGGGAGGAACGGCACCAGGGCTGGAGAGGGACCCCAGGGTCTGTGGATGCCCAGCTGTGCTACACATGGGAGCGTGGTCCCGCACAGGGGACACAGCACTGCGCTGCCCGGGACCCCAGAGACCATGGTGGGAGGTGGTGAGGGTCCTGCCCAGCCCAAAGCTGCTCTTCGAATTAGGCAAAGCCACTAGAAGCGTGGCTTAAGGGCAGTCCTTGCCCAACAGCTTGTGGCACCTTGAGTGATGCTGAGGACGAAAACAACACGCACACACACCTCCCCTCGAACGTGGAGAGGTGGTCGGTCGCAGCAGGGCAGGGGACAGTACTGTGTGGGCTGGCAAGGTACTGTCACACTGGCACCTCTGTCACACTGTTGGGACCTTGAGCTCCCCACCAGCACCCACGCACCCCTCACCAGGGTGCGGGCCATGCATGGGTGTCCCTGCTCTCGCAGTCCCAGAGAGGACGGGCGACAAAGGCAGCTCCGGGCTCCCAGCCGGGGGACCTTCCCCAGAGCTGCTCTGCAGCATCACACCCCTCTCCCTGACCCGGTCACCTTCGGGAGACTCCCGTGGGGCACCCAGTACATCTACCTGCCCAGCACAGGATGGAGCAGGCCCAGCAATGCTGGAAATCACCCCGGACCAGCCGCAAGCGCTGCCGGCATCCCCTGCCCACAGGCACACCCCGGGCCCGGCGGGGTCGGGGCTCCAGGCTTGTGACAGGGGTCCCCGCGGCTGGGCTGCCCGCCACCCCACCCGTGCTCAAACACCCCCCCCGCGGCCCCGCTGTCACCCGGGAGCGCTCAGCCTTCCCGGAGCTGTAAACACAGCCGGCGCTCCCCTCCCCCTGCACGGAGGGATGGAGGAACAACATCCCCGGCGGGGACGGGGCCCCCCGGCACC
>VYZM01002859.1:55766-71617 GCA_013398915.1 Dromas ardeola
GGAACCGCCGCCGCCGAGACCTGACGGTGTCACCTACCCCTCACCCCCACCCCCCCGGCGGGGTGACCGCACGCCCCGGTTTCCGCCGTGCACCAGCCCCGGACCCTGAGGGGTCCGTGGCATCTCTGTACGCGCCTGCGTGGGGGATGGGGACACGAGCTCCTGGAGCAGGGCTTGGACAGTCCCCATGGACACAGCGCTCTGATCTGCCCCCAGCCCGGGCCCTGCCTGGATGCTCCTTGTAGATCGGGAGGACTCTCCTTCTCCCCTGGGTCCCACCTGCGTGCTCCTTGTACATGCAGGATTGTCCCCTGGGCCCTGCCTGGATGCTCCTTGTAGATACAGGACTCTCGTTCTCCCCTGGACTCTGCCTGGATGCTCCCTGTAGACTCTCGTTCTGCCCTAGGTCCCACCTGGCTGCTTCTTGTAGATGGGAAGGATTCTCGTTCTCCCCTAGGTCCCACCCAAATGCTCCTTGTAGATGGGAAGGACTCATGTTCTGCCCTAGATCCCACCTGGCTGCTCCTTGTAGATGCAGGACTTTCTTTGTCCCCTGAACCCTGCCTGGATGCTTCTCGTAGATGTGTGACTCTCTTTCTCCTCATAGCAGCTAGTCCCACAACGGATGGGCCAAGGGTGTGGGGATCTGATTTCCCCATATATCCAGCCCCACGCCATACAGTGTCGTGGGTCCAATTCCCCCCATACAAGCAGCCGCTGCCAGCATGGGCCCCGTAGGTAGAGGCTTGGATTTCTCCTCTCAGCCATCACTAGGCTGGGTGGATGCTGTGGATGTGGGGCTCTGATTGCCCCCGTGCACCCAGCCCTGCCTGGACCCCAGGGGTCTGTCCTTCGAGATGCAGGGAAATGCAGCCTCCCCGTGACAGTATGCCCAGTGCCTGTTGCACCACTTCTCCTTTCCCTGAGTTCTTCCACTTCTCCCTGGTTTCCTCCTTCTTACTGCTCCCTGTAAGAGACGGGCCGTAAATTCCCTGATGAGGAGCAGAAGGCCCTCCAAGCCTTCAATGGAATGCCTCAAACACTCGCAAGGAAATAAACAATGCAGGCCTGGCCTTCAAGGAAGTGATAAGGCTAACGTGTCTGGCGCCTGAAAGTGTGGAGAACTGTCTTGTGAAGACAGGATAGTTCTGCCACTCGTGTCGTGAGCTTGTTAGTTCTCAGTTCTCGAGGCCATTGTGTCTGATGAGTGACCTTTGCTCATACGAAATGCATACGAAAGCTCTCACCCCTGCATATGCTAATGAAGATTATAAAGATCATGCTAAACACGTATGACTAGGGCACTTGTCTGTTCACCCAAATCTGCTGCATGTCACCTGGGAGAAGGAAGAAACCTGACATGAGACTGTCCTCGGCAAGGGGGTGGACCGTGCTCATTCATCAAACATAAAAGGGGAAAATAAGTGCCCCTGGGCGGGGGAACAAAGAAGAAACAAAAGAAGAAGATTGTGCCTGGGAAGATTCTTCCCAAGAAAGAAGACCATACCTGGGAAGATTTTTCCAAGAAAGAAAGATTATGCCTGGCAAGATTCCCTGAAAAAGATGCTGGAACCAGGACCGGTGTTCTCTTTATCTATGTCTTTTTCTCTGTCTTTTCCTTTCTCTATCCCTCGGTTTCTCTTTTCTCTTGGAGTTCTTAAGTAATGGTTAGAGTTGTTAAGTAATGACTTTAAGTATGACCTTAAGTACCGTTTGCCATAAGTTGTCCTATACCTGTTGTTAAATGCACACCTCACCATTCGCCATAATTTGTTATATACCTAACCAGTTATTGTGGACTTGTTAAGACCTATACAAATCATTTTGTGAAGCTAATAAATGTTTCTACATGGACCTTGAGATTTATCTCGTCTTAGTCCGCGCCGCTGGGAATTTACAAATCTCTCTGTCTCTTTCCTGAGAGCGGGACGTAACACTCCCCCGTGGACTTTTCCCTGCTCCGCTGCTTATCTATCCTGTCCTTCCTGCCCACGGACTCCCAGCAGCTGGATCTGCCCTTGCTCCGTCCCAGACATTTCGCTGCTTATCTCCTCAGCATCCACCTGCCCGTGCTGGCCCTACCCTGCCCCAGCCACCTCCCCGGCTGCTGCCACAACCCTCCTCTGCTGCCCGGCTGCTTTGCTCCAGCAGTTTCCCTGTGCAGTAACGCGTCTCCACGTCCCCTGCTGGGAAAAGCAGCCGTATGGACTGTGTCCTGGGGTGGCACTTTTTTGGCCAGTGCTTGGCTCCAGGTGCCATCAAACACAGAGTAAACACCATGGACCATGAACCCTGGGTTTTCTTCCTTGTATTCTGGAGGGAGAATAACTCTGTGGGCTACAGCAGGCGAACCGACCCTCTGAATTCTTTATAGTGGGAACGGCCCCCTGTGACCCCCCCTAGAAATGCGTGGTGTTTCTGCTCTTTCACAGACAGGAGCAGCTCTGTGCAGAGCAAGTTTCCTACCTGGGGGGAGGCAAAGCCTGGGGACAGGGCTCTGCTAGTCCCTACCTGTTGGGGTCTGAGCCATCTCTTTCCTCACCAGTACTGCTCCCGCCTGGTGCCTCCGCCTGCCAGGGCGACTGATGGTGTGTGCCAGGGAGACTGCCGCAGCCGTGGGGAACCGCTCTGTCCAACAGGCCGTATTCCCGGGCGTCCCGGGCCTCACGTGTCTGTCCCGCTGACAACAGCACATCAGAATGACAGGAGGAGCTTCATGGGCCTCCTGTGATGGGCACGGAGAGGAGAGACCAGCATCTGCGTGTGGGGACGGGAGGCTGCAGGCTCTGCCCTTCCGCCCCGATGGCCAGCTGCAGCTGCAGGGATGGCAGTGGGTGCCTTCCCTGCCTACCCGGCTCAACCCTGGTACCCAAAATCTGAGCACCCTGCTGCACCCGTGGCCAAGTGTCCGGCTCCTCAGTGGTGTAGGGAGCTGCTCAGAGGAGCAAAACCAGCGCAGCTGGGGCCAGAAGGAGAGCAAATGTTGCCTCTCTCTCTCCCTTGAGTGGACACGAGTAGTGGTCCCCTGAGAGTCAGGGCACCGCAGCAGAGATAGGGAGTCCTGGCGAGGCATCTTGCAGAGAGAAGCTCATCTCAGGGCTCCTACTGCTTACAAGTGATTTGGTTTACATCCAATTAAGTTGTAACGGATAAATTAAAGCCCTGGAGATGGCCCCGACTGTGGAAATTGCTGCTGCAGGATTTACCATCCCTTCTCTCATCAGCGCTGGTAACTCAACTGTGCTATTTCCACCACGGTCTGTTCCTGCCTGGCACAGAAGTGTTGAGCTGACATATAGCTAAAGGTGCCCCGAATCCCTCCCGTGGTGCAGGCAGGTACACTCTGGGCAGCTGGGTACAAAGCCAGGCTGGGTTGAGCCTGCAGCAAACCCTGAATTAAGCTCCTCAAGCCCCGGTGAGGAAGAGAAGGAAGATCTGCCTGGCTCTGCTTTGCTTCTGTAGAGCTGCAGCTGGGAGAGGAGGGGGGCTTTGTCCTCTTTGCCCTTTTCCGTCTACACCCTCCCCCTCTCGCGGAGAGAAGGCTCAGGGATTAACAAACATCTTCTCCCTGCCTGCTGGGGTGGTGCATCACCCAGGCAGAGCAGGGGAAAGAGCCTTCGAAAAGCCCGGGGAGGCTGGTGCCGGAGAGGTGCAGGGGCTGGGGATGTCCTGTGAGGATCAGGGCACACCATGGCCGTGGGGTGGCCAGGCTGCATGCAGGACAGTGAGGGATGCAGGGGGGCTTCCACGCAGAAAGTCTGGTGCTCGCTGCACCCCCACCTCTATTACACACCAGCACCTGTGGCCCCGGGTCCTTGCAGCACAGGGGTCAGCCAACAGTAACCCACCTGAACCAAAGGCTTGCCCTGCTCAAAGCCCCAGAACTGGAGCAGTCCCATCCTCTGCACCCACATGCAAGAGCCCATCCATACCTGAGGCTTCTTCTCTGCAAACATTCAGGGAAATCGATGGCTGCTGTTGCCGGGGGTCCAGGAAAGGCTGCAGGCAGTGAGTGTGTGAAGCTGTGCCAGACCCCACACAAGGCTTTGTTTCCGGAGGGTTTTCCAGCCTGGAGGGGCTGTGCAAACCCAGAGCTGAGCAGGACAAGGAGCATCGACTGACTCAAATGACTTACACCCTTTGGTTCTTTCTCCCAGAATGTGGGTGCAGCCTCTTGCTTCCAGATGTCCTCTCAGCCCTGTCCCCTGACAACCTGTGCTCTTTTCCACACATCACCCAGCAGATCTTCACACCTGCCTGTGTCCTGCATGTTACCCAGCTCCCTGCTTATGAGATGGCTGGTCCCTGGAAAACATCTTCCTCTTCTGCCCCGTAGAAAGCAGGGGATGGGGACACAGCAGGGTCGGCTGTAACCTGCCAGGATGCCTGGCCAGTGTGAGGAACCCAGAGTATAGGGGAGAAGATCCTAACCTCAGTAGTTCATAGTCAGTCTGGTTATGCCCAACAGCACATATTACAGGGGATGCAGCAGGACTGTGTTTCCCAGCGCGCTGTGTATTGCGGAGCCGTGCACACTCTGCTCCCAGCACCATGGCTGCAAGCTGCAGCAGCCCACCTCCAGCGGCGCGCAGGGACTGATAAGGTCCCCGCTGTTCAGGCACGTCGCTGCCCTCCCTGTTCCCTTCCCGACGCGCCAGGTGCAAGGCCAATGCAGGGCTGTATGCAGTGGCAGGGCTGCAAATATTTGTTGTGTCATTGATTTTCTACGAGCAGAGTCAGCACAGCACCTGGCGGCATTTGCCTGCTGCCTCCTATTATTTCCCATCGATGCTTCCCATGCCAGGGTGCCGGTACTGTGACATCTGTGGAGGCAGCATCTGCATCCCACCCCTGACTCTTAGTGGTGGGCAGTGATTTCAGCTTCCTGCTCTGCTTTTCCCCAAACAAGCCCCGGTGCCCCTGCCAGGGTGCAAAACAGGGTGGCAGGGGACTGAGCAGACGATGCCTGAAGGCAGCTGAGTACGTACCTGCTGGAAGACCTGCGGGCTGTGAATTTGAAAACACTGAGAACACTGATTTTTAAAAAACCTACCACCTCTGAAAAGGAGAGACGGGCAGCTCTTGACATGCAGCCATGTGAGCTTCATCCCTGCAGTGAACCAGCACTGCAGAGAGATTCACTGGTCACCAGGAGCTGGTCACCTTGTGACAAACATGTAGGGGCAATTCTACCACCTCCAGCATCTCCCACCCTGCTCCTGACCCAGCCTGAACAGCTTATGTCCCAATACCTGCCATGCTCCCATACTCCAAGGCTGCCCAGCAGGTAACAGGGCTGCTCCTTGCCCTCTTGACCTGGCCCTGGGCAATGGGCCTCTTAGCATCTCCACACTCATCCCAGAAGGCTGTGCCAGCCTTGCTCCATCTCCTGCCCTCTGCCAGGCTATTAATAATACTCCCCAGCCACAGCACAGCGTCCCTGAAGTGCTTGTGGTTCTGCCAGATGTAAGAGACGCCAAGAACCTGGTCTGGCTGCAGTGGTGGGCTGAGCGGGACCACATCAGAGCAGGTCCAGGACCGGCCTCGGCTGAACTGGCGGGAGCAGCCCTGTGACCCACAGCACCAGCTGCAGGAGAGCAGGGCAGGGAGCAGGGCTGGGAGTGCTCAGTGGGTCTTGGCCTGTGGCTTTGGGGAAGAGCCTCCACCTGTGGTTCATTGCTGCTCTTTGATCTGCATGGCTTGACGTTGCTGCAGGGAGGAACTCAGAAACTGCGCAGCAGTGTGGAGAGAAAAGCCAGTAAGGGCATGCAGAGCTCAGCACAGTGCCTCCCAGAGACCCCAGAGAACAAACCCATGTGCACAGTACACCCCAGAAACCCTACAATAACAAACCAACATCCTCAGCCTTTCCCTGCCTTGCTTTCCCATCCCAGAGCTGACAAAAGGAAGCCTTCTGGAGGAAAGCTATGCATCAGGCTGGCGAACCGTTCCCCTGTTGTGCTCTGAGCTTCTGTTTGGAAAGGGCTCATCCCACCCTGGTCACAGCAGCATGGGTGAGAGAGATGCTCCCAGCCTTTTCTTCTCTTCTTCCCCCAAGTAGAGACTGTGGAGCCCTGCTTATTCCCCCACGTGCCTGAGCACGAGGTAGGTGCTGCAAGGCGCTCCCCACCCTGGAGCCAGCAGTTGCTCACCTCTCTGAGTAACCCCTCAGCGTGAGCATGTCCCTGTGTCGTGGTTTAACCCTGGCCGGCAGCTAGAACCACACAGCCGCTCACTCACACCCTCTCCGCACCCTGGTTTGGATAGGGGAGAGATTTGGAAGAGTAAAAGTGAGAAAAAACTCGTGGGTTGAGGTAAAGACAGTTTAATAGGTAAAGCAAAAGCTGCACATGCAAGCAAAGCAAAACAAGGAATTCATTCACTGCTTTCCATCATCAGGCAGGTGTTCAGCCACCTCCAGGAAAGCAGGGCTCCATCACCCGTAATGGTGACTTGGGAAGATAAACGCCATCACTCCAAATGTCCCCCCTGTCCTTCTTCTTCCCCCAGTTTTATATACTGAGCATGTTGTCATATGGTATGGAACATCCCTTTGGTCAGTTGGGGTCAGCTGTCCTGGCTGTGTCCCTTCCCAGCTTCTTGTGCCCCCCCGGCCTGCTCGCTGCTGGTGTGATATGAGGAACAGAAAAGACCTTGACTGCTGAGCAGCAATGAAAAACACCAGTGCTCTATCACACTATTCCCATCCCAAATACAAAACATAGCACTATATCAGCTGAAAACATGATACCTTATAATCGTCCACGCTGCTTGTCTGGTTCCCTGACACAGTTTTAGCCTGTGCTAAATAGGGCAGGTTCAAAAGTGTTCATGGGCCAGGGCCATTCCCAGGAGGAAACATGGACACAGCCACCACCAGGCAGAGAGGAGAGGTGAGGCGTGTGCTTGGCCTCCTGCGACTGCTGCCTTCTTCTTCAGCTTCCCCTCTCTGTTTTGGGGCACAGAGGAGGAGGGTGACAGTGCTGGGCTCTGGATGTCCATGGCAACCTGGAGGTCACCGATGCCACGTGCGGATAGTGATGCTCTGTCCAGGTGCCGCGGTGGGCTGGAAAGAAGAGCATCAGCTCTCTGTGCACCAGCAAGGTTGGGAGCTCCCTGTGATGGGGGGCAGTTCACGTCCCTTTCCCTCATCCCCATGCCCTGGCCACCACCTGTCCAGGCAGGGCAGGCTGAGGCAGCACAGGCTGGAGCACGGCCCAGTGTGGGGAGGGAAGGCAGCCGCGCTGTGTGCGGTGTGGAAGTCGCTGTCATGCTGCTGCTTGCAGCCGATTCAATCACAGCTCTTCTCCCAGCTGCTGAAAATCTCATTAGGTTCAGCAAGCTCCGTGAGCAGCGCTGCAGGCCTTTCTCATCTCCTGCCTTCTCCCATCAGTCAAGGCACCCTGATCTCCAAGGAGTTGCATCAGCACGCTCCATGGGGCCTGGGCAGAAAAACCTGGTGTACGTGGATGGGTCTGGCGCAGACAAGGTGTGCCAGGGTCTGCCACGAAGACAAAGGCAAGGAAAGGAGGTGTGTGTTGTTCTACATGGGGACACCTCTACAACACAACAGAACCAGGGAGCAGGGCTGTCCAGTCACAGCAGCCTCGTACTCCACAGTGGGTAAAAAATGAGGGAGAGTGGGTGCTACTCAGCTATGTTAGTGGCAAAGATGCCTATGTTAGAGGCTGATGCACCCAGGCCAGCAGCAGCAAATGCAAATGATACTTGAGCCAGGACAAGTGGTGGCAGTGCTGCCTTGACCTGGGATCTCTGCCAGCTCCAGTGAAAGGTAAAGCTGAGATGAATGGGGCAGGGCTTTGATCCTGCTGTGCCCTGCATGCTGGAGCCCTGTTCCCAGGCAGCACCTGCATGCCACCACAAAACATTAATACCTTTGATTACTGTGGCCTAATTTCTGTCCACCTGTGTCATGGGTGGCTGGTCACCCCACCCCACCCTTGTTCTGCAGTGGACAAACTGGTCTCCTGGGGTAGTTACAGCCAGGAGTGACCTGGTGCTGCAGGCTGTGGGTGAGACAAGTGTGTCACCACCAGTTCCGCATGTTAAGTCACACCATGATACGTGGCGAGTCCTTTCGTATGGGACATTCAGGAGCATTCATGTGGATGCCCTGTAGCCTGGACTCTCATGAAGAAGGACCATCACAGGCATCATCTCGCCAGGCTTCCCACAGGGAGGCTGATGTCCTCCTCCCAGTGCCTTCTAGAGACTCAACTTCCTCCATGGCAGGGGTGAAGCAGCATCCACCCTCCCTCCTCACTGCCTCCCGCCTGGAAACCTCCCCAGCCTGCTTGTCTCATGGCCCTGGGCTCTGTGGGATTTCAGCTGGCCAAGGGGAAGCGGGCCAGTCTCAGTCGGGGTTCACCATGGGAGGTAGTTGCCTGTGATGGGACCTTCCCTCTGCCCCCAGGTCAGCTGTGGCACTACTGTAGGTCTGCTCAGGATCTTCCCCTTGGCTTGATCCTGGGCTGGAGATGCACGTGACTTAATGCATGTATTTATACAACAAAGGGCAGCTGCTCTCTGGGCTCTGGGCACTGTGCCATCCCCACCACTTGCACTGACTTACCTCCTACACCTCTACCTGCCCAGCCTTTATGGGGAACAGTGTCATGACACAGCAAGCCTTGGTCAGAGGCTAAAGTCTGGGAGAAGCCAGCAGGCTCCCAGGGAGTTCTACAGGGCCACACACTGACGAAAAGGCTGAGCAGGGGCTCAGACTTTGGCTTTCTGGTGTCCCATGTATGAGGGATGCTGCTTTGGGGAGGCACAGCTGATCAGCTCTGCTGATGGTAATCGCACGGCCAGGACATGGACAGATATCCCGGGATGGGTCAGGTGGGAGCTGTGCCAGTTTAGGGTCCCCCCGGCAGCAGCGATGCCTCCTCCAAGGCATTGTTGGTGCAGCACCACGCAGGACAATGGGTCTGTGCAGCCCCCAGAAGACCAGCTAACACCACCAGCTGTGCCACCTTCCCCCCTCCACCAGGCCACTGGCTCCATTTCATTGGGAAACAGCTGCTTGGCTTTTTCTTCCCTATTCATCTGGTTCTTTCCGGGCTCAGGATATTTTGGGCACTTCTCTGTTCCTGGCTACCCTGAGTGGCATAGGCGTTTCCTCAGGATTTGCCTTCCTCTGGAAGCTGTACAGGCCGACAACTGAAAAGGGGAAATGCCAAGCCCTTTACTTAAGACCCGTGTATGGACGGAGAGACTCATGACTCCACCAAACACATGCACTCCATCAGCTGCCTATGAAAGAGAGCTGTGACGTGTGGGGCCAGCACATGGGGTTGGGTGGAGCACTTGAACAGGAGCAGTGTAGAGAGGCTTGTGCAATAAAGGAGGTTCAGGGCAAAGGTTTTGCCTAGGAGACAGAGAGCTGCCCCACTTGGGCAGCGGGAGAGACCATAGGCACAATATTCCACCCCTGAGCAGATGGGGACAGATGGTTATGAAACAGGAGGGCAGAAAGAGCAGGTCAGAATTATCGATCTTGGTGCAGAGACCCTGCCCTGTATGCAGCACCTTCAGGCAGCAGAGTTTGGGAGGGAGCTAGTCTTGCCTGAGTTGCTGCTCCACATCTTAAAATTCCCACCTCCTGGGCTTAGGCAGGTTCCCTGTCCAAGAGCCAGGGTGGGATGTGCTGAAGACGGCCCTGGGGGTGGGAGCAGGAATGAGCGGTTCACACGGGGTCACACGCTGATGCTGTGCAGGGAGCAGACCTCTGCCAGGCCATCTCAGGGCTGGATCTGACCTGGTTACCCTCCCCAGGCATGATCCTCACCCAGCACCTGTGGGATGACATCCCAGCCTGGCCTCAGCCCACCCCCATGACCATGTCCATGTCTGATGATCTATAGGTACGCCCCACACTGGGGTCCCTCGAGGACAAGGGATAGGGACGGAGATAAGCCTTGAATATATTTCTGTTATTTGTCACGTCTGACACAGGAATAGACTTTACTGTAGGGGAACATGGTAGAAATGCTAGCAGTGCTTTCCACAAAGCCTCATCCTCAAAAGCCACAGCTACTTCTCCTTTCCTTGTGGTTTTGTGGAAGATTTTGAGCCCTCAATGTTCTTCTCTATCAGAAGCAAAACTGAATGTAAATTGTAGGTGGTTTGGGTTTCTCTCTCTTCAGTCCGAAGGTCTGAGTCCTGTTAGTTCATTGACGATCGAACCAGATCTTCAGGAAACAGCCCATCAATCATGCTTACGATGACCAAATCAACTGCCCAACTGAGAGGAAGGTATGTAGCTTGCTGGCTTGATTATGGGCAAAAATGTACACATCTGCTGTACGCTATAGCAGGAAATCTGTATTAGAAAGTATCTAAGATATATTGAGATGGCTCTGTGAGATTTAGTCCTGCTGCAAGGACTAGAGTGGTGTACTCAGGGTATGCGCAGCCCACACGTGATGTGCTCTTGGAAGTGCAGTGAGTGGTCTCATGCAGCTGGAGGTCATCACCTCCCGTTGGTCATTCCATGCCAAGTTTGGATTCATGAGTTGCTGTGTGACTTGACAGTCCCTTGGAAACCTTCTCTCATTTTAACTCTACTATGTGGTTCCTCATGAAGTAAGGCATCAATTGAATAGGCAGCTCTAATGTTAGACTGTGTAAGAGCTAGGTGTATGACTGAGTGTGCTGGCTTTCAATATTCAGCCTTTTTCCAGTGCGTGCCATACACTAAGACAACAGATCTCAAAAAATGATGACTTTCTAAGGAGGAAGATTGCTAGGCTGCAGTGCATTTCAGGATAGGGGAAAAGAAAATAAATACTCACATTAGCTGCAATAGGAAACCTCTTGCACCAAGTGCATTTTTGCAGCTTGACTGTTTTCTTTCACTGTTTTTGCTTCTTTCATATGACAAAGAGAGGTAGTGGGGGTGTCTACATCTAATGCTGGGATTTTATGAGGAAATGACCCAGTGAGTGCTGGTTGTGTCCATTCTCCTGGGTCCTTGCACCTTTGCTGGCTGCACAGGGACAGTAAAAGCTTTGTTCCCAAAGCCCAGGGACCTGCCAAGGAAACAGGGAGGACATGATTTAGTGCAGCTTTTCCTCTTGCTGCAAGTGTGCTAGAAGACTTTACCCCATTAATCTCATAACAGATGTATGTGAGACAGATGGACTGTCCCATCACCGTACTGATGTTCCTGAATGGATCTTAGGAGAGACCTAGCTTCCAGAAATCCCTCAGTGTTAGTGGTCTACTGAGATAACACAGATAAGTACACCAAGCACTGTCCTGCGGTGCTGAGGATGGTGGTTCCTGGAACAGGGTCTGCCATGGAGCTCTGGGTCCACCAGTTCCACCCAGGTGGTGAAGAGCAGCCTGGGTGACAGCACCCATTCCCAGAACACTGATTGTGCTGAACCATGGAGCAATCATGCTCCCCTGTCCAGGGAAAGCACAGAGTTGAAAGAGGGGCTGCCTAAGAGAGCTACAAAAGCACAGTGAGCCAGGACGCATGGAAGCTTGAGACCGTGCAACAGTGTGTGAGCTGGAAAGGGGGCCCAGAGAAGAGCTTGGTGGTGACGTCTTCAGGGACAGAAAACTGGGGGACTGTGAGTGAGACATCCTTGGGGTTATGGCCCAAAACAAGGAGCACCCAGGGAATTCACTCCCATATCCAAAGACCCTGCCCGACCTAGCCAGGGACAGGAATAAGTCTTCTCCATCCAGCTCCAGGAAGACCCTCTTAACCACAGTGCTGTCCATCTCAAGGCACTTCACACCCTAGAAGGCACTGAGAAAGTGGATCTTAGAGCAGGGTAGCAGGAAAGGTTTGGAGGAGATCTGAAAAAAAACCCACAGCTGGCTGGTTTGGGAGCTTGTCAGATCTGGGAAGTCTATCACTGGTGATCAACAGGCAGATTGTTGAGGATCAATCAGTTCAAACTAATAAGTAAAGAGAGTTCAAGGTAAAAGTGATGCATGATGTAAGCACCCTGGGCTGGGCTTGGGCAGGTGAACCAGGGGTCTTTTCCTCAACATCCACCACTGGATCTGGAGGGAGAGAGGAATGAGGCAGAGCTGAGAAGGTTTTTGAGGTGTTTGTGGGAGCGGGGCTACAGGGGCCTGAGGCAGCCAGCAAAAAGGCTGGTCCAAGGCACCCAGGAGACCCCATCAAGGCTGGACCTGTTACTGCTTGCGGGCAGGTGAGCGAGAAGCTGCCCTGTGGCCAATGGGACACTCTCTTTCCAAAGAGGAAGCTTTCTTTGCACCACATGTTATTTCCCTACGTGTCTGTTTCATTTCTGTGTCTGCACCTCTCCTGCCCTGGGTTACACAGTTGCCTCTGCCGAGCGGCTCAGACTGAGTCCTGCGCGGGGACTCTGTGGCAGCATGGCCCTGCGAGGGCTGGCTCTGGCCTTTCTCCTGGTCCTTGCCCCTCGGGTGCCTGCATGGATACAGAAGAACCCTGGTGCCAAGAACCAGGGGGAAGCCAAGGAAGCAGGTAAGGGTGGGTTGTGCCTCTCTCTTACAGGCAACATTTTGCTGCTCCTCTCCCTGCTCATTTGCTACGCAGCATTACCCTCTTCAGCCCACAGGGTCTGTGCTGGGGAGGGCTGAAGCTGGTCTTGAGGCACTTGGGCATCCACTGGGTTGTGGTGGGGCGAAGCCTTGGTGTGCTGGATATGCCCCCGTGATCGTGGGAGCTGCAATGTCTCTTTGAGGAGAGTGCAGTGTCCCTGGGAGCAGGAGGTGGCTGGTTCTTCTTGCACAGTGGAAAGACAAAGCTGGGGTACGTGGCCTTCCTGGGGCAACCAGAGCAGCATCCCTGTCGCAGGGGAAGGCGGTGTTGATGCTCAGCAAAGACGTGGGGAGCTGTGAGATGAATCCCTGTGTTAGCTGGGATGCTGCCCTCTCCCGTAGTCCCCATGGTCAGTAGAGCTGTAGTTCAGTGGGATTGTTCTTTAACAGTGTTGTTCTGCTGCTTCTCCATGCCAGGAGGGCTGGAGGCACCTCCTGGGTTTCTGCTGGGCTCTTCCTATGGAGATGGTTGCCTTTCCCATGGAGACCATGTGCTGTACGCTGGGGTTGCCGGTACCTGTTGAGGTCCCCACGGGACACAGCAGGAGCGGTTGCTCTTTGCAGCAAGGTCTAGGGCTCCTGAGGTGTGAGTCATTCCCTCTGGAGGGAAATGGGAGCAGAAGTGGCTTACCAAGACATTGGAGGGGTCATGAGTCACGTTACCCATCACTGGTGGCTGGAGGGATGCTGCCCTTCCAGCAGTGCCATCAGCTATCCAATGCAGGATGGAGCCCGTTCCCCTCATCCCAGCAGCAGCTCCTGGCCCTTTCTCCTGTTCCCTACAGCTGATCCCTGAGAAGACCTGTCAACAGTCACAGCTCTCCCCTCCTTGGCCTGAGGAGTCCCAGCTGGGGGAGGCTGTGATGGGCTTGGTAGAGGCATTGTCTCTGAGCAGGTGGGGGAGATTTCTTGGATCTGTGTCTGCAGAAGAGGTGTGGGACACTGAACTGAAGCTCTGGCTGTTATCTTCTGCTGTGTCACTGGTGTCTGCAGCAGCAAAGGAGGCCTTTGGAATTTGGATTTTGGTTAGCACAGCAGAGCTGCAGACAGGGGCAGAGTTTGCCTTTGCCTTCACTTGAACAATGAGGAAAGCCCTGCTACCTAGCAGAGCCCCCTGCAATGGTTATACTGCAGTCATTTCTCTTCAAGTGTTGTTGAGGAATCATGTCTGCCATAGGCATGTGCTTTTTTCACTTGCTCTTTGTCTCCTGTGTCTTTGCAGTTCAGGCATAACCATCAACATCTGAATGACCCACATGCATTTTCTAGACCAGACCTAGACAGCAAAGGCTCACGTCACTTGATGACAGTGCCTGTGGCCCAGTTCTGCTCACCTTCCTCTGCCCACTGAGGTCTGCATGAGACAGCCTCGTGCTCCCATAGCCCCCACTTGCTATGTCACTTCTTGTGCCTTGGCCTTGCCAGCTCTTTCCTCACTGGCTCTTGCTGTTGATTTCAACACCCTTAGGAGGGCAACCTGCCTGTCCCTGTCTCCTCTTGCATTGCAGGTCATCATCAGCCTCCTGACTGAGGCAGGCTGTGCTCTTGCTGCATCCCCCATCCTCCTGCTGCGTAAGGGTGTTTCTGCCCAGCCTTTCAGATTGTAGAGCACCTCAGGGACATCCAGCTTTTGGGACCTTTGCCCTGAGTCCCCTGTGCTCTGTCTCCTCCAGGCCCTTCCTGGGAGGCCTGGGGGAAGCAGCACAGGGCCCTTCTTGCCCTCATCCCCTTGCTGGGGACACGGTGCAGGAGGGCTACTCCATGTGGTGTGCTGGATCTCCATCCCTCACCCTGCTGTGCCAGGCAGGGCATCCCCTGCTCCATCCTCTGGCATGCCCGGTGAGGCCACTCTTTGTTCTGCTAACGCCTTCCCATCTTGTTGGTACAGGGAAATGCCAGAAGCCCCAGTGGGACCCCAGGTTTATCTTTGACCCAGATCGGGTGTTGTACAACCCAAATGAAGTGGTGAAGATGAGATGCACTGAAGGGTACTGGTCTTCTGCTATGGAGATCGCCTGCGTGAAGCTGTACCCAGATCAAGACTCCCTGATTCCTCGCAGTGGCTGGATTTTGAAGGAAGACACGGGCCGCTGGCACCCTGTGGTGGGGAACTTGACCTGTGTGGGTGAGTGAGAGGACCAGCCACCCCGCTAGTGCTCGCTGTCTGTTCTCCCCAGGCAGGGAGAGCGGTGCCGCATGTGTCTCTCAGCGTTGGTGCCCTGTGCTTGGGGTGGCCGGAGCATGGCACGGACATTCACCCCAGAGAAAAATGCTGGTGATGCATCCCAGGTTTGTGTCCGTGCTGTTGTCAGCTGGAGCAGCCAGCACAGAGTCGAGGGAGACAGTTCCTCACCGCTGCACACAGGGTCCCAGGCAGTGCGCCCAGACCAGCCAGATGGATCTGCCTGGAGAAGAGCACAAGAAGCCTCAAGTACTTGCCCTTACCTTCCCAGAGTCACTGCATCACCCAGAGTACCCCTGGGAATGGTCCAGGGCCACAGGAAGGTGCAGGCAGTGCCCGAGTGTTGGCTGGGAGAAGGCAGGATGACCTCATGTGGACAGGCTGGTGAGGGAATGGTGGGGATGACGTGTGTTGGCTGCAAGGCTGGGAGGAGAAGAGAAGGGACGGAAACATCTTGCAATGTTTCCTTCACAGGGGTCTTCCAGGTTGTCCCTGGCACCTTGGAGGTTTCCAGCACCAGCATCAAGCTGAACTGGACCTGCAGGCTTCCTGAAATCTGCCAGCACATGCGGGCCACGTGTCGTTTGGCCGTGCCTTCCTCCCCTCCCTGTGAGGCCTAGTACCACCAGTCTTATCTATTTCTTAGACTCCTTGATGTTCCTTAACCTGTCCACTGTTGTAGGATCACACCGTACACAGGTATTCTCGCTACTGCTGTCAGGTACTAGTGAAAGGCTCTGGCAAGCCCTGCAGCCCGAGACCTGGATGGCTGCATGTTTTTGTGGGAGGTCTGCCTAGGGTCTGTCTGGGGCCAGCGCAGCTGGAATGGCAGCCTTGCCCTGGGGATGGCAGGACATGAGGGATGAGTTTTGAGCTCAGCCTTCACTCCCAAAGCTGAATAATGAGCAGCGATTTCCTACCTGACCACCGCAAGGTCTGATGTGGCATCTGGTTGGCTCACTTGCAGCTGTGATGAGAGCACCCTGGTGTGGGCTTGGGCAAGCGAACCAGGGGTGCTTTCCTCAACATCCACCACTGGATCTGGAGAGAGAGTAGTTACAATTACTTGATCACAATTAAGTAAACTGGATATCCA
>VYZM01002860.1:0-34773 GCA_013398915.1 Dromas ardeola
AAGATTCCATGATTCCGTGATTCACAGCTTTTCATTAGCTCTATGTGGAAGCTGCTAAAAGACTTCCAGTTCAAAAGATTACCCTACAGATGGGTTACTGATGTCTCCAGTTGATTAGAAAAGCACACTTAGAAGTATATTTTACATTCCAAGGCTGCTGCTCCAAATGTCCAGGTACAGAATTTGGGCTATCTTCTGTCACTCTTTTCTTACCAAAATTATGTTCTAGAATGAGGTCCTTTTTATAGATATGTGGGAATAAATTTTGTAAGATTCAGGTCATGAAGTATGGTGATACAAAGTAACAAGGAAATACTTGCTTTTTTCTGGATCTATTTTCATAACAAGCTGGAAAAATCCATGCTGAAAAATGACTTTTTAATTATACATGCCATTTAGAAAATATTTCAGAAACATGTTTTTGATATAAAAGTCACCAAGCAATTAGTTCTAATGCAGTTATGGATTGACATTTTTGCAATATACAACAATAAAAAGGCTAAACAGAGATCAAGAAGGATACTCACGTAGTATACTGATTCAGCGAGGATTCCTGAGATATTTCCACCCTGGCCTGAACTTTGACCCTAGAACTGCACCCTAAAAAATCACAAAATATTCAGAGCAAAGAATACAGCTTTAAATGTGTACTTAAAATCTTAACTCACTCTGCAGCAAGACAGGAGAAAACCAAGCTCCTGATGGAAACTAAGTATTAGTCTGTCACTGACGCTACAGGAGTATATACAGAACTGTACAGAACATAAGAATATTTTCAGTTATCCATATTACCTGGCCCTTCACACGTTAAAAACTGCTGGGGAAGGGAGCACCAGACAGAAAGGGAGAGATCCTAGAAAGGAAATTATATTGGCTAAGGGCTATATGCAAAGCATAAAACACAAAATCCAGATAAAAAGAAATGTAGCAAAATGCAAAGCAGTGTTCCTGCCATAGGGAATACCACATAATTCACTAGAGAAAATGGATTACATGGCCTGACAACAGTAAGGGGATGCCAGAGACTGTTCTCAAAGCAGAACCAAGCTATAATTGCTGTATTGTTATAATTTTCATTGGGCCAAAACTTGCAGCTTTCATTTGGCCAGCTCTCACCTTAGTTCTATGTGTTGTTTAGCAAAGGATTTGGGCTCCCATCCTGCATTTGAAAAATCTGGGTTTGCTCTATGCGAACAAAAGGAAACTCTTGTCCTTCTTCATCTACAGCACTGTCAGACAAGTAAAAAAAATGTCTGCAATAGTATTCACTATAGTCAGACCCACTCTTTCCCTATGTCACCATAAGAGAACTAGACATGTGCATGTCTCACATCTGAAGTGTCATTTCATCCTTGACTGACAAAGTACAAGAGTGGCTGAGGCAAAAATGGGGAGAAGACAAGCCAGAGAAGTTGTGAAAATGGTGAAAACACCTGTGACATATGCCAGCACATCTGGTAAGGTGTACCAACCCTTGTTGTCACTCCTTCCCCAGCAATCATAGCAATATAGGACTCTCCACTGGGCCAGAGGTAACATATCCTTTTCAACTGGAAACTTTTTTTCACTAAGATCAGTTGGTTTTAATCACTGAGAAATCAATTGTGCTAACATACCAGTATTGTTTTCCTCCAGGGCTTCCATCAGTGGCTACTGTGTCCTTTCTTTTAAAACACAACATGAAATTAATAATTCTGATGTCAAGTGATTACCCTCCTGGGGTTTCTCAATTGGTTTCCTGTGTCTTTTTAAAACATTACTAATTGACATTAATTTTCTCACTACTATCCCTGCAGTTAATTTGATGGACACTTCACAATGTGTCTACAATAGTGCTTCCTGTTTATTTTTCATAAAGTACCTATTGTTACATAGCTTTGAGGGAGTGCCACAAAACAAAGCATTGAAACTTGAGAGATATACACACCGATTACATGTTTATAGGTAGGGGTTGTGGTCTATGTGTGCCCCTACAGCACTTATCAGTCAGTATCCCCAGCTGTGGAAGCCCAGTCAAATAGCAGGTGAATTTTTCAGGGACACAGGCTCTTCTTTGATTATTCCAAAATCTTAAGGTGCTGTAGTCCAACACTGTTACTGTATCTCAGGCATCCACCTTCTCTTGGGGACAAAGACCTTGCAGAGTTCAACAGTTGCTTTAAATCACCCTTTTGACCTAGTGTTTCAAAAGGCTGGGGAAGAACTTCTACATGTATGGTCGTGTCTTGGTCCCGCTTGTTCTCTAAGCATATGGTGATACACCAGTGTCTGAGTGGTATCCTACAGCTCAAAGTTCTTTCTGCAAAATCTTTCTGCAAAATCTGCAGGTAAATCTTACCTCCAGTTACAGGAACTGTCTTGTGTAGCCTCTGATTGATTCCCTCTTGTCGGAAAGGAGCCCCTGAAGAGTCTTATTCATGTAGCTCTTTGTTTTATATGACAACATACCATCAGACCTTCCATTTTTAAAATATACTTACTGAACCAGCTTACATGGTATCACATTCACTAACTTGTATAAGCAGAGAAAAGACAAGATGTCTGAAGACCTGCCCGAAATCACACAGGGAGGTGGTGTCAAAGTTGTGAGCTCTTACCACAATGTGCTGTGCCATGTTGTTCTGTTTCAGCTGTGGCTGACAAAGGTGAAAGTGAGACTATTGAAAAACTCATGTTTTTTACTTTTAGCTTATGGCAGTACTCACCACTGTTTCCTGTAGCTACATCTTTATTCAGTTGCCTCCAAATACGCAGTACAGCCAACATCCATTTCATTCGCTGGGACAGCACTGCTGCCCATCTACAGACCATACAGGCGTTGCACTTGAACAAGTGAAGCCAAACATACGCAGCCTGGCTCAAGCCAAGCATTACGCTAACAGGTAAGTAAAAAAACACAGAGGGAGCACGGAAACACAAGAGTGACAAGGTATCTTACAGATAATAGTAGGGCATGCTAGGAGCAGACCTCATCAGCTATTTGAGATTCTTATAACCAGCCCATTCTGAACTCCAAAACTGGCACAAATTCATAGGGGAAGCACTCCAGGCAAAAGCAATGATGAAGTCCAGAACTGACTGCTTGGATACCTAGCTCAGGTCTCACCTGTGAGAGATCCTGCCCAGCCCTGTATAAATATTGAAATTCACTCTGAGCTTTATTTCAGGTATCTTATTATTTTTCAGAAGTCAAATCCTCTTCCGCTTATGCAAATGCATTTTCTGTTACAAAGACACTCTATCAAATAGATTTAATCTCTAGACAAATTGTAGGAAAGAGTTGTTGCATGTTTCTGTGGGGTACATTGTAGATAGACCAGGAAGAGGGGAGGGGAGGCACTGCATTCCCATAGGACATGGAACTGCAGCTATTTGATTGCAGGTTCTGGGATGCCTGTTCTGAAAACAAACCAATGCATCTCATACCACTGTCAGAGCTTTGTACATAGCTTAGGTCCCCATTCTAATTTCCATGAAAATCTAATTTGCCTTACTTAACTCCCTGCCATTCCCAAGTCAGCTTTGTTGGTCTTTTCTTCGTTGAATCAAAGACATTTTGTGCATAAATGAGATCTTAAAAATCCTTAATCATGAAGAAACCTACAACTCCATTTCTTCTTATTTCAACAAATCAGTGAAGTCAAGTAGGTTGCTATCATATGCATGCTGGTCATCTATTCATTTCTGATGGATACTATTTTCTATTCAGGAATATACTGTTTCATTAAAAGCAAAATATATTATTCTTCTAGTTTTTGCAATTTTAAATATTGCCCTTAAATTAAGATCAAGGATTGAAAATCCATGATCAAGGAGGAACTTAATGATCCCGGTGGAACTGGGACTTCACTCCAGATGTTATGGATAAAGATAATTCAGTCATGAGGGATACTGTCAGCAGAGAACTTCAAATCTGGGGCATGTGAATAACTAACTACTTGACCAAACTCCTGAGCAAGAGACTGGTTTTCTCACTGTCTCACTGTATCTGGCACTAACTCAGTCAGATACACATACTAAAATAACACCCATGAAGCAAGGTCCTTCATATATGCCCAAGTCTTTTAAAGAAATGGAGACGCTGAACTGCTTCCCCTCACCAGAGACCTCTGTCCTTTCCATCTTAGCTCCAGGCAATTGTGAAAGAAGACAGGAAGCTGTCCTTTTTTCTAATTCTGTACTTGGAAGAAAAATTTTAGTTCATTTTCCTCTGCCTTTTGGTAAGAGACTTCGAAGTGGGAGCTACAAAAGTGGACAGACAGAGAACAAAATGGCTCCAGCCCTTCCTTTGAGAGGACTTAATACCTGAAATGACAAAAAAGAGGGATTCAGCACAGAAATCTATCTTATTGCTATATCAATATGTCAATAGGAAAAGGAAAAATAATACCTTGTTTTCTGCTCCTCCTTCTTTACAGCTAAAACCCCCTATACACATACATATAACAAATTCTCCTGTTCCTGCTTTCACTCACCTAATAGGACTCTAAGGGAAACAACAGGGTCACGCAACTCACTCTTGGTTGCTACATGAGGACTGGACTGAGGTAATAGCTTAGTTTATTACTCATGTCCACTGCGCGTGCTCACAAAGAGCAAGACATGGATTGCAGTGGACTACTTTTAGACATGGAAACTTTTCAAAGATAATTTTGTTCCATTACACTGTTCCTTGAGCCTTTTCTCCTCAATAATGCAGCATGACATTGCCATCAACTGTTAGTACGATGTCAAGAAATGCCCTCTGGGAATGCAGTGCCTCATCTCTATTCTTCCTTGCTTTAACTCCTGTACATCCCAGAGAGTCATTATGGTGATTCCTTCCCACAGTTCCTCTAGTGACTGAATCTCTAAGGAACATATGAGGAAGCTTCAAGTATTATGCTTCTTCTGGGAAAATTCTGGCATTGGCTGTATACTTCATTTTGCAATCTTAAATCTAGCACAAAAATTTAGATGCACTCAAACACAAAACTATTTTTTCCTAGTGACCAATCTGAAAAAAAAACAAACTTAAAAAAAATGTAAAAACTCATCACATGTAACTGACTGAATCTGTACAGCAGGACCATGTCCCTGGGAGAACAAAGATAACTGCTCCTTGAGTTTATGCAGCAACTGATGTCAGGAATAGCTGTTCCTAAAGCCAATGAGCTAGTAATTTGCTGGTACATTTCACAGCCATTTGCTTACACCAGAAGAAATGGGGATGGATAAGGTGTCGACAGAGAGCTTCTGGGTCAGAATTAAAAGAAAGGTAGGGACAGGGGACACTACACTGGGGTCTGCTACAGGCCACCTGACCAGGAAGACCAAGCAGAAGAGGCCCTCTATAGACAGATAGGAGCAGCCTCATGTTCACAAGCCCTGGTCCTCATGGGGGTCTTCAACCACCCCAATATCTGTTGGAGGGACAACACAGCAAGGCATAAGCAATCCAGGAGGTTCCTGGAATGCATTGATGATAACTTCCTTCTCCAAGTGATAGAGGAACCAATGAGAAGTGGTGCCATCCTGCATCTCATTCTCACCAACAAGGAGGGGCTAGCGGGGAATGTGAAGATCAAGGCCTGCCTTGGCGGCAATGACCATGAGATGGTGAAGTTCAAGATCCTTAGGGCAGCGAGGAGGGCGCACAGCAAGCTCACTGCCCTGGACTTCACGACAGCAGAATTTGGCCTCTTCAGGGATCTGCTTGGTAGAGTACTGTGGGATAAAGCCCTGGAGGGAAGAGGGGCCCAGGAAAGCTGGTTAATATTCAAGAATCACCAGCTCCAACCTCAGGAGCAATGCATCCCAACAAAGAGGAAGTCAGGNATCCCAACAAAGAGGAAGTCAGGCAAAAATGCCAGGAGGCCTGCATGGATGAACAAGTTGGTCCTGGACAAACTCAAACACAAAAAGGAAGCCTACTGAGGGTGGGAGCAAGGACAGGTAGCCTGGGAGGAATACAGAGAAATTGGCTGAGCAGCCAGGGACCAGGTTAGGAAAGCTAAAGCCCAGATAGAATTAAAGCTGGTCAGGGACGTCAAGAGCAGTAAGAAAAGCTACAGGTATGCCACTGATAAAAGGAAGACTAGGGAAAATGTGGGCCCTCTCCAGAAGGAAACGGGAGACCTCATTACCCAGGATATGGAGAAGGCTGAGGTACTCCATGACTTTTTTGCTTCAGTCTTCACAAGCAAGTGCTCTAGCCACACTGCCCAAGTTGCAGAAGGTAAAGGAAGGGACTGTGAGAATGAAGAACCGTCCACTGTAGGAAAAGATCAGGTTCGAGACCATCTGAGAAACTTGAAGTTGCACAAATCCGTGGGACCAGATGGGATGCATCCACAGGTCCTGAGGGAACTGGTGTGTGAAGGTGCAAAGCCACTATCCATGATATTCGTTGTTGTGGCAGTCCAGTGAAGCTCCCACTGACTGCAAAAGGGGAAACATAACCCCATTTTTGAAAAGGGAAAAAAGGAAGACCTGGGGAACTACAGGCCAGTGAGTCTCACCCCTGTGCCCAGCAAGATCATGGAGTGGATCCTCCTGGAAACTCTGCTACGGCACATGGAAAATAAGGAGGTGATCAGTGACAGCCACTATGGCTTCACTAAGGGAAAATTGTGTCTGAGAAATCTGGTGGCCTTCTATGCCAGGATTACAGCATTGGCAGTTAAGGGAAGAGCAACTGACATCATCTACCTGGAGCTGTGCAAAGCATTTCACACCTTACCGCACCACATCCATGTCTCTAAATTGGAGAGACATGCATTTGACAGACAGACCACTCAATAGATTAGGAATTGGCTGGATGGTCACACTCAAAGAGTTGTGATCAGTGGCTTCATGTCCAAGTGGCAACCAGTGACAAGCGGCGTTCCTCAGGGTTCGGCACTGGGACTGGTGCTGTTTAACATCTTCATTAGCAACATGGACAGTGGGATTGAGTGCANACTGGTGCTGTTCAGCATCTTTGCTGGCGACATGGACAGTGGGATTGAGTGCACCCTCAGCAAGTTTGCCAACACCACCAAGCTGTGTGGACTGGTTGACATGCTGGAGGGAAGGGATGCCATCCAGAGGGACCTAGAGGGGCTTGAGAGGTGGGCCCGTGCAAACTTCACGATGTTCAACCAGGCCAAGTGCAAGGTCCTGCATGTGGGCCAAGGCAATCCCAAGCACATCTACAGGCATTGACTGAGAGCAGCCCTGAGGAGAGGGACTTCAGGGTGTTGGCGGATGAAAAGCTCAACAGGATTCCGCAATGTCTGCTTGCAGCCCAGAAGGCCAACTGCACCCTGGGCTGCATCGAAAGAAACATGGCCAGCAGGCTGAGGGAGGTGATTCTGGCCCTCTACTCCACTCTGCTGAGACTCCACCTGGAGTATTGCATCCAGCTCTGGGACCCCCAACATAAGAAGGACACGGACCTGTTGGAGCAAGGCCAGAGGTTGGCCACAATGATTATCAGAGGGCTGGAGCACCTCTCATGTGAGCACAGGCTGAGAGAGTTTGGGTTGTTCAGTCTGGAGAAGACAAGGCTCGAGGGAGACCTTATAGCAGCTTTCCAGCATTTGAAGGGGGCCTGCAAGAAAGCTGGAGAAGGGCTTTTTACAAGGGCATGTAGTGATGGGACGAGGAGTAATGGCTTCAAACTGGAAGAGGGTAGACGTAGATTAGACATTAAGAAGGAATTTTTCACTATGAGCGTGGTGAGACACTGGCACAGGTTGCCCAGGGAAGTTGTTGAGGCCCCTTCCCTGGCAGTGTTCAAGGCCAGGCTGGATGGGGCTTTAAGCAGCCTGGTCTAGTGGGAGGTGTCCCTGCCTGTGGTAGGGGGGTTGGAATTCGATGATTTTTAAGGTCGCTTCCAACCTAAACCATTCTATGATTCCCTGGTAAAAAGATAGGTAGAACTGGAGCAACCAGTCTGTTTTGCATCTTTTGCATCTATCTGCCTTCAACTCTTCACACTCTGGTACTGAAGCTGCATTTTTTTTTCTCGTGCTTTTTTGTACTATGGCAGTAACATTAGCAGGGCACTGAGAACAAAGGAGAGCCTGTCTTTGTCCCGTATTTAAGTAACTAGAGTGAATAAATAAAGGCCCTCCTAGTTTGCAAGCCTGGCAAGGTCAGTGCTGAGCTAACTGTGGTGGCAATACATGCACAGTCCCCTCCATCATCACAGAAGGGCACGGGGGTGCGACACGCACTGCAAGTGGTACAGGCTCTTCCAAGACATGATCTGAGAGCCCTACCCACAGACGACTCAGTTTATGATACCTCAGTCAAATGACAGCACCATCTATGGAAACACTAACAAACCTATTTCTGATACTTAATGGGAAACGCCCTTTCCCCCATCAACTAGCAAGTCCCTGTTCCACCTTATGAAGGAACCACAGAGGTTCTCAAATAAATGGCTGGGAAACTTCAGGGTAGAAAGAATGAAGATGTTTTTTTCCTTAATCCTCCTCTTCCAAATGACCAAACTGCTTAAAGTGGAGTTCCCTGACTTTTTTTCCAGGCACAAACCAACACATAAAAATTTCATCTGCGAGATACCTAAATTTCAAAAGTTTTTAGTAACTCAAAACAGGCCCTTACAGAAGAATTTTTTGCAGCTACCAGCTCTGCCTACAAATCTAGATATAGAAGAAACACGTTAAAATATTGAGAATAACATCTCAGCAGCATGACTGCAGGACAATTCAGTCTGATAGTAACAGCGAAGCCATAACCAAGTAGACAGTATATACAACAGCTCAGTTGAACTCCAGTAAAATCTTTACGCCCTACCATATCATCACTCATTTTCTTTTTGCTACACGTGTCAGAGAAAAACCCTAAGGCATTGGGAATTCAAGGCTAGAAGTCTCAGAGATGGCTTTTGAAGTTCAAAGGTGTGTGATAAATTTATCAGACGGTACTGCAATTTTAAAAAAAATATTTAAAAAAATATGGATATGCCTTTTGTGCATATGTGCAGGAAAGATTCCTCTTGCCTACCATATGTAAGCTTTCTCTCCTGCTAATATGCTGTTGGACGCTGGCATGAAATACTTCGGATGGTTAACAAGAAGCAGAAATACCACTACAAAATTTAGAGACTGAAGAAAAAACATCATTTCATAAAAGCAAGCGAAATTATCATTTTGCCTTCATGTATTATCAAAGTTAACAGTTGTGATTGTGCCACTAAATAGAGATGGTTAAATCAAGCAGAACAGGTAGCAAATACAACTATTTGTTATTTAGGCAGATGATAATTCAAGCAGTATTTGGCTTATCAGTAATTTTTTCTATTATGTCTTCTATACTGGAGAGCATCTTACAAAACCAGAAAGGGTGGAACTGCATAAATAGGGGCAGCTTTTATCCTGCTGTATTTTGTTTATAAGTATCAGGGTATAATATTAACTTCTCTGTTACAAAAAATTGCTGTTCCCTTGCATCACACCTGGAAAGTATAAACAAGCTTCAAAGCAAGTATATTTTGCAGGAATTTATCTATTACACCTTTTAATTGAAAATTTTTAACCACTGTAGCAGAATGCAATATATTGTACAGCTCCTATTAAGCACCAACAAAATTGCTTTGCTACAGTAATACAAGAGCAAGTAGAATTCAAGAGAAGTAATCTCATTTTTATCTAATTCTAGTAATTTGAATTTATCAGAACTTAGCTATAGCTGTGGAAATCGCAGTCATAGTGCTAAAGCATTCTACTTCACAAGCCAACATAAATTCAAGTACTTCAGACTCTTCCTTGATATTTTTCATCTGATGAGTGTGAATATCTTGAAAAAATATGTTTAATGTATCCTGGTCAAACCACCACTTTGTGTGTGTACGCTCACAAGCACACCCATAGTTTTCAAGATTTTTGAATATGCAAAACCATTACCTTGCTCCTGTATGAGTAAGATAACAGAGTGTGGTTCCTCCTGTCCTGCAGTGCTCTCTTCCTACAGATATTTCATTTTTGTGGGGGATTTTTTTTTTTTTTTTTTTTTAATCCTAGGAAAACCACCGCTGATTTAGTTAGCCCATCTTTAGAAGGTAGCACTTCACTCTTCCTACCTGCTTCACTCTTCCTCACGCAGACACTGTAAGTGAATTGGTCATGAATGCCAACATGCTTTTTCATCAGAAAAGACACATCCATCCCTGACATCAGGACAAAAATAACACGTAAAGGCTTCACTAGAGCGAGAACCTGGCTATTGAGAACTGGTTACACAGACAGCAAACGACCTTGTTTTGGTGTCCCATGTGCGTGTGAATCTGCTCTCTCACATACTTGAAAGTATGTCCATATCACTACCTGACATGGAACCAAAAAATGTGGCTATTCAGGAGTTGTAAAGGAACAGGAAAGCTCCTTCTAGGCCAGTTGTTTAGCCAGTCCAGTTTGCAAGGGCCATGAGGCCTTGAGACAGGAGGAATGAAGCTGAGGCCATGACAATGACTACACTATTCATTTACATAGCAGGTATTTTATAGCACCTTTACACAGGTAAGAAATCATTTCAAAGCCTTTCAGAACGTCCATAGTAAAGATTTTTTTTGCTGAAAATAGAAGGGGAAACAAGCCAACTGATGTTTTTTGCATGAATGTTTTAAAAAATTTTTGCAGCACTTCAATCAGCAAATTTCAATGAACTTGAAGAGAAAGATTCTGCATCCATTTTATAGAGATGGGGCAGTTTATTCAAGGTGCCATAACAGGTCATGTCAGATCGAGGCAAAGAACATACGTTTGCTTTCTAGCCTCTGTAGTACCTCCATAGCATCGTTTATTTAATTAGAAAATATATTTCTATGTACGTAACCAATTAATGTCATAGTTGTTTTGAACCTTCATGGTGGATCATAAAAGCACTCTTATCATAGAACAGTATTTTGAAACTAAGCATCAATAATTAGATTATAAACTGCATTTAACTCTAGAAGGCAGCAGCAATCTTGCATTTTGCAAATGTATCACTACTTTTTATTTATCCTTTACAATACTAGAAAGAACTCTGATATTCTGAAATATGCCAGGCAGTACCCACCACAGCCCACTATCTGTAAAGAAAGTGTTGTCAATCAGAAATACATTCCAATTGTCACAGCTAAGCAATTTCTTAGAGCAAAGGGATTCTGAGTGATTTCATGGTACAAGAAAAGATAGTTAATGTAACAGAGAAAAATTAAATTGTTAATTGAGGTGTCACATAGTAAATGAAAAATTTTACTACGCACCTGAAAAAATAAGAATAATCATGCAAGGGCTACAGTGAAACAAAGATCTGTGTGCCTCAGCATGTAAAGGACTGGGTTTGTCATGAAAAATTATTCGAGTCCATATATTCAGGATTTTTGCAAGCAGAACCCTAGAAACAGCAGTGCTGAGATTTAAATTGGATTTTGAAAAGGCTCTTTTTCCTGTGGCAGACAGTCAGAAATCCTGCTGACGGTCCAATTTACGAGAAACAGATGATGTCATTTTGATAAAGCTCTCTTCTAGTTTCACATACCCAAGTGTTTCTGATAAATTCAGACTTTCTGCTTTCTGTGAAACATCCAAAAAGGTCAAGATCCCAAAGACTGAAGGGAAATAGAAAGACAAGAAATGGAAGTACATTATTTACCAAGTTCGCATTTTATTACCAAGCTGTGTATGCCTGTGTGTATATTCTGTTGTGTTCAGGAAACTACGTGCATACTGCATATAGTGAAGTTTCTTGATTCCTATTGGTATAAAATAATAGGATCAAAAACCACACCAACAGACAAAATGTTGCAAGTAAAGGGACAATATTTATTTGCTCGCTTATTTTAAAACGTTATTACATTGATTGAATATTATTTTTTAAAGGAAGACCATAATATATTCATTCAAAACTAGTCTGTTAAGCATATATATTTAAACTCTAATTTTTCATACACATAATGAAAGAAAATTGTATTTTACAAATAGCTATTTTTAATAGACCTTATCAAAACCATGTTTAAAAATAACTGCCAAAATCTGTCTCTTCAAATGTACAAAACACCTTTGCTGTGCTGAAGATATCTTTCTTAAAAGCCAAAAATATCTAAGTCAACAGTTGAGTACACATCAAACCCTACTGAAAGCAGTAGTGACATAAAAATGTAAAAGCACTGTACAACGTAAGTACAGCTTCTGTCTCAATACTGTACATATCTGTATTTCCTTAAAAAAATGTTTTATAAAAACTGTTATTATCGAACTTAACACCCTTTCCTATGTGCAGAAAAATGGAGCCAGGGAAATAATCTCCGTTTACTAAAATGTCTCCTCTGTCTCTGAATGTGAATCTTCTCTCACAATTCAAAAGGAATTTTACCATTTATTTTAACGTGAGCAGGACTGAAAGTTTTCTTCAGCATACCACTGTGCAGTCCCTCTTACTCTTACTTGTTTTTCCCCTTAGTTTCGTAATGCAAAACGTTACAAAATCTTTAAACATTAACTGAAGAAATCAGAACTCAAGTACTTCAGCTTACGAGGCTGGTGTATGGATTAGTTCACTGTAAAACTGAGTGTTCAATTAAACTGAAACCAATTGCAAATAACGCTGAGTGCGTTTTAATCAACATCCCCCTCTCCTCCTTGCTTCCTTTATAGCCCCTTCTGGCATTTCTTCTGGAATGAGCTTTTTAAGAAAGTGCGGTATCCTGGATCATCCACATATTCATTCCTAAAGCGAGAACTCAATACTCTCTGCCTCTTCTTCTCTCCCAAGATAATATCTGCTCCATAAAATGTGTCTTCAAATCTCATGTCAGAGGCTGTAGACTAAAACCAGGCAATAATTACACACACAGCTTCATACAGGCCATCATATTCTGACGTATTTTAGATAAGTTACATGGAAGCTCATATATATTTCACTAGATCATATGAAGCTAGCTAAATTTCTGGTTATGCAGTTACAACTGTTTTCAGGGAAATGTCTAAATATCAAACATATATTTTAAGTGCACATTTAAAACATAATTTCTACTTTTCCGTATCTTGCATGTACTACTCAACATTTAATTCTCTAGGTCTTAGTATTCCTTAGAAACACGTGACTAACACCAGTTGTTAGTTTTGATTTTCTCCAGAGGTCACAAAATCACTCTAATTCAAGGTGAAAAACAGCAAAATGGAAGTGATGCCATTGTTGGCCAGGTTTGATCCTAGCAGTATCAAGTATAATCCACCACTTTGTGTTATTCCAGAAAGTTTTAAGTGCAAGGTACTACGGCATGGACCTCTGAAAAGAAACCTGCACACTGCCTCATTTGCAAAGAACTGGAGTCACAAGTTCAATTGTTTGTCAGAAAACTTAAAACAGTTGGGAATCAACTGAAAGAAAGCAGTGGGACAGCAAATAGCAAGCCATTTGGGAAAACGCAGTGGCAGAAAATATTTATAGAATTTGAGGCAATAGTAGAAAGTCATGCAAAGGTCTGAGCACAGGCCATGGTTTGTTTTATTTAGTTGACCAAATGGAATGATTTTAACCTATACTTAACTCCCGTATGAAGTTAATGGCATCAAATACAAAAAAAAAAAATATTGATCTATAAAAACTCCATTTTAAAGAGAGTAGAATAAACCCAACTACATTTGTCTTGTTATCCTTTGTGAAATGTAACAGTTTACATTCTACAGAACATGCACTTAATTAAAAATACTTTTTACACATAGTCTCTAAAACAAAAAAGGGTAATGGAATGCTTTCTGAGTATAATGAAAAATCCCATTAAATATAACCAGATGGTTCATTTAACATTTTTAAAGACATCTATCTTAACCCAAGGTGGTCGGGACACTGAAAGATGTGTGCACGTATCCCAAATACCTTGACAAAAAGGTGTCTTGCGAAGAATATTTGATCACTGCACCTCCCATTAGAAAGAGCTGTCCTAATCTTACTCTACTCCTTCAGTAAAACAGGGCATCCTGCTGGTGAACACTCCCTCAGACTCACGTTTCCCTGTCTCTCTTCCTTTCCCAGCTCTACTGTCCCTTTCACACGTGATGCTAATCCTTTCCTTCGACAACCTCTAGCTTCGGAAATATACAGCATCCATGCTGCATTGGCTGCTGAGAACTGGATGAAAGGAAATTATGATAATAATGATGATGCCAGCTGCATGTGGCAAGAGGCATAGAAAAGGGAAGTCAGACTGAAACCTTCTTCAGCTTCCTCCCCACGTAATGCTACGTTAGTCCACCAAACTCATCTAATCTGATGTATGCCTGAAAAATCAACTCTACACATCATTCCCCTACAACTCCTCGCACACAACTCTCAAGAATCCGCTAATTAATGTCACATAACACATGCGTTAACAGGTAACGTGTATGTGCCCACCTTCCTGCAGCAATGAAAAATATACTGTACACTGCTCTCTTTTCCAAAGCTTCACTGAAAGTATTCTTTAAATAAGAGGGATTTTTTTTATTCAGATCAGTGGATTATTGTTTGTTCTCAATCATGACAAGAGTTTTGCATCTTTATGTTTTGCTTTTACATGTTAAGAAACCTAACTTTTAACTTGCAATGCAGTTTTGAACAAACAGTTCTAGAATAGGACAGGGACATGAGAAGAACACGGTGCTCTTCTGAGTAGACACAATATTTAGCATTAATGACAAAGATAGGTAACAGCAGTCACCTTGTCTCCTTCAACAACTGCACAGCAGACCTTTCCTGTTTCAAACTTTGTCGTGCTCTTTACGAACCTCAACACTTTTCCACATGGCGTACATATAAACGACTAGCTGGTGGATGTTGTTTGAAACTGCAGGAAACTAAAAAAATACAGCAAAGATTTAAACCAAAAACTGGTGAAATGCTGATGAGTCCTGCCGGTGACATTAGTGAGCTCTGATCAGCTACTTTGTTTCTTAGAAAAAGTTAATTGCATTTTTATTAAATTCAGTGCTTTTAAAACCACAAAGCTCTGAGAACTTGAAAAGTTTTAAAAAACGTATGCATGAGAAAAGAATTATGTTTGACATCAGCATGTGCCTGTATTGGAAGAACAAATAACTATTCTCACTAGCAAATGGACACTTGTGCTAATTGTTGTGCTGATCTAGCTAGTCATAGTAGTACAGGCTTCAGAAAATATTTGTCCAGTTTAAACTGAAAATCCAGAATAAAGGCAAGGATAGCATCATTGGCATTTTGAGCATACATATATACTATAAAGTTATCATCAGCAAATACTCACAAAACGTGCTTTTACTCTCTTAGGAAGTTCTTCATCTAGTGTATAGATCTCTTCTCTCTTCATTACTATTTGAGAACCATCTTCAAACTCAACCTAATTGAAAAAAAGGGTATTTAAAAATAAAACCATAATCTAACTCTTGCAGGAAGTTTCTGGGAATGTCACCAAACAAAAATATATGTGCAAACACAGAAGGCTTATATACAAATATTTTACTAGCTATTTGCTATTTTAGGGAGGTAAAATTAGGATGTAACACAAAAAATGTTATTTCTTAGAAACTGCAACACATTCATAAGTTGAAAATAATATCTAAGCAAAGAGACTTCAAAATCAACACTGACACATAAACTAAAATTTATGAGATTAGGAATGCCAAGCAGTTAACAACACAGACAACGTTATTTTGTAGGAGTGACATATTAAAATGTCTTCATGTCATTTTTATTTGCCTCTGATTTTTTTTTTACTTGCTTCTAATAAATAAAAAATAAATTTTAACATCCTGTGCTTCAAGGTTGAGGAAGACCATGTCAAAAGAAAGTATGAGTGACAACTAAGGAAATACCAGTTAACAGAATTTTATTGAATCTGATGGAATTTCTTTAAAATGCTCTGTTCAGAAGATGAAAAGCTTTATCATGCTTAGGTTTAGATTTAATCCAACATGAACCCCGTTAGCAGAAAATGAGAAAGGAAATGCAACTAGGTGTTGGGAATGTTAAAACGCTGAGGCTTTGAAGCATTTAAGTCTGTTCAGTAGCTTCTGATTTTTTTTCTTAATACTCCATCTAACAATTGTGAATTTCAGCTATTATCTATGACTGCAGTTTTAGTTCCCACAGAAACTGTACTTCAAAGTTTGGTATAAACTTAAAAGAAGTCCCATTCCACATACTTAGGTGACTTAATAAGACCATATGAATGACAACAACAGACTTAGGTTGGAAGAGTAAGCCCAATACATACATAGGAAAACATTAACTTATCAAAAGTATTATCACAGATAAAAATGAAAACCCATGTATTTGAACTAGTAAATAGACTGTGTTTTGTATGTTCAAGATTAATTGAGAACAGCTGAAAAATCTGATGTAGTATATCCGTTCTCAAAAGTCAGGGTACAGATCTATGAACTATTAACATTTTTAAAAGCAATTTTTTTACAGCAATTTAACAGGGATGAACAGATCTGGAATGCATTTAAAATACACAGAGCACAGATGGACACCAAAGTCACAAAAGTCATCCGTGCTCCTTTCTGTTCCTGTTACTAACCCTATAAGCCTAGTCTGTTACTACTATGTTAGAGGAACTTAAAAGTCAATTTGACTTAAGCTTGTTTAATATAATTGTAGCAATTTAGGTATTTTTCCCTAGGATGCAGGAAGAGCCTTTCTGCTATTCCTGCTCCTTACTGAACAAGATATTTGGTAATATTTTTTTGCGTAATAGAGTGGACAATAATGGTTTTTGCATCACTGGCAAAAGAACTGGGCAAGAAATGAACTCTGCCAGATCCGTGAGATCAGAAAACCATCTCCTGAAAGGGCGATTTTTTGTTTTTACTGGTAGTGTACAGCAGCAAGCAACTGCATCAAACCACAGAATCTGGCATGTTTGCAGTATGAAATATATTGAACATTTACAATGAAGAGTAACTGGAAGTTCTTCAGCTATAATTCAGCATACCACACTGGAAATAAATTTGCTGTGCTGTTAAAGGCCAACACAACAACAGCTTCTCTACGACTTTCAACGGTATCATGATTCATGCAAAATATAAACCCACCATCTCTAATAGCTCCAATTTAATCCAGACTTCAGAAACTACATTTCAAATCATCAGTTTTTCCCCAGCAAGTTATTTTATTTGGACTTCTGCTGCTGTATTGTGTCTGTGTAGTATGTTATTCTCTCCATGAGATTTTCTTTTATCATGACATCATAAATTAAAGGGTCAGCTGAAATTGTTAGAAAGCAATTAATAGGGTGAACGGATAATTTAATAATCTCAACTGAAGCTCAAAAATAAACAGTGAACGTCGGTTTCAAAAATTATTAAGACATCAAACATAGACCACATTAACAATTTCATTTGGGCACTTGCTTCATTTGGCATGTATAACTCCGCCTAGAGATTGTGCAGGATACTGGGTCGCGAAGGTTGAACTGGATGACACGAATTCTGGTGCATTGTGTCACAGCTCCTGCACACACAAGTACTGCCACATTCGGTACAAATGTCTCATGAACATGAGGAAAATTCACAGATTTATCCAAGTAGAACAGATGTGCGTTATTAGATCATAATACTAATTTCGGAGTCCTTTTCAGCCCCTCCTTTTGTTGTACCATCTAAGCGATCACAATAGACTTGTTAAGAGAATCTCAAGGCTGCAACAGAGACCTCACAACCCAGAAGAAGAATGGAGTATGTGTATGCATGGGTCCTAGGAGCTATCAAACAGGCTATGTAGACGGACCAGAGGAAGAACTACTAATGTGTCTTGAAGTTAGCCTTTCACCCTCCATGTAGCAGACTTCCTGTAATCTGCGGCCATGTTGTGGCAGCCTCCTCTCCCGTCCTACAGATTGAAATTCTTGTTTGTCTCCAAAGTCCTATGTACTGCAATCGAGACTCCTTCTAATCTTTAACCTTTGCTGTTTCCCCATGATGGGGGTTGTTACAAGGCAGTTTACTGTAATCTCTCATGGCTGTTATGCTGAAGAACTCCAAACCTTACTGAACATCCGCATACTAATCTATTTTCCTTAAACTAAACTGCTTTCATCATATTGTCCAAGAGGTCTAAAATAAGACAAACAAGTTTGTTTTGACTATGTCAGATTCCTTCAAATATGAAAGATAAGAACATTCATCTAATCTACCTCACAGTATTCCTCAGAAGACCAGCTGTTTAGAAGATTAAATGATTTGAAGATTAATCCTACTATAGGACAATAATCTTTATATTTTATAAAGAACTTTTCACCTTCACAATATAGTACATCTGCTAAACATAGGGGAAGAGGTAAGATTTAGAGACTAGCTCAAGGGATCAGGCATTTGAGGACTTTAGTGCGATTGCAAGTCATTGGCAAAGTGAGAAGGTCAATGCAGCAAGTCATTTAGCCTCCCTGTGCCTTAATTTATCTACAGATATAATAGTAAATTTGCCATTTTTGTAGAGTAATGTGAGGCCCTCAGATGAAAAGAGTTACATAACTGAAAATGATTATATATATATATAAATGAAATGTACCTAGATTCTCATTCTTTCAGAAGTGCTATTATTATTGTGATTGTTTTATTGCAGTTTCTACCATTCACTTGGGTACTCAAAGCTGCTGACTGATTTTTCTCAAAGGCATGCACATAAAAAAACAATTACTGTGTCTCTGAAATCAGAAGTCAGCTTTTTAGCCTTGCCTTCAGTGTTCAGTTCCCTTTTGCCTTTGCTGAGGATAAAACACTCCTTAGATTATGTGTTAATTAATTCAGAGATGCCTCAGGCAAATGAAAGTGGGGCTATTTATGCTCTTTCTTTTTGTTGTCCTCCCTTCCATCCTTTTACAAAATGCCTAAGGTTCATTGTAGTCACACACCAATACTTAATTTCATATCATTAATTGCATAATTACCTGACATCAAATAAGACTAAATAACCTGGAGAAAATAACAAATGTTATCTTTCAATCTTCATGTTCCACCTGTTCACCTGAGTTCTTATTAAATAACCCATTTTCTTCATTTTATATGAACAGGTGAAACCTCTACTCCCAAACAGTGCACAGCACTTGTTAATGGTTTAGACAGCTTTATTTATTAGTTCAAATGCATTAACAGTTACAATAAGAGTCCACCCTCCAGCCTTCTGTAGCTTTGAAGGTGCGGCTAGCCAGTCCAATGCTAGAGTTGAATGTGCAATTTGCAGTGAGGACATCTGAAAAACAAGCACATGGTAATAAATAACAGACACCCACCTGATGCATGTGAGCTGTGTTTGTTCCCAGATACTTTGCGCCATACAGTTTTCCGTCAGGCCACTTCACTTGGACAACCTCTCCCTCCGCAGGCGGGCCCAGCCGTAGGCAGTCTCTGCTCTATTTACAAAGAAGGATGAATTCTCGAATCAGTGAGTGAGCCACTACACTTTGACATTACCAGTAAGCGGCTTTTTACTACTTGGTAATTGGAGGAGATTTATTACCTTGTGTGTTTCGAGTTTTATAATCCTGCTAATGGGCTAACACATGATATGGTTAGCCTTTATGAAAATGAAAAACTGACCAAAGGAACATTCTCTTTACAGCTTGAAGCTGCATTGGCAAGGCAACATATGCAAAAATCAGACAGCTATCAGCAACTGTGATACATTTCCCCCAAAATCAATTTCCGTCACACATTGAAAATAAAGATCACTAAAGTGCAACTGCATATGTGCAGCACTTTCTCTTTTACATATTCAAGTAATTCATGTTTTGTTAACCACAGCATATTTTTGCTAGTTGCTAACTTTGCTGACTGAAACATACTCTGACGGATCAAACTATAAATGGTGAGAATGCCAATGAGTTCTTTGCTTAGCTGACGGAGAAACACTGAAAGAATCCAAATGCTTACAAAGAAGAGCTAGGTGGGGTTCTTCTTTTCAGAGGATATGAAGCAGGTTTTTTTTCCTGTGTTTTGCCCAAATTTTGTGCCTGACTTCTTGAGCATGTCAGAGCAGCACATTTTATGCTATTTCCAACACATCCTTGTTATGGTTTCTTTTGCCCCATATGACTCAGTATGACCTAAATGACTCATTTGCAGAGCACGCTGACCACACACCCACAACAATACACGAAATACACGAAGGACCGGAACAGGATTGTTCCAGGTCTGTGCGCACCAACTCCTTGGAAGCTATCTGTGCCAAATACTCACCCCAACAAAGGCACCTAGACTCTGTACTGACTACATCACAAGATTTGTTGTGTAAATTAGCACTAATTTAGTGGTATTCTCTTAGGTGACCATGCTACCTGAGGTCTCTGCTAAGAGGTCCAGACTGGGAAGAGAAAAGATAATGCCAAGGATGCAGGTACAAGGACTCAGTGCCAAGGTCCTGCAGGACTTGGTATTATCTCAGGTTGCTGCAGTACTGTTTTCAAAGTTTCAGATTTACATAGAATAATTTACAAAAATATTGTATCTTTGACTTCAACAGTTCATTGCCAACAGAGGCCAATGATCATCATGACAAAGAATTCAAAATGTGGGAGCAAAAATGCACCACAGTGTTCCTTATTGGGACATTATCTTGTTATAATATCATGCTAGCCAAATCCAGGCTTTATAAACTGTTTTTAATCACATGTATCTTAATCCATGAACTCGATTCAATGCATGAGAAAAGAAGTGAAAAGCTGGATTTTCATAGAAACACATTTTCCTGCATGACAACACTCTCTCTGTCATCCCTCGGGTGCTGTGCCAAGGGGACCGCTCTAAAATACGCCCTGCGTGTTTGCCTGGCAAAGGTTGCTGTGACAGACACAGAAAGATGTATCCTTTCAACTTCACCATGTATTTGGGGTAGTAGGTGGCATTACTGTACTACCCTTCCTGGTATTTCCAGGAGAGGGAGGAGGAGAGGGGAAAGGGCAGAGGATGGCTACTGCCTGCTTTCCAACAGTGAAATAATTATGACTTCTCAGGGGATAGGGATTGCTAAATACTATCATAGCTCTGACTATGAATTAAATGAGACAATATTTTTAATGGTCTCTTCTCAGTGGCAACTGTCAAGATACATATTGTCATTATCATACTACTTCTGCTATTTATTTAAAGTGCAAAAAGGAGTCTTGGCTAAGTGTCTTGAACAAACTTTTTAAATGTATCATTGAAGATAGAAAATTTCCTGAAAATAAAAAAATCTATCAACAATGTCAAGCCAAACATTAATTTTCCAAAAACAAAAGCCCAGCATTAATTGTTCCCTTTGCACTTTGCACAAGAAAAACACCTCACAGCTCCTCTAGGATAGCTAAAGGAATTGCTCATATGGAAAATTACAGTTCTCACGCAAATAACTAGACAAATAACAATCCCTTTCTTCATGTATCGTAACAATGTCTTAGTCTTCGGAACAATGTTTGGGAAACCTGCACTAAATAATTTTTGCTGATTGCTGCCAGAGTTCCTCTCTTTTATTTTCATATTCCAAAACCATTTTAGAGAGTGTCTTTTTACTGCAAAAATACTTCTCACCATTTACTTCTGAGGAATGATTTCTTAGGCTGATAGAAGTACAAAAATGCAACCTCACTTTTCTCAGTCATATAATGAAAAGTCAGACATCAAGACAATGGCAACCCTTCAACATCCCTACAGCTGTAAATAACATATAGTGTGGGCTCAGTCTACATTCAGCTTGTAAACCATGTAAATTTCCCATACAATTACATAGTATGTTTTCTGCTTCATATAAAGAGACAAAATCGTGCCTATTTCTAGTGAAAAGCCTGTTCACTGAAGTGTCCAGTTTCATATTCCAGCTGTTCCACAGCTCAGAGCCCCAGCTCCAAGCACGGTCAGCTACAGAAGGCTGCTCAGGGATATGTCCAGTTGGGTTTGAGTATCTCCAAGGATGAACACTCCGCCATCTCCCTGGGGAAGTAGTCCAGCATTTGACAAGCCTCACAGTAAAAAAGTCTTAAGTGAAGAAAAATTCCATGTTAAGGAATTTCCTGTATTTCAGCTGGTACCCGTTGTCTTTCATCCCATCACTCTGCACCACTGAGAAGTGTGTGGCTCCATCTTCTTTACTTCCCCCATCAAGTATTTATACACTTGGTTAAGATCCCCCTGAGTCTACTGTTCTCTAGGCTGAACAGTTCCAGCTCTCTCAGCCTCTCCTCATATGACAGATGCTCCAGTCCCTTCATCACCTTCATATCCTTTCACTGCATTTGCTCCTGTATGTCCCTGTCCTTCTTGTACAGGTGAGCCCATAACTGGACGCAGCACTCCAGACATAGTCTCACCAGTGCCAGGTTTGCAGCCATTCAAAAAAAGTTTCTTGTAAATAACAATAATTCTAAAGCTTTTCTTGTTTATTACAGGTGGTATTTTCTGGTTTTAGAAACATTCATTTTGGGATTTGCTATATGCATTGAATTAAATATTAAGTAATCCATTTGTAACAGATGTTGGAAAAATACGTTGAAATACTGGGTTTGTCTCCTATGCTGTCACTAAGGAATTCTTGTGTACAGCACTACAGACAAAGCAGACATTTTTCCTCTTTTTCTCGTCTAACATTCCTCTGTTTTCATCACAGAAGCTGAACAATGCTTTGGTTCATAAGGCTGGACAGAGCATTTGCAAGTGGCAAATACTGTTGCAGTGGCAGGGTGGTGATGGTTGACACAGAATCGGAACAAATGTGGAGCTGTACTAATCAAAAAGAGGAAGGAGGTCTGCACCTGAAGCATGTATTCGAATCCAGGAACTGTGAACTGTTGCAAGAATCCCGTATTTTGAATATAGCCACTGACACCTGAAGAAAATACCTTAATTTTTAAAAAGTTTAATACGTTCAATTGCTTTCTTAAATCAAGGCTAAAACGTAGAGATATTCTGGTCTAAGATGAACTTATGAACTATTGAGACTATTATCCAGAACTGTCAGAAACAGATGTTCCTTGGAGACCTATAATTTTATTTTGACAATGTTTTGCCTGGCCATTATGTTACTAATTCAGCTATTTCAAATTCAATAATTATTTTTGAAATTATAAGAATATAAGAACCTTTGACTTCTTCTAGGTTTGATCCAAAGGAGCCACATTGAAAACAAACACCTTTAGTGAATGCAGAGGAAAGAGAAAACTGTGGTGTAATCCTTGAAGTCGACACATCTAAATTGGCTCATATCTTCAGACACTGACTAAAAGAAGTCTGCAAGTTTAATTGATAGTAGAAAGGATACTGTAGTCTTTCATGTCAAGATTGTAGTAGGAAAGGATGAAATTATTCTCTGAGTACAAATATCAGCCAATGTTAATGTACAGAGTCTCTGGTCTGTCAGAAAGTCAGATAGAGAGAAAATCTTAGAAAGGAAAATATTGGCATGGCCAAAGTAGAATATCTGAGAATTTAATGAAAAATAAAAAGTTTTCAGTTTGAGGGATTTTCCCTCAGTGAGGAAGGCAGCAGTTGAAAGAAAAAGACCTGGAGACTACAATAAATCATTTAATAACACTTAAAAAACCCCAAACTGTTCAGGTTAAATACATAAAAAGAAAAAAGCTCTCAAAAACATTACTGAATATTCTGAACACACAAAACTCCCATCACTTCATTCCTCCTGAATCTAGCAGCAGGAAAAGTTTTTCATTAGCTTCTGCCTTTCAACAGTCAGCTTACAGCTCAATGTTTGATCTTTAAGGAGCTTAAATGGAATCATATCCTTCCAAATCTCATTCAGCCTTTGATGAATGTGGAACGTGATGGTGAAGAAGGGATCAATTAACTCCTTTAACTTAAAGTAATGGTCATAAAGGTTAAAATTGTATTTAATATCATAGCAATAACTTTGGTCATTGTATCTCAAGAATTTGTTTGAAAAGAGGAAAATGCGGCCCATATGGCACCTCTTAGAGGAGTTATAAACCCCAAAGTAGTCAAATAATTTAAAAATGTTGCTAGAAAACAATTCAAATGGAAAAATGCCAGTACTTGAATATTCAAATCAGGGGGTAACTTCATCAGATCACCTGGCTCTTGATAATTGTTTTAATGATGTGCTCTTACCCTGACTCAAGAGAAGATATAAGAGTTGTGATGCTGAAGGTCCCCAATTCGATCCCACAATTGATAACCTAGACTAGTATGTCTTGTTTTAAAGGCTGCTTTTGCCTCCCACTCCTACTTTTGCATGAGCATTCTGTGGAACTTCTCTTATTAGGATGAAGAAAATCAATCTCCATTTTGATCAGATCAGAATATTTTCTGTGGGAGATTACTAAACTCAGTTCTCACAGCTGTGCTCCTACAGTGGGCTTAATAGGGAAAAGGAGAATGAAACATTGTGAGGTGTAAGACATTTGCAATCTATTAAGTAACAGTCTGAAGACCCTCCTCTACAGCTGATGAATATTACTGGAGACCAGTTTTCCCTGAACATAGCCCTAAAACATTCATATATATCTGTAAAACAATACAATGAAGACAACTTCTTTTTCCGTGTATAAAAAATTAAGGCCAAAAACTTGGAAGCATATTGAAGAAAAATCAGTCTATGGTACACATCTTAAGTGGGAATAATCTCTGCAAGTGATTCACTCTTGAAGTTCACTCTTACTCACCGCTAACCCACCTAATTAAGCAGAATTTTTTCCCTTATAGCTGCACTGCTTTATAAACCTGAGGTTTACATTCGTAAACTTGCATCATTTCAAGTAATTTGTTAGACATGCAGAGCAGCCTCTTCCTTTTCTGAACCATTTCACTCTTCTGGAACTTGTTAAATAATTTTCAAATCTACCGTACCCCTAATTTAATTCTTCTACCCATTTCCCACAAGGGTGTCTCTACAAAATCCACAACACAACGCACCAAACTGTCATTTAGTATTAACCAAGACAGCAAACATAATCAGGCTGGCACGTCTTTCTTCACGAGAGTGTCTGAGCAGACCCTATCCCATGAACAACCTCAGAAACTCCCATTTTATTTTCCTCAACACCAATAGAATCATTTATCTGTTTAACTGGCAGACAGAGCGCTGAGCTACGTTATTTTTCAAATCACTATGGTGATTTAGACTGTATTCAAAAAAATATTTTTGTTTATTTAAATTGTATTCAAATTACAGCATTATTCTCAATATCACTTAGCAGAAATTTCTACATCTCCTTGACACTCCTGGGTTTTACTTACTGATTTGCTTTGTTTCCAAAACAAAGCTCAAAATGTCTCATTGTTTATTCAAATTGTTGTCAAATACCATTGATGGTGTAATTGACATAACAATACAGAGCAAAAGTGGTTAAGTGTGGCTCTTGCAACAGGTTCTGTGAACCAGCACATACTTCTAATCCTATTTTTGCTGGATGGCTCTGTAACGCAGCGACAGAATGAAATACACATAAATTTTATTAACTATTTTACTCAATGGTACAGGAATAGTATAAATATACACAGAACCCAACTGTCGTTATTTTTCCTGGGATGCTATCAGTTTAAAGACAGTTTAAATGTAAGCTCAAAACTAGAATTTGTAACAATTAGTTTAGCTGAACATATTTTTCATCCTTTGAAGTTACTCATTATTTTCTGCACCATACAACATCAAAGCCCTCTAGGAAGACATATTCCAATCAATCAACAGCAGTCTTGCAGGAATACTGTGTAAGAATCCATTTTGTTGTGCTGCTGCGGCTTTCTGTATCAGAGGGTTCTTGTGAATCCCACTATGCTGTTGTCGTGCAACTTGGCAAGAAGGAACGGCAAAAGGCAGAGGTAAGCAGCAGCGTGGCTTCCGCCCTGTTATGTGCCTGGTGATACAGATCCTCTCCGTATTGTTCCATCCCTGATGCACAGGGACCATGGCACAATATTGTAATCCTCCTCCTGACAGACGGAAAGCTCATAATCTCACCCTGAGGTTTCAAAGACCAGAGAAAAACAGATACCGAAAAGAGGAACTAGAGCTAAATCGCACTCTGTAATTGCAATAAACCTTGCCTTCCTATCAAGATATTTTTTTACCATCATTCATCTCGTGTTTATTTGTAAATTTATAAATATTGTTAAAATCAAACTGTGAAATAGAAACTGTCTGTTCTCTGTCATCCCCTGCATGGCTTAGATCCGTAAGAATGCATCAGGCCTTACTACTAGTCTATCTAACCACAATTTGCATGGAGCAAGCCATAACATCGACTCATTTGGGCTTTCATCCTAGAAATTCCATGGTTTCTGAAAAATAACTTAAAATTCATGCATAGTCTCCAAAACTGAATAACCAACACCTCTATCCTCCTATTATGGAAGAACTGAAATCCATTTCACAGCAAATTCAATTCATAGAACATTCATTTCAATTTATAGCAAACAAGCATTCTGGTATTAATCACAAAATTAACAGTTACTTCTCACAACACAGACAAAACCCACTAACTACATCTGATTTTCATTTATAAGACTTCAAGTGGATTTCTAGTCCCAAGATTCACAACATGAAAAAGCAGGAAAAATCCAGCCTGTTTATTGGGCTTTTGAAGAGAAATTGTCCTCTGGCTGACTTCAGTTATACTGAGGCAGCTGTTTCTAAAATTTCCCCTTAAATTAGGACCTGAGTTAAATTTACTAACCAACTTCATTGCTACTAGGGTACCTACCATGAGAGCGAGCTCTCCGTACTGACAGGAACCAGCTGAAGGTGGCTTGAGAGGGAAGGAGCAGAGAACTAAGCACGGGGTGACAGCGCTGTCAGGAAGAGTCAGTTCTTGCTGTATAGACCCAGGACAGAAAAAGGCTCCTGTGGCAGAGCAGGAGAGGTACCTCTGAACAGTCCTGAGGATGGAACTGCAATGTCCCCAAGGCCATTCTGCAAAGGCACTTGTCCACGTTCCTTCAGCTAACATTAACTTTCAGTGTGAGTGCTAGCGATTTAGCTTCCACAGCCATGCTCACCAGTGGTTGTTTCATAAGGAGCACAGCATCATAGAATGTGTTGGGCTGGAAGGGACCTTTAATGGCCATCTAGTCCAACCCCCCTGCAGTAAGCAGGGACATCTTCAACTCGATCAGGTTGCTCAGAGCCTCATCAAGCCTGGCCTTGAATGTCTCCAGGGGTGGGGCCTCCACCACCTCTCTGGGCAACCTGTTCCAGGGTCTCACCACCCTCATTGTAAAGAACTTCTTCCTAATGTCTAACCTAAACCTACCCTGCTCTAGGTTAAAACCATTGACCCTCGTCCTATCACTACATGCCCTTGCAAACAGCCCCTCCCCAGCTTTCTTAGAGGCCCCCTTCAGCTACTGGAAGGCGCTATAAGGTCTCCCCGGAGCCTTCTCTTCTCCAGGCTGAACAACCCCAACTCTCTCAGCCTGTCTTCATAGGGGAGGTGCTCCAGCCCTCCAGCTCCAGCATGACTAATGTGTTCACAACTAACACCTCCGACTTAGAAAAGCTCATCATATTGATAAATAACATACCACAGCTGCAAACAGTGAATATATCTACCAGCACCATTAAAGCGGAAGTGGAGAAACAAAATGTGGAAACTCTCTGAAAACAACCGCTGATCTCAACAGACTGTCAAACTGTGTTTTTCTTTTGGGAGCTGATAGTATACGGTACTTAACGCAAATTTTTAGAAACACAGAATTAGGTTTCATATGTTCCAAGACAATTTGAATGAAAAGGAGAGTGGTAGCTAATTTGCCACAGTCAGAATTTTATCTAAACAGGAACAGCAATTTACACAGTGCATTAGCATTTGAAAGAGCAGGCCTGATTCCCAGGAGTGCAATTCTGGTTTTGAATTGGTATAAATTCAGTGAAATCACCAGATTAACAGAATAGTTACTGTAATTCAACAAATTCAGCCTTGGATCACAGAATGCATAGTATAAAAATACTTTGAATTTATGTAAAATATGTTGTCCTTAAAATGCTACTGAATCTTCTCTTACAAAGTGAATATATGCTTTCACCAGAGGGAAACTGGAAGACAAATTGGATCATGCATTCCCGAATACATCTAAAAATTTCTTACTTTCCATTCAGCTTAGAAAGTCACTATTTCAACTGTTACATTGCCTTTCAGCAAAGTATTAATAACACAAATATATGCGTAATGTTAATTGACAGACGCAGAACTGCCCAGATTCTGGGCAATTCTGTGGGATTCAAAGCCACATTGCAGAATGTGGCTTAGGATGTCCAGGCTGGCACTGGACATCACAATAAGATGCAGGACAGAGGACAGTGAGGAAGCCTTAACTGGGGGTACGATATACTCCTATTGGGCAAAACTCAGTGTCAGCAGTAGAAGACGCAGTTGGCAAGGACACCAGGACGCCTGATTCACTGTGCCTGACTGAAGTACAAGGCTCCTTTAGTGCAGCAGAGAACCCGTGCTTATGTTTACATTAAAGTTAGATGACACTCTGAATCCTCTGATACAACCTTGTGTCCTGCCCACCTCTATATTGGTGAAGGCCTAAAGGTTTAAAGTCCCCAGTAAATCAACTGCAGTTAGACGAGTGCAAAGAGCTGCTCATGTTCTGCTCCTGCCCCTGCCTCAGGTCATAACACACATGAAGGAAAATGCTCCTTCTTCCCCCTTCCAGCCCCCCCAAACACACATGGCAAGGCTGGAAATAATCTACTTTTGAAATGCAGAACAATTAGAGTAAATCACCAGATCTGAAAATCCTGGGTTACTTCAGAAAAAAGGTGGGAGGGGAAATAATGCTCCTCCCCAACTCCTAGCAGTCCCAACTCATCTCAGCAGCTCCTCTGCGATTCCAGGGATTTCACTGTGCTCCACATGCTCACCATGGCTGTACTCGTTGTGCTCCTGGACATGGATGCACACTCACTTTGCAAGCACGAGAAGCACTGAAATGTCTTTCTGTCTCTCACCTGCTTCACTGCAAAGTCAGCCACCTTATCATAAACTGCAAAGTAATGGATTATCTTCCATTTTGTTTCTCCTGATGAGCTGTGGGGGCATTACCTTCAACTCATCTAAAATCATTATTGATAAGGATCCATAAAGTATTCCATTATAAAGTGGAAAGGACATTATACACAGGGAACTGTGTAAAGATAATATTCATATTTGAATTTAATTTGCCTTTAATCTATCCTATATTCATTTTATATGCTTATCTATGAAGTTGTCTGTCTTTCTGCCGTAACAGGAAACAAAGAAAAAGCAAGGCCCACAGAAAAATCACTTCTGTTCTCCATAATGGAATAAAGTGAAACTAACTCACTTAAATCAATATGGTTATAGTACTGTACAGCAAGTTTCAGATTAGAATCAGACTATTGCATCTTTTCATGTTTTGCAGTTTCAAGTTAAACAATGGAATAAAAGCCTCCAGTCTGAAGCCTTGTGTTTTTAAAAAGTTTGATTTTAACTTAGTAAGGCCGCAGTTTTAAAAACAGGAATTCATTTGTGTTAGTATTCAGAAGATGCAAACAATAATTTGCATGTGCAAAGCATAGCATTCTGTGTATCAGTGCTTGCAAATCCAGTGCAAAAGTTCGCAGTTACAAAACTGTGTTAAAATAAATTTCTCAGCTCACACAAACTTGAAATAAATTCTTCAAAACATATATACATACTTAACTTCTTGGAGTATTTCTCAGAACAAGAATGCAAAATCCTACACAATTTTTACAAATCTATCTAACCAGGAAAAGAAACCCAATTTTTCTCCTCAGAGACATGTCATGCAGCTCTCAAACTTGCTTTCCAGATTTTTTTCAGAATTGTCTGTCAATGGTCACACCATACAAATTGCTGACTAGCAAGTTCAGCTACACAGCAGGTAATTTTATAAGGCTGCAAAAAAAAGCTGTACCAGCCCAACATGACTAGTGCATTCTTCAGCTCAGAGACTCAACGTTGTCTCAGTTTAGAAATAAATAAAAAAAGTTTGCTAAACCTATTATAATTCATTAGGTCTGTTTTCCCACATCACGCAACTAGTTCTGAGGACCTTTGGTTTATGCCAAATACCATCTATCCTCTTGTTACCTTCAGAAATGCATTGCTTGCTTTTCTATTTCACATTCTCAGAAATGGCTGGTGATGGTGACACTGGAGTGCATCCAAAGTATCTATAAATTGCCCAGAAAGAGTGTGAATTCAACAGTTCTAATTTCCTTAACCATCCTTTACAGATTTACATGCCAGTATAATAAAACTGAACAATAAACTATTATTGTCTGTCACAAGTCTAATGGATCTTTCACAGATATAAGAAGGCAGGTAAGCACTACTATTTGAAGTTTTGATTTTAACAGGCAGACAAGCAGAAAACAGTTGTCAGAAGAGGTAAGGAGAGAAAGGCATACAGAAGAGAAACCACTGGAAAAAATGCTGGAAACTAGTCAGGAGTTTAGTCATTTATAATGCCAGACAAGGTTGACGGAGGAAAAGTTACATACGTCTGGTTTGTAGGACAGATTTTCAAAAAAAGACAGCATTCCTTGGAAATTACTAGGGCTAGAATCAAACCTTCTATTTTTTATATCCAGGTGGACATTAATGGACTGTCAAGACTTATGTGCTAGCCCAGTATTTACAAATGTCCATTGTTCAAGCAGTATGGTTTTTCAAAAGAAAAAGCAAAAGTATTCACACACACAGAAATTGAAAAGCTGACTGAATGTCCACATAGACATAAGCAGACACATATTTGTTTTACCACTGAAAGTCAGTAGTCTCAAAAAAGTAATTAGAGAGAAGTTCTTGTAAAGAAGTAAGACTTTGTTCTTGAAGGTCTATCCTGAGCACTGACACTCACAGCCCCCAAAAGTGTTACCTTTTCTAACCTGCACATGCAAATGGCACATCATGGCTTTAAACTCATGTTCCCTTTAGCTAGCATGTGGAGGAAATAATTTTTGAAGAACGGTCCAGATAAATCCAATTTGTTCTACATCTCAGAGTAGGATGAAGTAAATCCATTCTGTCTCTCATTAGTCTAATAATACTATCCTTGGGACAAACTGTATTCAGCCTGACTCCTTTCCCTGTACTTTACCCCAATTAGCTCACCTTGTCTTGAGCAACTTTGAAGATTACAAATGCATATGCAGCTTCAAACCCCTAACAGATATGTAGGCCAGGACTGATCATTCAGAATCTCAGCAAGTCCACAATCACCAAGAAGTGTGTGGACATTAGAGTGTGGGTCATGAGATGTTGAAGCTTTCATTTCATAATTTTGCAGGGGTGTGAAGTGAGCATTTGTGGGTCAGGACAGAAGTAGAGGATTGCAAAGAAGGTCCCTGGCTGAGAAAAGCTGGGTTGTTTGGCTTTCTTTTTTAATAGCTTCTCAAATTACATTGCTATCATTCTGTCAGGTTTTTGTTCAAATACTGGTAACTAAAATGTGCTCCATTTTATTACAAAGAAAGCAGAGGATAATAATTTTGGTCTTTGTGAAATTTAGGTGCACACTGTAAGAAGTTGTAGCCTTCATGGTAATTCCAGTGAAATACTTTGGCTGTCAGGGTTCTCAATAGCCCTGTTCCTCCCTCCCCTGCCAGTGGTGAATTTAAAGTATCAATAGACACAGAAAGATAGAGCTCAATCTCCTTCACTCTCTTGACACTGAAGGCTGTCTTGGGTCCAGTACTGAAAGAAGGTACTTGCATAAGTACCAGCATCATTCTGTTAAGGATTCCAGGTATCTGTTGGCATTTTAAAAAAATCCACTATTTGGTGCGGTTTTTTCATGCTTGAATTTTTTTCAGGTAAGGTGGCATCCACTTCAAAAAACAGTGGTAGACAAAAAAAAAAATCAAGCAAGATGTTGAATGGACCAACTTGACGCATGAAAAAATCATTTCTTGTTCCTGCTTTTGACAGCTGCAGTCTGAATGCCTTAACCTGAACTAATATACACCTTTTCAAGAGTATGCTTTTTGGATTTTATCGGGACCACAGAAAATGACCATAATGTGGTTGCGCAAAGTAAGTCATGAACTCCTGAATACAGCATCCAAGTGTCCTTCCAAACATATCTCACTTCCTCAGCTCTTCAGATGCTCTTGCTTGTAAGCAACATTTACAGCAGCATTCCGTAAGCTACAATACCACTTAGGATCATGGAATCACAGAATGATAGGATGACAGGATGAAGGATGATATTCAATTTATAGATTTTAATAAGTTAAAGTCCATTTCAGGGTTTGGGCATGACAACCCCCGGATCAGCTTTACCTACCCAATGGAAAACCTCTACACTGATACACATAATAGTAAACTAAAACACAGTATAGCTATGTCATGGCAGCAAAAGTATGTACACTCATTTTTGTTCAACTAGTTTGCTTGATAACCACAAGGTGAAACCGTGACAGCAAAGAATTTTGTGTAAACTGGTCACTGGAGGACCAGGGTACTTACTGGGGAAAGTGGCCTGGAAAGATGTCTACCGTTTCAGGAGAGGTGTGTTCACCTCTCCTATAATCAGACCTCCCCACAGACTCAAATCATGTTTGACTACGCAATCTATTTTTTTTAATTCCTCTCGTCCTTGCAATCAATATATTTTGCTGGGATCTNNNNGATATGACAGTGAAGATACATCCATCAGGTACTAATAAAAAACCAAAACCAGCCAACTGTGGGACACCCTCCCCACCTGAGCAGATGAAAGAACCGAGACATTTCCTAATGCCCATCATATGAGGAGCGGCTGAAGGAACTGGGGTTGTTCAGCCTGGAGAAAGTAGGCTGAGGGGAGACCTTATCGCTCTCCACAACTACCCAAAAGGAGGTTGTAGAGAGGTGGGTGTCAATCTCCCAAGAAACAGGCAACAGGACAGGAGGAAATGGCCTCAAGTTGCGCCAGGGGAGGTTTAGATTGGATATTAGGAAAAATTTCTTCACCGAAAGGGTTATCAAACATTGGAACAGGCTGCCCAGGGAAGTGGTTGAGTTGCCATCCCTGGAGGTATTTAAAAGACGTGTAGATGTAGTGCTGAGGGATATGGTGTAGTGGTAACATGGCAGTATTAGGTTAATGGTTGGACTTGATCTTAAAGGTCTCTTCCAACCAAAATGATTCTGTGATTCTAATTCTATCAACTGTAAACTGACATCTAGCCTGACATCTAGGTCAGTACTCCTCCTGGTGCTGAGCTAGGGGTGGTGTGACAAGTTACAGAGCATTCATCCTTCAAGAAGTGGCAAGTGGCACACATAGATGCTGCCTGTTAGTAGCAGATAATCGGGACTGCAGCATATGCACTCCCCACTTGTGTGCATGCATCGTTAAACTAACTGCTAAAACTGTCATCTCACCTCCTTTAAGATATCACCCTCACTGCAGTCTTTCCATTACTTACAGGGGAAGTGGGGAAGTTTTCCTGCTGTTTCTTCCAGCAAAAAATTGTACCCGTATACTTCTTTGCACCCTCTTACATCTGCTGGGTTGAGGGAAAGCTGACTGGTTAGCATGTCAACAAGCTATCATCTAATGGGTTTAAACATTGTAATCAAGGAGTAATTGTTCTAAGAAATTCTGACAAGGTAGAAATCAGGCAGAGTACCCAAGAAATAGCTTGAAATAAAAGAAAAAAATCTATATAGTTATGCCTATATCTAACACTTACACTTAAAAAAGGGCCTGCTATATTTAGAAAATGCTAATACAAACCAAGAAAAATACATATGAGAAGAGAACAATGCATACCCTGCTTTGGTAGTTATTGAATGCTCACAAGCAAACAGAATTTCACGAAGCTTTGAGACTGAAATTTCCCTGCTCCCTATTTTCCTCCTTAAAAATAAATCACTATGTCTGAACATAGGAATTGTGGTCTATTGTGAGCTGAGCTGAAATTATGTAGTGGATTCAGCACATACTGGAAAAGCAGAAACCTCCTGCTATCTTTGTGAGCTAGCTGAAAAGTGAAAACAGATTAGAAAAATAAGTTCTTCAATAGGCAGCAACATTGCTTTCACACCAGATTTGATGAATAAGTCCTCCCAGCGGCACTAACACCTGATACGCACATTGCATGGATTAGCAAGTTTTAGTCCAGGCAGAAGAAAAAACATTTTTTTTTTCCCTTCCAGTAACTGCTGCAGGTATATTATCTAATGAAAACACAACAAGATTTCTCTAAGGTATGTGAAATTCGTTTGGTGTTTCCATCAAACAATTATATGTTGTTCATCCACTATCTGAGAAGCACTGAGGCATATCCAGACTTGATTACATTTATTCTTAGCTCCAGATCAGACTATCCCACTAGGGTGGCAAGCAGTTTCTCATCTCTGCCTCACCAGATCCTTGATGCAGGCATACACAAAAGAGGAGTTTCTAATAACAATACAGCCACATTTGCTTAATATCTTGATCATCCTAANTGCAATCAATATATTTTGCTGGGATCTTTCTGCCCCTGACGAAGCATACTACAAGGTCTCCCCGTTTAGCTCAGGTTTTAATAAGGTAATGGGGGAACAACTTCATCCTTAGCTCTAATTTCAGATTACATATACACGTATATATTTTTTAATTATACTTGCTGTTAAAACATTATTGACAGCCACAATATAGAGAGAAACAACTAAAACTCCTAGGTAAATACCCAGAATACTCACTTCCAGTAAACTGCCAAGATATGACAGTGAAGATACATCCATCAGGTACTAATAAAAAACCAAAACCAGCCAACTGTGGGACACCCTCCCCACCTGAGCAGATGAAAGAACCGAGACATTTCCTAATGCCCATCATATGAGGAGCGGCTGAAGGAACTGGGGTTGTT
>VYZM01002860.1:35778-47219 GCA_013398915.1 Dromas ardeola
GAAGAGAACAATGCATACCCTGCTTTGGTAGTTATTGAATGCTCACAAGCAAACAGAATTTCACGAAGCTTTGAGACTGAAATTTCCCTGCTCCCTATTTTCCTCCTTAAAAATAAATCACTATGTCTGAACATAGGAATTGTGGTCTATTGTGAGCTGAGCTGAAATTATGTAGTGGATTCAGCACATACTGGAAAAGCAGAAACCTCCTGCTATCTTTGTGAGCTAGCTGAAAAGTGAAAACAGATTAGAAAAATAAGTTCTTCAATAGGCAGCAACATTGCTTTCACACCAGATTTGATGAATAAGTCCTCCCAGCGGCACTAACACCTGATACGCACATTGCATGGATTAGCAAGTTTTAGTCCAGGCAGAAGAAAAAACATTTTTTTTTTCCCTTCCAGTAACTGCTGCAGGTATATTATCTAATGAAAACACAACAAGATTTCTCTAAGGTATGTGAAATTCGTTTGGTGTTTCCATCAAACAATTATATGTTGTTCATCCACTATCTGAGAAGCACTGAGGCATATCCAGACTTGATTACATTTATTCTTAGCTCCAGATCAGACTATCCCACTAGGGTGGCAAGCAGTTTCTCATCTCTGCCTCACCAGATCCTTGATGCAGGCATACACAAAAGAGGAGTTTCTAATAACAATACAGCCACATTTGCTTAATATCTTGATCATCCTAAATCAGAATGTCTTTGATCATTAATGGAGCCTTTCGGAGTGTTTCGAATTAAAGGATAAATTTTCAAAGACGTGTAACAGGGATTTGCTGACTGTCTTCTATTGAGACCAGTGGGAGGTAAACAGCGCAATCCCCATACACTGTTCTGAAATGTACCCTTTCAAATACAGTATTTTCAAAAGGCATGAGCGTTTTCAATAACTAAGAAGCTTCTAAGAAAAACAGTATCATTTCCACTGATGTATCTGTCAGCTAATGCTACTTCCAGGAAAACATTAGGCCTTCAGCAAACAGAACAGTTCAAAGACTTTGACAGGGGAAGAATATGGAGTACTCCTAGGAGTTGTGCCCCTTGAGCTGCAAAGTGTCTATTCTTACGCACCGCTGAATATGCCAGACTCTCCCCCTCTACCTACAGAACAGGACACAGGACTAGGTGAAAACTGGTCTTGCAACAAACAGCACTTTTGCATATCAGTGTACACTGAGGACTCTAACTTTCAGAGATTATTAGCAGGAGGTACACCAAAAATACCAGTTCAGCACAAAAAAAGACTCAGACGAGCCTGAAGGTGGACAAGGATTAGAGTCATAACGTGAGAAAGATGTCAAGCCGCACCTGATGAACACAATGAAGGCTAATATCCAATGTATTCATTGCAAATGTGGAGGGAAACAGAATCTTTCACCAATTGTCTGCAAATTTTGTTCGTATGTGCAAAGTGCACAATGTGGTCCCTAACAGTTCTGAAAAACATGGCAGTTTACGTAAGTGCACAAGGGAAATCAAAATCTCAGTTGCTTTTTGGAAGTGCAATGAACTACACATTCTTCTCCCTGATGATTTTTATCATTAATAATGTAATCTCACAAACTAAATATCAGAAGGTGTAAACAAGTGGTTAGAACAGATTCTTGAGAGCTATTCTTCCCATTACAGCAGGATTTTTCTATTCAGCAAGGAATTTTTACAAGTTATCTCTGAGAGACAGATAAGGATATATGGAATTCCCTCTCTCATATCCTTTATTAAATACATATTTCTTATTTAATTAAAAGACTTTGTAAGATTACTTTTGATTCATTTGGTCAAATGACAAAGACTAATTAGAACAACCAAGTTTTGGAAGCACATTAGAAAATAGTAATTCTCAGCAGCAAAAGTAACAAACATGAACTGAATATTAAGACGTTACCTCCTCAAGGTCAAAAGAAGTAGTTCAACAGGTTCTAACCCTCTAATTTAAAAAAAAAAAACCAAACACAAAACCAAACCAAACAAAAAACAAAACCCACAAAAACAAACCAGAAAGAACAAGTATCTGAAAAAGTACTTACCACAATGTCTTCAGGAAAAGTATCCAGACTGAAAGAGCCATCATCAAACATGACTTCATAGAAACATTGAGATGTCACTCCTATGACTCTGCAACTATAGTACCGTGTATTCCTATGTTTCGCAATGACCGTCTGCCCAACTGTAATGGCTTTCTCACGTGCTTTAGCTCTCTTGAGAAAAAGAAAGAATTTAAAAGAAAAAGTCTTTTAAAAATACTGTCTTACTCATCATAAATTTATAAGTGTCAAAAAAGAACTGATAGGAGTTCACCATTCAATACAAAAACTTCAAATGCAAAATCGTTCCTTCCAATCATGATTACACAAATTTGTTTTACATACAAATTTTCTGCATTTTATAATAAAACAAATGGCATCTGAAGAATAACAAATCACAGCACTCAAAAATATTTTTGCAATTGATGTCTTTATTCCATATTAGATCAAAACACTTACACAATTAGCAATATTTGTACATTTTATTTGTAGAATAATTTGTAGAATTTGCCTGAAGAGGTAAGATGTGATGAACCCAGACTATGGTCTTGCATTGTTTTAAATGATGGGATTTTTTAAGTACTGAATTTCAGTATGATTCTACATAATTGCTTAATATTTTGCTGAATGGGACGCAATAACTAGATGCATATCCAATTCTTGTCAGATCTGTCTACAGCAGTGTATCTGAGTAACTTCTTAACCCATACCATGCAGAAGTTTTGCTTTAAAACTTCAGACAACACTGATCACTTCATCAGTTATTTATGTAGTAAATCAGTGACAATATTTATTTTTCATTTCTCACTTTTAATTCCTCAGAGTTAGTTATGTCAATCAGATGAGCAGCAGGGTTGTTGAACTATACAAAAATTCTACATCAGTGACTTCTTGATGGATTCTATAAATACAAAAAAGAATGGAACCTTGCTCGGAAACTCACATGATGCAGACAGCTGTTACATATCAACTCCCAATCAATTTATCCCCATGAACCTTCCACTTAAGAAGCAACCTGCTTGACCATGAAAATAAAATCAAGAATTTCTCATTCTAATAACACAAGGAATGCACTTCTTTCTTATGATTCTGTCTGTCTATTCATTACCCCACAGAGGTCCATTTGTTTATGCAAAAGTGAATTATTATGACTTTCTCTATATCTGAACAGTTGAACTTTTCTTATAATGGAAGATGCTACTACATGGGGCAACTACACTGGTATATACTAAGCATAATTTTTTTTTATCAGAAATGTTTATATAAACAGCATGAAAATACTTTATTACACATGCTAAAGTAATTACTCAGTTTCCTAGCACTGCTTTTCAAACCTTCAAGGGCAGTGAATTCCTCAATCAGTATAATAATCTTCAAAAGTGTCTGTGAGAATCTGGAAAATGCTACAGCTTTAGAATTTTTAGCACTAATATCAAAGGGAGAACCAAGGACAGCATCGATCCTTTTTGTTAGACTCCAAGCATTAACAGTAATATCAATGCTTTTGCCGAAGAGGAAAAACTCATCCTAAACTTGAACACTTCTATTTTTGTGTAGACTGTAGTCACTATCGTGCCTCTTTCTTGGACCAATTTCTGGGATTTAGAATTTTTAAACCTCTCTGCTCCTGCAAACTAAGGGCAAACCAAGTACAAATATTCTGTACCATTTCTGTAGACAGTGCACTAAATCTCTGTGTGTCAGAGCTCTGCCTGACATACACATTTGGAGGATTTAGTTGAGGTCACCTCAGATAGCAAAACCCAATGATGTTTCTAAAGCATTTTCAGGTTTACCTAGAAATAATGTTCTGAGCATACTCATAAATTATTTAACCATTTACATGTATAACAAAATTGTTTCTTCCTTATTTTACCTGTCTATATTTAGACTAAGTAGAATTAACTACATAAATAAGAATTTACTGGTATTTTCACAGGAGTGATAACATGTCAATTAGCACTTTTTACCAATTTTAAAATGTATGTAAACATAAATGTTAATTTACCTTTCAATTCTTGACTTTAGTCTATTCAGTTAATGGGGGGAGGGATGCGAGGGGAAATCAGAAGTAAACGGGAGAGTATGAATTGATTTACTTATATGAGATAGTAGAAAAAGTTTCATATCAGAGTACAGACTCAAGGAGAGATGGCTCTATTAAAAGGTTTAAATGTTTTTAAAGCCTGAAGTTGGAACTCTTCAGAGAAGATGGAGGGCAAAATACAATATTTTAAGAGACAATACAGGCTCATTTATAGATAAAATTTTCAGAGAAGAAATGCCACTGCTCATTGGAACAAATAATAAAAAACAGAAATGCATCCTAGCTCAAGGAGAAGATTATTTTTTAGTATGTTATCTTGGTAGGATTTTTGATTTATTTTTCAGAAAAAATATTGACAAGCACACTCTGTAATTGATTGCATGTCCCAGAAAACATTTCCTGCCAGAAAATCTTAAGAATTTATTGATGTTAAGAATGTCATTTTTGATCAGAAAGGACAGCTGTTATGTAAGGGAGTCTATCAGATTAAAGAAACAGCTGTGGTAGTTACCAGATTATTGAGAAAGCTGTGGTTTAAAAAGCATGATTTTCTTTAACAGTATCTAAGCCAAGGATGAACTAAAATAGTAGCAGAAATACAGAAAACAACCAGATACGAAGAAAAAAAGTTAACCTCCCCTTCTGTGTGCAAACTGCAAAAAGATAAGAGGAAAAATTACTTTCTCCTTCATTTTCTGTATGGTAGGACACAAAAGTCTTCTTAAACAAAATACATAAATGATACCTTTATGAAATCATAATAACTATCATGAAATAGGCATGTGATTAATATCTAGAAACTTTCTGACTACAATTTTTCATGGGGGATCCTCAAAATTCTGAGGCCTATTGATACAGGAATGTAACTCTCATTTCATCATTCTAAGCTCAGAACTGCAATTTAGGCACAGAAATGATGCATGACATTTCAGAAATATGCCGGCTCATGATTTTTGAATAATATGTCCTTCCTAAGGCATGCCTTAGTCTCTCTGAAATGTTAAGGGACTGGCAGTAGTTAGCAGACAGTGGCCAACGACGACACTGCATTACTCAGGTACCCAACAGAGAAAAGATCCACAGCTTCCATTTGACGGTATTCCTTTGTTACCTGTGTGCTACAGAGGTAAGAACTGGCCAATAACAGTAGAAGATAATTTGAAATAGCTCAAAAAGCAGCAAGAGGAGGTTTTTTGCAACTCCTATCCAGTGGGTTTTTGCAACTCCTATATTAGCCCCTTCTAAAGACAGCCTTTCAAAATGCGCCCAACTGGGGCTGCCTAGCTTCTGATCACGCTTTCCAAATGAAACATCAGCTGTGAGTATATGTTTGCCTCCAGCTGGCTTTCTCCGATTCTCAGTGCTGGTTTTGCTTATCTTGTATGGATCCCTTAGGGTTTTTTTTCCTGTTAGTACAGTTGCATACAACTTCTTTTTCTCATTTCCTTGTGTATGAAAGAGTTCTTTTAAGCAAAACAAATCCATCTGCAGCACCTATTCTCAACTGTACTTCCAAGTGTTCTTGAAGTTTGATGACAAAAAGGTGTGAGGGATATATTTCATGCCCAGAGACAAGCAAAATCAAACAATAAAAATGAAAGAAACATGACCTACTGTCTATAAGTAGCAAATTGCAGAGCCTTCCTTGCATATTGACACTCCAATTCACATAGCAAAATAATATAGACTGCAACAGGAATTATCAAAAACATTCTGTATATAACAACTTCTCTGCTAGCATATTTTTGTGTTATTTCTAAAGCTGTACCTTCAGCAAATACAAGAGGCATGCTTAGTTTTGAGTCCATGCACCTCCAAAGAACATGTTTTTGAAAAGTCCTATCAACATTTAAAAACTCCAGTTCTTAGTATTAATATATTTGCTCCGTTTGGCAGCACTTTATGGATGCAAAGATTATGCTTTCCCTTTTGATTGTCTTTATGATAATTTTTCACTTGAAGACCCACCAGTGTTTTCTATGGTTGACATTAAAATAGTACTTTAGGAAAAAATCCTAAATGCAGAACAGATTCTGGTACCCAGTGAAAAAGACTTGTGGAAGTGTACTGATGAATAATTTGGACACAATTTGCTTGAGATTACAGCCATAAATAATTTGGATGCCTGCTCCACTTCATCATTGCAATAAGCCCTTGCCCAAGGTGAAGAGATACACTAGTATTGGTAATAATACATAATTATCTGTACACAGGTAGGTTTTTCATTGAGCATCCTCATTGATTTACATATTACAGTACCACTATAGATATATGTCACAGTTTTTCCAAGTTCCCAGAAGCCATCCTTTGATTGTTGAGTTTTGGGCTATTTTTTTTTTTTTTTTTTAAACTTGAAGAAAGTAGCAATCACAGGTATTCACTAAGCATTTAGTCATTTACAATATCTAGAGGCTATATTAGTGAAAAAACAGACAATTTAAATTTTGTTCCCTTGAAATGAGGAAAAATAATAGTGTCATTGGTTTATGTACAATGTTTTCAACTGCTAAATACCAGAAGAGATTTTTTTTCTTGCTGACAAGACAATCTATTTGATTCCTGTAAAAATTCGCAAAGTGAATATATTTCAGTCTGCATGATGCCCTCGATCTGCTTTCAAGCAAGGAAGTTAAAACAACAGACAAACAAAAGAAGTTCATTAGAAATAAGATACATTGCTATGCCTAATGGTGAAGAGCAATGTAATTTCTGCATGAAGGAATAGCTAATAGCTAAGAAAAGCATAACAAGAAAACGAATGGTGAAAAAACTTCCAAAGGCTTAAAGATGTGATTAGATTAATTATCCAAAAGACAGATTATAAAACCAAGCATATACAAACATATGGCAATCTCCTTTATCTCAGGAAAAAGTTAAGAATTTCACAGAAAAAGATTCTTTAATAAAATATCTGATCTTTCAAAATTTTGGCACGCTAAAAAATACAAAAGCATTTTTATTTTTTTCTCTTCCGCAAATCTGGTTTTTATTTGAGGCAGAGGGTATAAGTTAATCATACAGCTTTTCTTCAATAAGGTTGGTACTGTGTTTCAGGAAAGGACGTGGTACTCTCATTCCAAGCTACTTTGAACGTCTCTTAAAGACTAGCACACAAAATCCTATTTCTCCATAGTTGGTGAGGTTGGGTTTTTTTGACACTACCTAACACAGGTCAAGAAAATCACTAAGAAAAAATAGATTTTATAGGAAAAAAACATGTCACTCTATTACTGGTGTGGTTTTTTTTCAGATAAGCATGTGTTTCGTTTCTTACTATTCAAAATAACAGCTACTTAATAACTTTTTTTCCAGAGAAATTGTACACTAAGGAAGTTAAGTGATGAAGTCTTCAGTCTTTTATATTAGATTGAAAATATAAATTCTCCTTAAACAACCTACCTGGTTTTCATTAATATTTTGTAAGTATTTCTGTTAATAACATAAACACAGAAATGCCAGAAAAAAGTCTGTTTAGGACAGATACCACTATATTAAGTGCTGTATAAACATAGAAGAAATAATCTGAAACTTACGCACATTTATCATTTAGTATCATAAAAGGGAATAAGGTGAAGAAAATCACATGCATTATTTAACAACATAAGGGGACTCCAGCACCAGAGACAGATATATTAGAGGAGGCTGGAAAAGTTAAGGGACTGAGGAAGTGGCCACAATATACATATGAAATGGGAACAGGAGAAAGTAGATTAGTGACGTTTTTGTCAGAGATAGGTTGATGGTTGGACTAGATGATCTGAAAGGTCACTTCCAACCTAGGCAATTCTGTGATTCTATGATTCTATTATGCAGAAAGTCCTATTTGATCAGAGAATGATTTCCCAGCTACTGATGCAAATCCCACTACCTAGATTATAAAGACTTATCCCAAACAAGTACTAGAAAATATTTGGGAAGAACAGCCCTACTTTTACCAGCCATGATTTTAACACAGTAATTTTCAACTAATCATAATGTTTTCCAAGAAAGCCAAGAAAAATATCTTAAATTGCCTTCAGAGGTAGAGGTTGGTTTGTTTTTCAAACCAAACTCATTTTCTTGAAAAACGTTTGACAAAACTAAAACCACATGAATTGTACTGGTTTCACAGGTTCATTCATTTTGGAAAACAAAACTCTTTAAAAGGCTTAACAATTATGTGGAAGTTTTAAACAGGGACGCACAACTTATTTCCCTTTTTAAGAACCACCAGATTAACCATTCAGGACTGACTGATTGCTCTAGTGGGGAGGCATTACATTTTACTACCCTTGAAAGAAAATCTTACTCTTCAGTAATCTTGTCATTAAGACCAAAGATTCACTGACAACCTCTTGAAAGAAAGATCTATTATACAGACATTACCTGGGTTTATTTCTTTCACTGCTAATGTACAAAGGAGATAAAGTTTGCAACTTGAGAAATCTCAACTTGACTAATTTACCAAGCTATTTCCTTAATAAGACTGCACTAAATCCATCTAGTTTGCTAGAAAACAAAATACAGTTTTAAAAGCCCAAGATAAATGGCAAGAGTTCTCTCTTAACTGAGGTAGTAACAATTCATTCGAATAAACGACATTAAAACCTACAAGACAATAATAACTAATTCTTCATGTGTCTCATCTAAAATTAAAGGTTACTCCTCAGCACAGGCTAGAAATAAAAAGGCACAGTAATAACATGAATTTTCATGACATACCAGTGTTAGCTTGTCAGATGACAGAACAATTATAATTGGATATTTGCAAGACACTGTTTGGCTGAGGAACAAAGAACTTACATATACACCATATTCTTTATCTTACAGTATCTGTGAGTATTTGGAAGACACTGTGATCTGGGTATTTGTAATACACTCCAGGTTAACAAAACAGAGAACTCAAAGGCTTGTTCTGGCTGTCAAAACAATACATTCAACAATGACACTAATGCAAAAATGTGTCAGGCATATTAAGTATCATTTCTCCAGGAAAAAACCTTCAAGATGTAATAGTTTGCTAGGTATAGAAATATGATAGATGGAGCTATACATGGTGTGGATCCTTTCTTACATTTTCTCTGGAAACATACTTTAACTCTGCAATTCCACTTTTTAATAAATAAGGAAACAAATTCCTTACCACATTTTGGTTGATCTTGTGCCTGAAACACGTGATGTAGACAACATATGGCCAGTCATCAGGTTCCATCAGCACTCCTGCAGCATGGGCACAGGTAACATGGAAAGAGGCTGGGCAGCATCCATACGAACACTGAATGCAGGCACCAGAGATTTTCTTAATTCTCTGTCTGCAGAAGATACATTTCTGTAGAAGCAAAATAAACAGAATATTTACCATACTAACCCAACTCCATTGACTTCTGCAAGTATCTCAAGGACTGAAAAGTTATTTTTGCTTCACTAATTACATTTAATACCTTGCCATACTCATGGCAAAAGAACCAGCATTTATGAATTACAAGGCAACTTCGTAGTATGATAATTAATAGATAGTATTTTTGCCTTTTTTATGTTAATGTGAAGATGATCTGTTCTGGTGCTACAGTAAGAAAACTGATATATAGATAGCTATTTAATAGTTTAATTTCAAATTCCATACATTCCTCCAAAAATTAACCTGCTCCTCCTAAAACGGGTAAACCAAAAAACCTATACATAATTATGCAAAAAGTAACAGCAAGACTCAAAAACAAGAGAACAGGCTCACAGATTAACCTAGCCCCCTACTTTGAAGCTGGACTACATGTATACTTAGACAGTCTTTGGGAGGTGGCTATTCTAACATGCTCATGAAATGGTTTCTACAACATCCACAGATAACCTGTTACAGTGGATAAATCTCCTCATAGTTAGCAATGTTTTCTTTATCTCAAGTCTTTGCGTAATTCCACACCTGAAGGCTGTTCCTAAGACCCTCTTCATTTTTTCTAGCCTGGTTTTCATTGTTTGTGTATTTGATATAATGGCAATTGAGTCCGCTGTATTTCCCCACTTCAAATATTAAAACATCATGTCAACAGCCTTACCAGTGTCGAGACATACCACTTTTTTTCCTTTTGCCAAAATGGAGACCACATCAAAATATTGTCACTATTTTGTAAGTGACATAAGTAAGTGGCCCATATGAAACAATGAGAGGACATAAGCTAGGTTAACTAAGTCTGGGAAATAAGCTCCACCATACTGAAAAAGACAAAGTATAAGACGGCTGGTATCTGTCCAGCAAAAGATGCTAGATAGAATAACTTCTTTAGTAACTTGTATGGACAACTGTGTTACAACACATATGGGAACTATCCTCTGGTGACTCTCATCATGGCTAACAGAACTGCAAATGTTATTGACTATCATAAAATTATCTCAGCTATTCTAAAATGCAGACATTTTATTTCATGACACAAACAGTGAATTCAATAATTTCAAAGCATAATGCTGGAATAGTGATTACTTCCATTTATTCTAAATTTGCTAGACAAAATTTGTTAAACAACCTCTTATCTGCCTATGCTGGGAACACAAGTAAGAATATTTTTGATTTATTTTTACAGTACAGTTAATAATTTAAAGTATTTCAAATTAACTCACATCACATTCTTCTTCTCAGGTTACCAGAGAATTTTGTTCTATTTTTTATTAATTTCCATATTCTGAAAAAAATCTGCAGAAATTTTGTTGTATAATTCAGCACTTACATAGTTTCAACGGCTTCTGGCCCTCGCATTGTGACTGAAACAATGCTTTTTGCCCACACTAGCCCTGTTACGTTCTTCAGTCATGCGGGGTCTAGTTCACACATCATTCTGAACGTGAAAGTCTTTTCAAGTTCTGTCTTCACATCCACCTTCTGAAAGCGAACAGCCTGCACCGCTTTGCACAAGCAAAAGCATGAGTAGCATCTGGCATCTGCAACTTTGTTAAAAATTTTACCTATCATTCACTTAAAGTACCAGAACTCAACTCAGTCGCTGTAGCAGTGTCAGGTCTGAAAGGCTAGAAAAAGGTAAGGATGATTTCACCATCAAAAGAAATGTTCCAGAGACTTCACTGATATGCTTCTATCTCATTGTGCATTTGTATTCATGTGCATGAAGCCACTTTCAGATAAGTCAAGTAACTGTTTCTTGAAGGAGTTAAGGGGTTTTTTTTTATAGGTACATATTCTGAACCCAGGAAAATGGGAATTCCAGAAAGAAAATACAATTGAAATCCATTATATGTAATGTCTAGGCACTGAGTTCATGCAAACAAACAGCTCCTTTTGAATGCTTTTTGATACAGTTATACACACAAATTCACCAGTCAGCTTAAAAAAAGAAGAAAGACTGAAGTACAAAACACGTATGAGTATTAAAAAAAAACA
>VYZM01002860.1:47259-80127 GCA_013398915.1 Dromas ardeola
GGCTGTGTGTTCTGACTAAAACACTCCAAAAAACTCCTCAGTTTTACCATGAGTCTCAAACTTAGGCATGAATTCTGAAAAGTACCCATATGCACAAATAAAAGTCCAGTGTACAAGCAAATTCACATTGCATAACTGTACATCCCCGTTCAGTGATATGAGAAAAAGCTCCTTCATCTTTGAAAATATAAATCAAACAGTTAATCTACCATATTTGATTAATAAATTCAGAATACACAGAATAAAAGCAGAAAAAAAATATAAGAATCTGCTTTGTATAGACTTCTGGAACCTTAGCCGAGTTATATACCAAACTGTATATTAGCTGTGAGCAGTAAATTGAACTGTGCTGTGTCTGACCCATACTGGCAATTCTTTCCCTCCCTAGCTTCTAACTAATAATGCATTTCTCATACTCTCACTTGGGGCTTTAAAGCATATGAACTTAAATTATTTTTTTTCACCTTTTTTTCACCATGTTATTATTATTTTTTATAGTAGGGCAATATATTAAAAAAAAATGATATAAATATTTTATTCTCCCTTTTAAAAAAATCAAAAAATCAAAAAATCACTGAACGCGACCAAAGGAAAAAAGCATCAAAATTATGAGGGAATCACCAGCTGTGAAGACTGTGGTTTCATTCTCCATCCCACCCTTTCTGGAAGTCTGATTTTTGTAAGCTTGTAAAATGAAGGCATTGTATAGAATGGAACCAGTCTTGAACCACTCCTGCAGAGGACAGAATATAAACACCTTTCTGTCTGGGCAAACCTTGTATTTAGGTATGTGAGCTTGCTACTTGTGAAATTGAACAAGCTTGACATAATATGAACACATTTACTGAAATACAATCATGCTAATTCAATGCCCAACTGACAGCTTTTCAGTAGCCTGAAACTACAGCTGTTCCTACCAGCTAAAGCAAATTCAACACCATAGCTAGCTAGGAAGAATGTCATTTGGACTTAATGCTTGCTAGACACTAGGGCAAAGCAGAGACAATGGGGGAAGTAGCTGAGGATCAATCTTAATCATAGACTCAGATGCAAAATGAATTGGAGAATAAATAAAATTGTTTATATAACTGGAGATTAAGAATATAGGACAGAACAATGTACCGCAATTTTCTAGATGGTGAAATGACCTCTTTTTGCCTCCAAAATGGAAAATATTCCACTGCAAATGGATTTCATAATCATGGAATAGCTCTTTAATATTAATAGCTTGCTAACATATAAACCGAATGGATTTTAAAGAACAAGTCTGAGGAAACTGGATGCCAGTATTTTGCAGATGAAAGCCCACTGATAGCTTTCATAATAACTTTCATGCATCCTTATATAAAGAATTCTATATTGCTTCTCTAAAAAATAGTAGTATTTCCAAAACAAAATCCCAGTCCCTAACAGGATCATGAATTAAACACAGTTTCCAACGCAAGGATTAATTAAAATAAGCATAAGCTCAGGCTGTGGCAGAAAACTGGGGCTAGAGTTTAGGAAACAATTTGGAGTATTGATTTTTCCCAAAAATATTTCTATGCCTTGGCAAGAAGAATGACTTATGTGAAGAAGCTCCCTATAGCAAGGTATTAGATTCTATAAAAAGAAGCTTGTTCAAGAGAGACTCTAAAAATTACTAAATTTCCAAATATTACTAAAAATGAACCCTTAAGAGCTCTTCTTCTACTGCTGAGGATGGTTATTAATTACTACTCAGTAACTAAATTGTATATTCTCATCGTTTTTATATATTTGGCATTTTTGGCCTTCTAGGTATCATTGGAAATAAACATTAAGACAGAGATAACACTGTAACATCTAGGAAATCAATGAAAAATCATGGGTAGGTTTTTTTTTTCCTGTAAGATCTGCTTTAACATCCCCTGCATTTCATGATGAATCTGCTTTGCTTCAGAATTTGTATTACCACACAAGCAATATTGCTGTTCTGTATGATCACACTCTAGATACGAAATGTTGGTCCTACTGTAACCAATAGTAAAATACCCATTAATTTCAACTGAGCAAAGATTTCACAGAGAATATTGACAGAAGGAGCTTCACCAGCTTATCAACTGTTATAACTTGAGACATACAGTATAAAATGCACAGTGAAACTAATCTTTTCTTTCTCCAGTCCAAAGCCATAATATGGATCAGAAGTGAGAAAAGATTACAGTCTAGCTGTAGTGCAAGAGTTGGTAGCAAGGTACTGGCACAAAGATTTGTTAACGATGCACAACGCAATCAGAAGATACATACTACGAAGCCATTTGACACATTATCTGCAGATCAGTGAGCGCATGTTGTCTGCACAACCACCTTTCAGAATACAAAGTCAGCACTTAATTTTGGCAGAGAGCATAGTGCGTTTCTATGGAAACAAGCTCATTACTTTTTTTTCATTTTGCGTTTTCTTTTATTCCTGATTAATCTAAACCAAGCTGAATGTTTCAGCTATGAAACTGAGAGAGCTTAGAATCAGAACATGTGAAGAAAAAGAGTTTCTTAGATCATCTATTCCACTTCTTTGTTCAGCATATTTAGACAATTATATAAAATTAACCAAGAATGTTGTTAGACAAAGTATCAAGAGACTACTTTGCATCCCTCTGGTATTTCAGACATAACAACCAGTCCCCCAGGGAGAAAAAACCCCAATGCTTGTAGAAAATGATTTGTAGTTTCCTACTACTCAGTAAGTCTGCCTATAGGATGGGGCTATGGCAAATTAAAGATGGCAGACATTATCTAGATGTAGGTGAAATACTGTTGTTAGTCATATATTCCAGCAAACAAGTAAGCATAAAACTTATGCATCAGTAACAATTAGAAACACTAATCTTATCTTCTAATAACTCTGAAATAAAGTAGTTTTGGATCTACTCTCAATGAGTGAACTCTCAAGTCATGTTGCTTAATTTTGCATTAAACATGAAAAGATCTTGAGAAGGCCCAAATGTACATATTGGTTTGAGATACAATTTTAAGAGCTGATAAAATATTATCAGGACTTACCAAAATCATGTATAAATACAGTCTACATCTACTACTTCAGTGAAACTGCTAAGGTATCAATAGCTTTTTACTTCATAGGAAAGGAAAGACAAACATACCGTGTACAGTTAAAAAAAAAAAAACCTTAGCTCTTCTGAAGCACAGATTGTGTGATCGTAATGAAAGAGCCCTTACACTGCAGGTTAAAAGAGAAAGAAAAACAATCAAAGAAAACAAAACACTTGGCGAAGAAGTTCTTATTTTAGAAAGTGCCTGAAAAGTTTTATGTTCCTGTTATACACTATGTAATCTCCCTAACTGGTAAAAAGGTGAGTGTTGTGAGGCAAAAAGGAAGAAATAAAAAACCTTATTATAGCTCCAACTGTTGCCTGCCCAGTGGCACTCATCAGCACAATACCTACAACTATGCCATATCTAGGGAAGTAAACTGCAGTATATTTATTTTCAGTATTCTTGAAGTCCTCAATATTTCTAATGAGATTTCAACACCAAGCACTGCGGTTAAGTCCCTACCCTTTTTTTTTTTTTTTCAGGCTACAGCAGTACCATTAGTGTTCTATGCTATCAGAGATATCCAGAAAGTACTTGAGAGGTCTGTAATCCTACCCTACAGATCTACTGATAAAACCACCATACATACATACCTCTACTACCTCCTCAAATCTTATTTATCAATAAATATTAAAAGAAAAATACCCAGTCACCAACATCTTTAAAAAGAAGAATCAGTACATATATAATGAATATGCTGCTAGCACATCACCATTGAGCACAAGAATACCACCCCTTCCTCCCGGATTCATGCACACCACGTGTCACAGAGAATTTAGGCATCCTATCTCTTCTTTTGCCCACTTCATATCTACCTCCTTTCTGAAATAACAATATGTGACTGTGAGCCTTCCCTTTATAAAGAGGCTCTCATGATTTCAGCTTAACTCTAGCTTTTATGTATCCATATATACTTTTTCAAATCTTTTTGACAGACAATGCTTCTTCCTCTGTAGCTTTGAAATATTACATGTCTTCTTTTGTGTTTTTTTTTCCTCAAAATTTTCACCTTTTAGCTTCTACATTGCAACATATAAACAATTAAACACACAGCCTTAAAAAGTGTAATTTTATAGAAGTGTCGTGCCCGTCTTCAGTGCATTTCAGGTATCCTGAAATACATAAGAAGAAATGGTTCATACCAGTATTGAAGAGCAAAATTCCAGGAAGACAAATATCAGAGGTTGGAAAGAACCTCCTTTTCCTTGTTCTCCCGGAAGAAAGCATATTTATTAAAACTTTGCTTCAGATTCGCATAGACCAGTTTGAATAGCTTTGCCATTTATGCAAAGGCTAAAATACCTGACAAGCTGTGAAAGGCCATTTAGGCTGAAAAGGTGATGAGGCATCAATTCACTGGCTCGCTGCTGCAGCCTCCACCAGATATGGTGGTTAGGGCTCCCAGTAACCGGGATGAAATTTAACAACTAAAAATGCTGGTCAGTGCTTAACAAGTCAAAAGTACTCTGCACCTGGAGAAGATTAACACTGGACACAAGCATAAATTGGGAGAGGAGCGGCTGGAGAGCAGCCCTGCAAGAAAGGGATCTAAGATGCTGGCTGGCAGCAGGCTCAACAGGCGCCAGCAGTGTGTCCTGGCAGCCAAGAGGGCAAACCGCATCCTGGGGTGCATCAAACACGCAATCACCAGCTGGACAAGAGAGGTGATTGTCCTACTGTATTCAGCGTTGATGTGGCCTCACCTGGAGTACTCTGTGCAGTTCTGGGCCCCCACCACTTAAGAAGGATGTGAAGGTCCTTGAATGCATCCAGAGGAGGGCAACAAAGCCGGTGAAAGGGCTGGAAGGCATGTCCTATGAGGAGCAGCTGAGGACTCTGGCATTGTCTAGTTTGGAGAAAAGGAGGCTGAGGGGCGACCTCATTGCTCTCTGCAGCTTCCTGAGGAGGGGGAGTGGGGAGGGAGTCGCTGGTCTCTTCTCCCTATGATACAGTGATATTTTGCATGGGAATGGTTCAAAGCTGCATCAAGAGAGGTTTAGACAAGACATTAGGAAGCATTTCTTTACCAAGAGTGTGATCAAACACCAGAACAGGCTTCCTAGAGAGGTGGCCAATGCCCCAAGCCTGTCAAAGTTTAAGAGGTATTTGGACAATGCTCATCTGATTTGTGTTCTTTGCCTCTCAAGCTATCACCATGCACCTCCAAAAAGCGTTTGGCTCCCATCTTCCCCTTATCATCTGATTACCTACTTATAAATAGCAAGAAGATCTCTGCAAAAAGATCTCTGTCTCTTTCCCAGGCTGAAAACACCTAATTTCTCCAGTCTCTCCACACACATCCTGTGCTCCAGCCCTGAGCATCTCAGTGGCCTTTCACTGGACTTGCTTCTGTATGTCAAGATCTTTCTTGTAACAGGGTGAACAGGTGCAGTCTTACAGAAGCCAAATAAAAGGGAAGGATGGATCAATTCCCTGGGCCTGCTGGCTGTAGTCTGACAAATCAGACCAGGATGCAGTTGGCACTCTTTGCTGCAAAGGCATACTGCCCCAAGTCCTTTTCTGCAAAGCCAATCAAGATAAATTCTAGTGGTAGACTTTGCATTATTCAGATTTCAAAAGAGACAGAACCCCAACTAAAACAATCATGACTTCACAAAGTAGTTTTCAAATTCTAGATGTTTCCTCTAACTCAGAAAAGACTACATGGCCATTTCAGGCTCCACTCTGTCATTTAATGCAAAGTACTGCTTTGAAAAGTAATATTATTTATACTTAATACAGAGGGATCACTGTTTCTGTATAATTTATTTTATAATAATTGCATTATAATACTTCATATGAATACATACAAACACAGAGGGAGAATTTAACATTTTAATAAGAGAGCAGTTGAAATTAGAACGCTGAGATGAAGCACTGAAAGGATTATATTCTTAGCAATATCCTGCAAGCAATTTACTGAAATAAAAAAAATGCAAAGACAGTCTTTATCAAAATAAAGGTACCACCATCTCTTACCTAATAAATTCTCTATCCTTCTGAGAATGGCGAGTCGGTAAGGGGATACCAACAAACTAAAAAGTTATTTCCACACACAGCCCCAAAGAAAACAAAATTACTAGAGACAACCATATAGCATTTAAGACATGCATGTTCAAATGTTTAGAAACAAGAATCTTGTCAAGCTCAAACAGAAACCACTGATGACAATACGAGCACACATATCAAAATTTCATCTGCTTACTAGCATGACAGTAACGTGCTGCTTTGTGTCTTAAAGGATTAGAAAATGGGAATGGACTTCAGTATATGTCCCCTGGGCAAGAAGGGGACATGGACAATTATGTAGGTGAATGCACTTTGCCTCCGGGAAGGAAAATATTGTGCTTGTGAAGTACACTGAATGAGGACACAGCTGCTTGTCAAGTTGTTCTCTGTTGAAGGGAAGCTATTGTGGACAGAATACACTATTAGAAAAGAAGGATAAGTAAAACCATTTAGTGTGGTTATGCCACTGGCCAGGAACCACCTGGCTCCTCTACAGTACATTGAGCAAATGTGAGTCATGCTATTTCCAGGTGATAACAATAGCATATAAACAACTGAGTAAGTCAAAACTGGAAATCAAGGGCTATTCCAGGGTGGAGGGTATGGGGTATTTTTTGTTTGGTTTGGGGTTGGTTTTTTGGTTGTGCGGTTTTTGTTGTGTGTTTTTTTTGTGTGGGTTTTTTTTTTTTTTTTAATTTTAGGAAGGGGTCAAGGCACACAGAATTTAAACATGCTCTGCATTACCGAAAGTTTCGTGTCAGTTCTGAAAAGCTTGGGGGACTGCATAGCTTACAAAGAAAAGATTATTTCTGAAGCTTTCAGCCAAAAGCCAAAATCTATTTTTCAGCAGAGATGATGTTAACATTATACCTAACTGGAAAATAGTGTCATTTGAACAGGCAAAAGTGATAAGGCAGTGCAGAAAATTTATGACATTCTTTAAGACATATTAAAATGTATTAAGTATAAGAAGTTTAAAAAATTCCATAATCTAAAATGAATCAGTTTGTAGTATCTCAGAAACAGTGAGTTATTTCTAAATGTTTCCCTCATTTCTAAGTCCTGTACTAACTTCACCAAGTAAATGTTTAAAATCGTCTGATCCCACTGCAGAAGAGGGTAAGCGGTGTTTTGAAGTAGATAGACGTTATAAAAATTTGCAAAACCATTGCTCCCTCTAAATTGAAACATATTAGCTATTAACATACTTACTAGTTAAAATGGATGTCAGCAAAAATGCAGAAGCAAAAACTGAAATTATAACATTTTTTAAATGAGTTGGTTTTTTCTCCATCTTTTTTTTTTTCCTGTTGCTTTCCCTCAAAAGATAAAAAAAATAAAAGAACAATACGATGGCTTTATCTTGGGCAGGTAGGCAAATGACCCTTTGCTTGAAAAAATCTCACAAAGTATCATCTTTCTTGCATAAACCCAAAAGTATGTGGATGTCAGCACAGCTGCAAAGCATTCCAAGTTTGCCATGGAAACAACATTCTTATTTCAAAATAATATGACTGCTCACTGTGGACTATTGGCATGAAAGCTCCCAATTCAAGCTCATTGACAGCTTGTGGAGTGGACAGATGAGGCATGGAAAATATTTTAAATTAGTTCATTTATCTTGCTCAGACATGGGAAGAGACTAAGAATTTTTCATGTTTATAGAAAAAAGCAGAGGGAGAGAGAGAAAGAGCGGGGGGGAAGGAGGAGAAGGGTGAAAAGGGAGGCAGCAGACGCAGGTAAAAAAGGAGAGGAAAGGAAGAAAAAGGTGAAAAGAGGGGTAAAAGTAGGAAAAGGGGGGAAGGGGAAGAGGGGAAAGGAGGAGAGGGAGGGAAAGGGGAGGAAAGTTTTGGAAAGGGGAAAGACAGAGGCTTTTTATGTAAATTATTACCAGTTAAGATAAATTTCACACACAATGCATTTTTTGTTCATTAGAAAACATACACCCCAACACTAGCTAAACTTGCAAATGTTTTTATCTGGTTCTGACCTTATCTTCATAGTTTTCAGAAAATAAACACTGTTTTTTATTACTGCATTGAACACATGCAGATTTAAATTGTTTTGTCCAAAGGACTCAGATTATAGATATTTTTCAAACGTGAGGCGTAATTCCCCTCACATAGCTCAGAAATTATGCCGTACGCATTCAAGATGAAGAATACAACAGATTAAGTATTTAGTTAATGCAGAGTGTCTGATTGCCATGGAAGTCATTGGTGCCCAAGACATAGGAAGGGGGATGGCTCAAAGAACAGGGTAATGTACTGCAAGTCATTGTTCCTGAGATTCCAACGGCTCCTAACAATATGGTTCTGACAAATTTAAACAGAGATAGGTTTCCTCCTCCTGCTCTGAACTTAGATCACTCTATGGTTACGCCTAGAAAGGCAGCTTAGTACTGTATGAAACTCATATGAGGACTAAACGTACCTGACACATACACGTCTAACTTCCGTGAGAAGCTCACACAGGAATCTTGCCACAAGTCATGGAGTGTATGGAAATCTACACAAGAGCACAGAGCTCTCTTCTATCAGAATAACGAGGAAACATTACAAAGGTCTGTAATTACTGATTGTTTCTACAGTATCAGTTCTAATTCCATATATAGAGAGGCTCTGAATCCTATTTACTTACTGGAATGTAAGATATCATTCTAAAAGCAAATGGAAAAATGAAACAATGCAGTTCAAAGAGAATCTGAATAAAAAGAAATATGTGTCTTAGTTATTTCCAACACAATTACCACCTATGGATAACACATAATTATGTTTTGTACAGCTATTTCCTGTATGCAACTCAAATTTCCCTTCATATGGAAATATATAGGTTTAATTTGTATTTTTAATGTATTCAGTATGCCTTCCTCTTTACCCAGCTTTTCAGGCACAGTGATTAGGCTTGAAGGAGGTTAGACTTTACCTCACATCTTTATCTTTGACATTTTTCATTTTCTAATTTCCCGCGCTGGGAAATGCTTCACATCCTTGATGGACACGTAATTGATTTGTTTAGTGTTAGTATTTAGCAAGGACTGCTATTGAAGGACAAGCTGTACTCTCTTCCACTGCAATGTCCAGTCCAATAAAAACAAAAACAAACAAATAAAAAGAAAATTTTTAAAAGTCTATTTCACCTGTCCAGCGTGTGGACTGACCCATCTATTAGGTCTAAGTGGACCCATTTAGCATAAAAACTATTTTGTTCAATTTTAAAATATTGTTTTCAGCATCTCTGCCATCTGGCTGCATACTTTCCTCTCCCAGAAACCATAATGTCTCACTGCAAACAGAACTTCATTAAATTATGAAGCCTTGGCCTCTGGTCCCTCAGGCCCAGTTGTCCATGGTATAATTTTAAGAGCTTCTTTTCTTCCGTATTTGTATCAAAATCCTTTTGTTTAACGTGGGACTCATTACAGAGAAATAAACTGCTAATTACAGATTTAATTTTAAAGGCAATTTATTAAGTTCCCTACCAAACACTGTACCAGCAACAATATGTAGTGAAGTACAAAAGCCCAATATTTAAAAAGTCACAGAACAGGAAGAACACCTAGAATATAGTTTCACTTTTGATACCAATTTTCAAAACTTCTTTTTGACTAGTTAGGCTTCTGGAAGATACTCTTTCTCTCCACACGGTGCATCCAACTCTTGTGTTAATGGACCATTAAAAGATGCTTCATTGTGTCTTAATGGCATAATACATTATAAAAGTCAGGTGAAGGAAGGAATTACACCTCTCAATCTAAAGGCATGTCATATAAAAGGCCATAGCTGATATTTCCAGAAAGAAATATAACAACAATTTGCTAACATAGCACTGCCAAGGTATCAGTGATTTTTTGAAAATTTGTCTATCATAGAAAAGATTTTTCAAAACTTGTCCAGAATTCAATTAAACCATTTATTAAACTATAATCTGACTTGAACTTCTGACACTTATTTGAACATGTCATTCATATGTCTAAGCATCCTGATAAATTATTGCAGCAGACAAGTATAATATTTCAAAGCGTAATTTACTTGCTTTAGCTCCTAAATACCCTTTTAATGACCCAGTAGATCTATGCGTGATCTCTAAAATAATTTCTAAATGCTTATGCAGGAACTGAGATAGCACACAAAAGATTCCCCACTCCATACACTGACCATTTGTTATACACAACGTATCATCTCAGCATCAGAGACGGGAATGGGTATTTGGGTCTCTGAAGTCTCACAGTACAGTACGGCTAATAGAGTGCTACGCAGGCACGATATCCAAGCTGTCTGGGTAACTGTGAATCATTAATATACTTATATACACACATCTTTGTTATATTAAGACTAAAAAACCCCTGTGATTTCTGTCTGTTGGGGGCACACATAGTAATAATCTACCTATACAGTATACTTCGCTCGCCACCCTTAGGACAGCATCCTGTCCCTTTCTGAGTGAGCTCACCACAGCCTGAGATCGCACAGGCAACAACACTGAGCATCTGTGTCCCACAGGAAAAAAAAAAAAAATAAAAAATCAGTAAAAGTGAAGAAAACCTCTCTGATTCTTGGGAATCACTGTAGTTCAGTCAAATTTGCAGATGACGTAACTGTTACTTCCCCACACCACACTGATAGAGTAGACATAAATCTCCATAAGGATGGTTCACCTTTCATTTATAACCTCATCACAAATAGCAGTTTCAATGGTGAGGACGCCACATTAGTAAATCACAATTTAAAACACTTGGGTTTTAACTTCTGACAGAACTATTTCTAGCATAACAAAGGAAAGAATCACAGAATCATAGAATGGTTTGGGTTGGAAGGGACCTTACAGATCACCTAGTTCCAACCCCCCTGCCATGGGCAGGGACACCTCCCACTAGACCAGGCTGCTCAAAGCCCCATCCAGCCTGGCCTTGAACACTGCCAGGGATGGGGCATCCACAACTTCCCTGGGCGACCTGTTTCAGTGTCTCACCACCATCACAGTAAAGAATTTCTTCCTGATATCCAATCTAAATCTAGAAGTTGAAAAAAGGAAAGGACACAGAATCTTTGTTATATTTAGGATTTGAAGTATATGTTTTATTGCTTTCGTCGCTTTACTGAGAAATACTAATGTTTTTACTTCACTCATTTTACTTCATTACTTTACTCATTTTCTTAGTTGTCGTTAATAACCGTGTTTTAAGCTTTCAGGAAGTTTGCCCAGAGAGACAGATAGTGGAAGATCACATTAAGTTCTCAGAGATATTTATCAGTAAGTCAGAAAAAGGCTAGGACCATAAGATAAGAAAAACTATTTTCTTGTAAAGTGAAATTTTTAGACATTTTATTATATTCATATTCATTCTTTAAAATAGTAATCCTTTGTTCCTTGATGCAAATTCTCAGTGAAAGTGGAAACTCTTGTCAGTTCCCTCCTTGTCCTTTTGCCCTTGAGATACTGGATATAAAGCACTGTGTGATCTAGAGCTGAAAATGAATGACGACTAAGTGGTGACGAGTCTAGCCATCAGCAATCACACAAACATCTAGATTGAACAAAATTACTTCACTGAACATTTTTGTGGAGTCCTAGAAAGCGCATTCTGGGATCATGGTGATGAGCTGCACAAAAACAGTTGAGATTTCTTGTTAACCTCAACTATCACGGCTGTCATCACATTTCCACTGCCAGAAATCATGACTCTATATGAACTATCATGAAATACTCTATGACGCTTTGTGAGACTAGTCTTTATCAGTTTGATTAGCTTTGTTTTATTGCACTGAAAATGGACGAAAGAAATCTCCTCCATCCAAATAGCATTCTCACAAGCCATTTACATATATTTACTACAGTACACTTTGCACCATGAACTGATGGAGTTTACAAAGTGGTTTGCAAATGAGTTCCAGAGACTTCTTTCATTTTGTTTAATATACTTCTGAAAGAATACAAGTAAGGTCACGATGCTCACTGTGATAATTTCCAGACATGTTCCTTGGCTAATTTTTAGCTGTAATCTACCGTTTTCATTAACTGAGGTCATCTCAACCTGAATCTGTTTCACTCTATCTATGAGCAGAGACCTAACGCTTTTTAACCTTGAGAGGATCCTTGCTTTCATTCAAGATTCCTCTCTTGACCATTACTTTTCCACCAACTATCAACAGCAATATGAGAAAAACTAGTAATCATCTTCTTTTGACTTAATGACTTGACTCCGTAATTTGTCAGAGACACAAAAATCTCACAAGTATTTGCTGAAGAAAAAGCGAAGATTCAAGTAAAGCATCTCTAGGAAATTTTAAATTAAAAATAAGTGATATTTTTCTACGTTAAACGATCGTATTTTTAAATAAGCAACATCTGATTTAAATAAGCAACTCTGATTTGTCAAGACAAAGTATTATAAATACGACTGCATACGTGCTGTAATTTTTTATCTATCTTTTATGTAAAAGTCAACAGTTTCGTCAACTTATTTGCCCTTGGCTGCATTTTTCATAACTGATTTTTTATACTTTCCTTCAAATATACTCCCTAAAACCTATCAAAAGATGGTAGGATGCATAATAGAATGAATAAAAGCATAATTTATCCAAGCTGTGTACTCGATGACACCATCCAGACTCGTAAAGTAGCTGCAAATATCCAATCAGGTATTCTCATTTAAACTGGTATACCACATGGTAACAGAAAGCAAGCAACTAAAGCCTGCTTGGTACAAGAAGCAGTCAGCAGTGAGAAAATACTGTGGTGGGAGGGAGGCGGATATCTATGCTCTGTGTTTGTTTATGCAATGTTCAGTATAATTTAATAAAGTCTGTTCTCAGTGTTTAGGTAATTTCTATGCATGGTCAAGTTAGTTCATAAGTCTAATAGTCTTCCCATGCTGTGTGGATTTTGCAGTATTAACTACCAGCAGACCGAGGACAGAGACTCAAAAGGTGTAATAAAGAGATTGTTGTGGTTCTTATTACTGAAAAGAAGACGGTATGTATTTCAGTGCTCTCACTAAAGCCATTTAAATTTAAATACTGTAGAAATGTCGAGTTTGGAATAAATATAGTTCATGATGCATTGGCTGAGCATTATTTCTGTTCCTTGCTGTATGCTGTAGAGAAATGATACTGCTTTTCCATGATTAGGTATAATTTTTCCATATTAATTTTTGCTGATTTTTCAATTCAGCAAGTATGAGGAAAAACTAACATGTAGGAAATACATCCAGTACAACTGTATATAATTTTTATAGCAAGAATTAAGAAAGAAGGCTTTCTCACTGCAAAACCCAGAAGTAATCAACAATATTGATTTTAAATACATTTTGGGGTGCTTATCCTCTTATTTTTCCAAGCTGCATGAGGAAGGAAGTGCACTGAATTACACACCACTAAGTTTTCACTCAGTATGAAGAAACTCTTCATACCTGGTTTAGCATTCAGGCACATTTACTGTAGTGGAATCAGAGTGGTCACTTAGTAGGAGAAGAGGATTTGTTCAAGAAAAGGAATACGTTTTACCAAATACTTTTGGAAGGTGCAGTAGGCAGAAGAGAGGTCCCTAAACGCAACTTGGAGGGCTGCTTACTGGCTCCGTCTCAGGCAAAGTACATGGCACAGGTGCCCTGCCTGGATGTTCCAACAAGCGACAAAGCAGCAGGTGCCTTTCATCAGCCTGGCAAGTATTAGGGCAGGCATGTGAACTGTGAGCCTTGAAACATGACTCTGTGCGCCTGTAGCGCCTCCTGACTTTTCCAATACGAGTTTTCCAAGGAATTAACCCAACACATCTGAATCCTGACCCGGGACACTTGAGTTTGGCACAACCCAAAGATCTTCATCAGGGCAGGGTGTCAACCACAACGTATGTTATTTTACTGCTAAGATCTCATGAGGTTTCTTTTGCTTACATTGACACTGCCTTAGCACTAACAATTAGTTTGTAAGGCAAATTACTTAGGCCATCATGTAATCAGTATGTACAATCTGAAACACTTGTTTTTGCCACAGTGTTTGCTTTAAATCACATAGAAGGGTAAAATATTTTTTTTTAAAAAGGGTCCACACAGAAAACCACCACAAGCTTGTTTGAAGTGTGGGCTTCAAACAAGAGCAACCGTAAGTATTACTTTCAAGTGACTGTCAATATGCAGAAACAACAACATGATAACTGATGATTAATATGAGTGTGGTAACGAATAACTTTACCTGTGCTTTAAGCTTAGGACAAAGTGAAAGATACTGAACAATAAGATCAAAAATTATCAGATAAAAAAGGATAACTATGTCAAATTCCTTCCTTACAGATGCTTATCAGTGGTACAGACCCCAGAGGTCTTCAGGAAGACCTCTAAAATAAAAATTCAGTTTTCAGGTCTCTACAGACTTGTGCATTGAGAAAAAAGAATCTCTGTGTTTTAACCAATAACTCGAGAATGTAAAGAGCCACCTACTCATATCACCAAAAGGTTGTTAATTAGAGAATCTGAAAATACATACTCACCTACCTTCTACCTGTTTTCATCTGCAATATTTCCATATTCTCTGCAAGTCTAATGCAGAACCCCAGGTGCCCATCTTTAACGCAGTGAGCCATTGCATCTGCTCAAATGCATAATGCTGTTTTCTGCCACAGTGAATTTCTAGCAAAACAGCTTCTTGTGAAAACAGAATGCTTTGAACAGAATATTCAAATAAAAGAAAGATGCTGCTTTTGCTTTAGCAAGACTGAGAATATTTTAAGTAACTATTATGTGTTTTCATATGTGTCTCTTAATTTGTTGTCTTCATTAATTAATGCAAATTTCATAGCCATTTTTTTTCCATACTAGAAAAATACTTTCAAACTTCCAACTAATGAAGTATTCCTTTAAGTCTCCACTGAAAATCAAAAAAGAGAACAAAAACTTCCTACATATGGTAAATCAGTAGGTTTTTTAGACATAAATTCTGTAAATTTTCTATTCCATGGAGAGCAACTGACCAATTTCACTGATTGATAGACATAGCTTACCCAAATACAATGCAATGTCATAGAAATTAATTAATATAACCATATTTTAAAAGGATGGTATAGCTATTCCTGGGGGGAAAAAGCACATGACAACTCACTCTAGACCCTGTTTCCCCAGTGATTTAGTGCATCGGCCTGGACAGGGGATGTCACAAGTCCTCTTATAATCCATGTTCATGCAAGCCCTTCCAAAGCAAAGGAGGAGGGGAGGCATTGCACATCCAGTTTTGTTCCAGATGATAAGCAGCTGCAGAGCACACTTGGACACTGAGTTTGGAAAGATGCACTTATTCTCAGGTCTAGACACAGTCTGTGACAATTCAAGGCTTGTTTCATAGAGTCATAGAATGGTTCACGCTGAAAGGAACCTAAAAGATCACTTAGTTCCAATCCCCCTGCCCTGGGCAGGGACACCTCCCACTAGACCAGGCTGCTCAAAGCCCCATCCAGCCTGGCCTTGAACACTGCCAGGGATGGGGCATCCATAACTTCTCTGGGCAACGTGTTCCAGTGTCTCACCACCCTCACAGTAAAGAATTTCTTCGTGATATCCAATCTAAATCTATCCTCTTTCAATTTAAAACTGTTACCCCGTGTCCTATCACTACACTCCCTGATAAAAAGTCCCTCCCCATCTCCCCATCCTTCCTGTAGGCCCCCTCTAGGTACTGGAAGGCCGCTATAAGGTCTCCTCCGAGCCTTCCCTTCTCCAGGCTGAACAACCCCAGCTCTCACAGCCTGTCCTCATAGGAGAGGTGCTCCAGCCCTCTGATCATCTTCGTGGGCCCTCCACTGGATCCATTCCAACAAGTCCATGTTTCATTTATAGATGCTTGAACGCAAGTTTTCCCAATAACCAGAATTATTTTTATAATATAAAATGGAACCTACAAATCATCTTTTGGTCTTGTCAAGAATTTAAAAAGGCAAGTGTGCAGATATCCACGTGAGAAACTTTTAATGTTCATTAACAGCTGAGTGAATACGTAAGGCCTGCAATGGGACAACCTGCTTCGCAATAAGATTTTCTGTAGCATGCACTAGTGGTATAATATGTTAGAAAATAACAATGTCTGCTTCAGGTTCAACAATGCTCTTTTTTGCATATCCAAGAACAGGAAAAAAATTCACAACAAAAGATTTTTAGTACTTTGCAAAATCCTTCCATTCATTAGAAAGAAATTAAGCCCGTGTTGGGTTTTACTACACCCACACAATCACATGGTAAGTGTTGTTACTGTTAGTTGGGCTGTAGCTATCTGGGATACACGTAACAAGGACACTTCACATTTTTCTACTTGTGTTCTAGAAGAACTGCTGTCTCTTTAGTGTGTTTAGGAGTACATCAAGATTGCTAGTTCAAAAATATGAATTTGTACTGTTTTTCAGCCCAGAAATCAAGATAATTCCTCCATACTCCTCTTAGGAGGATTTACAACAATGAAAGAACACACCTTTCATCTGCAAAGAACACTACATGCTATTATTTCCAGCTAAAGCAACTAACATCTAAAGCAATTACAAATACTAATTTAGGAAACCCTCAGTTGTGATTTCCAAAGATAAAGAAATATCTCTGCACTCAGTGGCAACCGACGATTCCACCCACACACATAACAGCTACACATTCATACAGGTACAAACAAGAAGATATGTCAATTCAATGGTCAGTGCCTGGAAGAGAAAGAGGCTTTTCGGTACTGATCAGACAGAGCATCAGTAAGGGGAAAATATTAAATTACTCCTACCTTTTGATTTGGTGTAGCATTTAACTTAGCCAGGCAAAAACAGGGAAGGTGGTTTCGCTTAGGTAGGGAATCATTGTCCTACCTCCCTTGAGAGAGTTTCTAAGTTGCATTCAGGGTCTTGTGTATACTTCAACGATGCTAGGGTTAGGGCATTTACTCCCACCGGCAAGCATACCACCAAGTTGGCACACAGCAGAACAAGGTAAGTTAACAGTTAGCTCAGGTTCATTACCCGAGGAGGAAAGGAAACAGACTGAGAAACTGCACCTCACCAAAAGAACTGAGAAATGAGTCATCAGATGTTCGTACAGGAAATAGAAAAGGACAGGATGGGATCCTCGGAGGAGTAAGAGTGCTGCAGCCAGCATGCTACCACAGAAGAGATGCTGGGCTGAGAACACTCAAGCTGCTACAATGGAGGGAGCTTCAAGTCTTTATGTTACAGGGAGTCTAGTTCTATGATGTTTCCTGCAGATTAGGCCTGTGAATCCTGGATGCATCCCAGCGGCATCTGACAAAACTTACTTCGCTAGCTTCCTTACAAAGATGGGGCTTAGTCCTGTGCTTCTGCTATTATTAGATAATAGCAGTATAAAACCCAGCTCAAGGAAGGGAGATTTGCTTTCAAGGATGCAGCTAGATACTGTCACGGAAAAGTCCACAAAGAACTTGGGGCAGAAAGGTCTGACAATCAGGCCAATCAGGACCCTACCAATAATCATAAATAGATGCCAACACCCAAGTCTTAACTGACAGACTGCTTTGGTTGGGTTATTGGCTTGAAGCCCCCAGAATTTAATATGCATTCTTCTATTTTAGAGGCAACTACTTCAGCTTCGATTTCAAGATTAGAGCTAGGATACTCTTATTCTAGTCATCCCTCTGAGGCTAGGCATCTTATTTTCCACCCTATGACAAGCTATTCCAGCACAAATCCCTTCCTGCTTCCACACTGGTTCCTCCCCTTACCCTCTTCTTCCCTCCAAAAGATAAAAGAGAAGATTTACCCACAGTAAATTATAATTTGCAAGAGGCATTAAGTATTAGACAAAACATGAGGCAGTTGTGATATTGACAATACAGATCTCTCATAAAATGCAAATTCCTCCCCTATTTGAATGCGCTCCAGTTTGAGAAGCAGTGTTATTCAAAATTGGCTCTTCATTGATTTGAAGTTTATGCTACTGACTTTGTAATGTGAATTTGAGGAAAGTAGACTTTTACACCATTGTGTACCCCCATAACTTAAGTTTATTTTTCATGTTTGGATGGCCAGATACTAGCAAAGCTGTTCCTAAGAATTTGTCCAATAGGCTAAAACAGAGGATTTTTCTGCTTTATAATTATAAAATGTATGGAATATATTTAGTTTACATAGATGCACAATTCTTAAACAAATCCAATGGTATTTTCCCACAGGCCTATCTTTAAAAACAATGTCTTAATTCCATTCTAAAATCATGCTAATGTAGCACACCATAGGACGAGAAATCCATGTGGCTTAAGAGATCACAGATTTATTAAATGAGGCAGTTTTTATAACTAGCGATTTTGACTTCATGCCCAAGTCCCTGATTACCACACTGTAACAGAGCTGAGAGCGCTATATTTTCAATAACATTGTGATAATGAACAAAAGCAAAATTTATCCATGAATATAATCTATTTTTAAAGGATAGCTGTATTTGATGGCTTGAAAAACCAATCTACCTTTTTATTTTCTCACTGCAAGTATGAAATTCAAAAGCTTCTTAAAATAAAGGAAGCATTTCACCAGGGACAGTTTTGAAAAAAAGCTCAATGGCAACTGTTAGGAACAACAGCACAATAAAAATTCGGTAAGTGTGTGAATGGAATATAAACCACATATAAAGGAGTTCATGATCTCTGAAGTGCTAAATACTATTGTTTCAAAGTCAGGGCTCCCACAAATTTTAGATAGTGCATTTTTACTATCTGCATAAAGAAATAGGGACCAGGCAACTCTCAAAAAAAAAAAAAAAAAGAGACAAGACAATATGACAATATGAGATTGTGCAAGTAGAATAAATGCAATACAGGGTGAATGGAAGACACCAACAAATAAACAGAACAGAAGGGGAAAAACCCAGGAAAACAAAAAGATGCTATGGATGAAACAGAACATATCAGTACTGCTGCTAGTGAAAATAATGAAAAAGAAATATTGAAATTAAGTAACTGATATTCAGTATTGAAAGCATTCATCTTTAAAACTCTATAAAAACATGGACAGGCAACATTTAGAAATGATGATTATGGAAGTGATGATATATATTCAGGAATTGACTAGCAACTTGTCTGCATTGTGGGGGACAGGTCATTGTAACTTGGTTCTGCAAGGACTTTCTGGCTCTATGGCATGAAGTTTCCTGCTGACCTTGTGTCATTTTGGCTCAAGTCCTTGTTTGTCCTGTAATACTGAAAGTATAAGAAATCCATAGAAGTTTAAATGACTAATTGCCCTTTATGCCTTTCCCAACTCCAGACATGGCAGCTAAGCCTTTTGTAGAGAGGTGCTCCAGTATCTGGAATTCCTAATGATGGGCTAGTGCTAGTGCTCATCCAGACTTTTAAACTCTATAGAGGAAATATGATTCAGACAACGGTCTTTTAGCAGCCTGCTTACTTAACATCCACCCAGTTTTTCTGTATTTTGAGCTTCCAGGGTGTCCCTGTCTGGTATGAACAAGTCTGCAAGCTAAGAATCCAACCTCCCTTGAAGTCAAAATTTAAAAAAGTTATTCCTAACTGAAGCCAGACCAAATTATTAGTAAAATAAAATATTCCTTAAAAATAACGTTTTCAGAATAATTTTGGTAATGCTCACAGGGCAAAGTGTTACAAGATGTATTTTGTGTAGCATTTTGAAGGTGAATGCTCTGTGAGTAGTGTCAGTATTTTCATTAACACCAATACTGATATCTATTCTGTGTTTTATCCATGGTATGTTCTTTCTTTCTTATTTCATACTATTCTTTTCCTGCTTATTTTCCTTCTATTATGTTGGGTTACTTTACAATATAAACAATTAACAATTACATAAAAATGATAACACTGTACAAATAAGGAAATTCCACAGACTGCACTGTAATAATGAAGTGTGAAACACAGTTCTGTGACCGCTATTTATTAAAATGCTGGTCCGTTGCTGGAAATACAGTCCACATCAAACAGAATTTTTTATTTGAAAAGAAGAATGATCAGCAAATCTGATTTTTCTAAATAAGTCAAAAATATATTAAAAAAATGGAATAAAGAACATTTTTTAAATCTATCACCTGAGTTTAAAGAAAAGTCAGGTCAGAAGTCAGCAGCCCAGCTGTACAGAATTCAGTGATATAGTCACGATAGTCTAAGCATATAAGCAACAGACATTTTCGAATCTTTAAAAATTTCTTTTTTCTCTAATAGAGTAACATGTCTATTTAATTTTTAATAATGCACATTAAATATAATATTGTATTAACACTGTATTACAGTGTTAGTTGAACTACAAAAGTTAATTACAGCCTTTCAGGTTTTTTACTGGTAATTTTATTATCATTGCTAAACCAAAAAACTGATATTGACATAAACAAAATGTAGTGCGTATATGTCACTTGTGGTACAATTTCCAGTCCTTTTTTTTAATCAATGGTTTGAAATATCTCATTCATAAGAAGAACTTAACTAAACTTCTCTCTTAGAAGACTACAAAGTACTCAGTTTTACTCTCACTCAGCCATATATATTACACCTTTAATTTGCTGAACTGCAAGTACAGATGATACCTCCTATAAGGGTACTCTTGCTGTAAAGAAGCAATGTGCTGTATATCCTTCAATCCCAAATAAGCATGAATTAATATAGTTTCTTAGAGAACAAGCGTTTTCAGATTCTTCAGAAAAGAAGAATTTGTACTTTAAAAAATTTTATACTTGCTTTTACTAAGTATGAGGTCTCTCCAGAAAAGATTTCACAAAAAGCAGGGTAAAACTCCTTTGCCCCACCATATCTACCAAACTACTACTGCAGCTTTTGAGATGACAGACAACGGCAAATGTATTATGTGTTGATTTAAGAAAAAATAATAATTGCGGACTCATTTTATTTCAGAACACTTACAGACTTTGGCATTAAATATGGGTCAAAAATCACTAAACATATCAATGAGTGACACTCATTAAAATAAATCACACAAAATGGCACTTGTATGATAACACGTTGCGACAGTACTACTGCTTTCATAAATAAAGAATGAAAATTAAACTTTCATAGTAAAATATTTCACTAGGCTAGATTGCAAAGTTTGACATGGTCAATTCATCACTGCAGAAATCAGACAAAGCTCAGTCTGCTATAGTCAGGAAGCTCATTATTTCATTAAAATTGCACTGTATCTAGGACTCCAACATTCCTTTTATTAAAAATAATCACCAAGAAGTTGAATGGTAATTGTCAACCTCCTACACTACAATTTTATCTTCCATTTAAATGGAGGCTGAAAAGCAAAAAGTAGTCACTGTCAATAAAACTGCATTGAACTTATTGTGTACAGAAAGCAGAGGAATAGATTCAAGGAATAGTTTACAATTTGTTCAGTAATTCAGCAAGACACAAACACTCTAGAAAAACCTAAAGAACATTTTTCAACAGACTTTTTACAATCAAAACTAAAACTACAGGAAGGGCCAGTTTTAATTAATGTTCTGAATTAAAAACGGGATGGAAAGTAACTTCCCAGGTTTTTGAGCCCAGCCCTTCATTCTGAGAAGCAATCAGCATGACAGGATCACTTTCACAAACAGTGCAAGCTCTATCATAACACCACTGGGCCTCTCAGCACACTTTATTCCCATTGGAAGACTGCTCAAGACAGGTAGAAATCTCCTTGTCCTTTAAAGCCTAAATTTCCTTATAGCATATTTATACTGTCAGAGTTTTAGGCTTCTAAAGAAAAGCATTGCTCTTTAGCATCAACAATTTAAAGTTTTTATACAGCTAAATTTTCTTTTACTATTTTGTAAACCTTTCTCTGCATTGAAAATTTACACTGTCTATTGAAATATTACATTGTATTTAAAAAGTTTTAAAAGGCGGCTCAAAATTTAAATAGGTAATTTCCAAATTACTACAGTAAAGAATTTGATCTTGCTGATAGGAAGTAAGTTCAAATTATCAGTTTATTCTTCGGGTTTCAAGCTGTGTCAATTTTAGACAAGACAGTTTTTTGAAATCTTGACAATCTTTAAGAGTCAAAAAACCTGCCTTCCATATTCTTTTAGTGCAAACACCTCTGAAATACTACATCAAATCCCATTACAATAAAAATAGGGTCACGGAAGAACAGAAGCATGGGGGAAAAATAGAAGCATGTAAAGTTTGTTTTTCCTGATCTAGATAGTGTGTCCTGCATTCAATCCAGTCTATATTCCACTGCAGATCTGAATCTGAGGTTTTCTCTTGGCTGGCTGAAGGCTTCCACAGAGGTCAAATGAAATGGCACAGAGAGACTGAACAGCACATGAAAATAACACTCAGAGAACCAGCATGAGGGTCAGAGATTCTTATGAACTTTATGCCATTAGAAATTGGCCACAAAGGAGCTGTTGTACCAGGTAATTTTGATACATCTAAGCCTAAAGCTCTAACCCTGTACTGCCAATTAGCCTGACCCAGGTGCAGGACCCGGCACTCGGCCTTGTTGAAGTTCATGAGGTTCACACGGGCCCATTTTTTGAGCCTGTCCACATCTGTCCCTCAGGCATGTTAACTGCACCACTCAGCTTGGTGTCATCTGCAAATCTGCTGAGAGTGCACTCAATCCCTCTGTGTATGCCATCAATGAAGATACTGAACAGTACTAGTCCCAGTACGGACCCCTGAAGGACACCACTTGTCACCGATCTGGACATTGAGCCACTGACCACTACCCTCTGGATGTGACCATCTAAACAATTCCTCATCCACTGAACAGTCCACCCATCAAATCTGTATCTCTCCAATTCAGAGAGAAGGATGTTGTGGGGGACTGTGTCAAAAGCTTATTCTTACCCACAGGCTTTCAACCTACTTGTGGCTATTCCTCAGAGACAGCTTTTCACATTCTATCAATTTCTTGATGTAGAGGGCAACACCTCCCTCGCCTCTCCCTTCTGAACAGAGTGTAGAAATTGCTAGTGGCACTTCAGTCATGGGATTCCTCCAACCCAGTTTCAGTAATGGCAACTAAGTTGCAGCTTTCTAGCAGCTCTGTGGCTTCCAGCTCCTCCTGTTCGTTGCCCATGCTGCGTGCACTGGTGTAGAGGCACTTCAGCTGGGCTGTCAGCTGTGTCACCTTTTTAGAGGAACACACCTTAACTCCTTTGAGGTATGCCACCAATGTTCCTCTGTTGGCTCCTATTACCTCAGGAGCTCCTGGCTTATCTCTGTAAGACTTCAAGTGTCCTCCAGCGTACCCAGCACATCTCAGAGAAACAGGCTGATGGCCCTTCACCAGCACCCCATCCCTCTAACTTTGGTGTGTCATCCCATAGCTTTTCATGGGCAGGCCTGATATTATCCCCTTCACCCTTCAAGTCTAGCTAGTTTAAAGCTCTGTCAATCAGCTCTGCTAGCTCATAAGCAAAGACGTTCCTCCCCGTTTGAGAAAGGTAAATCCCATCTGATGTCAGCAGGCCTGGTGCCGTGTAGACCAACCCATTATTGAAAAACCCAAAGCTGTGGCAGTGACACCAGCCACAGAGCCATGTATTAATAGACTGGGTCCATCTGTTTTTTCCATCATCACTGCCTGCAACTGGGAGGAGAAAAGAAATATTAGCTGTGCTCCGGATTCCCTTATCAACCGCGTCCCAAGGCCCTGAAGTCTCTTTTGACTGTCCTTAGACTATGTGTTGCAGTTTCATTGCCACCCACATGGAAGAGCAGTAATGGGTAATAGCCTGAGGGCTGTACCAGATTAGGACGTTTCTTAGTGATGTCCTTAACCCAGGCCCAAGGGATGCAGCAGACTTCCCTAACAGGAGGGTCTGTCCAGCATATCGGACCCTCTGTTCCCCTCAGAAAGGAGTCACCTACAACTATAACCCATCTTTTCTTCCGTGTGGAGGTGGTTGTGATATGGTGTGTAGGGCTTTCTGACATCGGCAACCCCTCTGGTGTGGATGGACCATCATCGACATCACCAATTGACTGACTTCCACATCCAGAGCCTCATACCTGTTGTACAGAGGCACCTGGGATGGCAAGGTGGGCAAGGAGGGGGTTTGCCTGCTGCATCAAGTGTAGACTTGCCTCCATTCACTCCTTTCCTTTAAGTTACTGCCTTCTGCCTGGTGGGGGGAGGATACAGGTTCCACTTGATCTTGTGTTTTTCCTGGTGGTTGTTACTGTTTCTATCTCAGGGAGGGCAGAGCATGGTTCCACCAATTTATCTCTTTCTCGGACACCCTGATGCTCCTTAACCTTTCTCCTTCCTCTTGTGGCTCTGACACCACGCTGAGCAGATCACCAGACCTCACACAGCTTTTCTCACTACTGCCTTTCATTACCAAGGCTGAAAGGCTGTGGCACTCCCTGCAGCCTGAGACCTGGGTGGCTGCGTGTTTCTGTTGGAGCTCTGTCTGGGTCGCCACATCCATTCTGGTGAGTGCAAGGAACATAGTTTTCTGCCGGGTGGACATCACAGCTAAGCTTCTTCTGGAAGGGTGACGATCACCAATTGAAGTAACCTTTTGAGCTGGCAGGGAAATGACGCCCTTCCATCCAAACTGCCACGCAAACTGGCGCACCAGACCCTGGTTACTTGAACTCCCCAGGCTGCTCCCCAGGTGTGGAGGTGGCCATGGTTCCTCTGGCAATACCCAGGCCTTGTCAACACCTCCTGTGAGAGCTGCTGGCTCCTGGCGGGTCTCTCTGCTGCTCCGGTATTTCCCTGCCTCAGAAAACCCCACTGTGCGCCAAGATCTGCTGCTCCCATGTGGACCAGCCCTGGAGCAGCTCGCTTCAACAACTGACTTACCAAACACTGTAATAAGACTTTTTATCAAAACCCACAAACTATCGCTTTGTTTATATGCAGTCTTTCCCTTTCCAAGTTTGTTTCTCAAAATCTGCCATATAGCAGATATTTGAAAAATCTGAAGCTTTGTGGTTAGGTAAGAAGCAATTTTGTTGCAAATTAAGAAGCACAGAATGCAGATAATTCACCAAAAGCTCTAAGTTCTGGATTCCAAACCTTCCCTAACAACTTGCAACCTGCTACGGAGAATTATACATTCACATTCCTAATTATTTTAGAATAAAGATATACCAAGGAATTGCAATATAGAAATTTATGTGCTTTATAACCTTTCCAAATAAATACTACTGTTTACACCTATAATACAGCAACAGCACCTATAATAAAAGCTGAATTTGAAAATAGTTTTACTGCTACTCTAATTTTAAAGATACTAAAGTAGAATATTTTTAGTTCACACTGGTGAAATTAGTCTTGATGCACTTTCCTTTACATATTTTAGCGTCTTATTCAATACCCTCATTCTTAAAATTTCACTGTATTAGATTGCCTTGTTTAGCAATGTGAATTCCTTCTTCGTGGTTAAATATCTGGGTCTATAAACTCTGTATTTGTTCTATTTATCAACATCTTCTTTTTCAGTATTTAAAGGATCTCAGGATTATTCAATGCAATAACCTGACCTTCCAATCAAATCTTAAGTACAGCAGGGAAATTCTAAATCCATAACAAATGCTATCCCTAAGAAATCTAAATGATATAAATAAGTTTCTATGAAACAGAAATCAGTAACAGAAACACAATAAAAAACATTTCTAGGATGACTTTTCCCCAGTGATACCTGCCATTTTGGTATTTTCTAAATGAAATACACCAACCTTCTAATGATAAAACAAAACAAAACCAGGACTAAAGCTTTCTCAATTTTCTAAATTTTTAAAAGCTTGAAAAAGAAATTAATCTAAGTTTTAATTGAAACTAAATATTTTAGCTTGTTTTAATGCTCTGTGCAACTTTAAAAAATTATTCCACATTTTCATAAAGTACCACAATTTTTCACATTATAAAGCATCTATAGAGCTCTAAAGAAAATCCCAGATCTCTAATAAAGCTTCCTATCCTCAATCAAAACATTAATCAAAAAACATTAGACGAGCTGTTGGTAAGCTCTCAAACACATCTAAAAGTGTACTATGATCACTCCTCCTTCTTTAAAGTGGTCCCTACAGAAAAACTACAAAAGTTTAAGGTCTTCTCAACCAAAGTTCTTCACTGACTACGGGTCAGCGGAGGGAAGAGTCAGTTCAGTTCAGCTGCATAAACCTAAGCATAGTGGAAATTTCCACAACAAAATTGATAGCACAGAAGACAGCTTTTAGAGGACCAGCTTAAGACTGGAACAAATTCACTCAAGATCCAAGGGTCACCTACTATCTTAACCACTTTCCACTCCCAGGGCACAGCATGTACTATCAACGTTTCTTCCCCAGACTGATTTGATATAAACAACCTGGAATGCCTGCACTTAAAAATTAAGAAGAAGGAAAATACCTTGTAAAAAATTGTTACAACCACATACTTAGAATTTTCACCACTTGGAGAAAAGATAAGGTGGTACAAATAACTGTGGATATTATTCACATCATTTCCTAACTACCTGAAAGGCTCTCTGATGCCATGATGAGAAACTTGACAAAAGATCTACACCAAAATAAAATGTAATAAAAGCACTCTGTCTAGTATAGTAATAATTCATCTTACTGATTTGAAAGGAAAGGATCTTTGAAATACCTAGAACATAATGGTTACCATATTTACACAAAAATTAATTCCAGCCCATTAAAATTTTAAAGCAATGGCTACGTGCTATACCATATAGGTATAGCATTATGCGATAGCATAATCACAAAATGCAGAGCAAAAGAAGTGGGTGGTTTCTTTCATGGACTTTCAGTTAACAGCCGTGAACATATAGGCAACTTTGAGTAACAAAATCTTCAGCAACCAATAACTGTGTTTAACATAACCTACTTATGTTAAACAGGTGATCACACACACTAGGTAAGACAGATGTTATTGAGAGGAATAAAAAAATTGGGTCTTTAGGTGTGATCAGTACACAGTGCTCCTTAAGTTTGAATTTTGAACAGCCAGACAAATTAGCAAGCTAAGAAGAAGATCACCTATGAGATCCCCATTTTACCAATTCTACTACTATTCTCACAGTGACAATGGAAAATCCAATTTACTGCACATAGATAGACTTTATCAATGAACATGCAACTACATCTAGTTCCATTATCAAAATTAAGTAATATTTAAAGCTTTAAAATGTTGTGATGCTGATTGAAGAATCCAAACATTTTTGGGATAGCCATTTTATGCTCAGATATTGCTGCACTGCAGAAAAAATTTTAGAAACTAAAACACTCAGCAGTTATGTAGCTGCCCACCCAAATGAACTACATGAATAGTTATCATTCCTCTCAGTAGCTTTAGGTTATGCATTTTCTTCCTTTCGCTTAAATATAATGTTCACTTGCACTCTAAAATTTTCTCAGTTTTATTTCAAATAATAATGATTAAGAGCAAAAATATTTAATCATTAGCTGTTTTGCTTACAAAGTGCTCTACATTTCAAGATTCCGTACTGAGATGGCTCAATCCCTGCTTTCTGATCTTCAATTTAAAAAAAAAAAAAAAAAAAAAGAGAGACTGTAAAATAGAAGCATAAATGCCATTATTCTGGANAGGAAAAAAAGGGGAGAAAATCAGTTTGCAGTATCAACCCTCCTTTCATACAGATGAGATATACTGAAAGCTTACCAAATCGTTTCCATAATCCCATTGACTGCTTACTAACCATTTCATCATGCTCAACTTGACAAGAATCTTGATCTTAATTTTCCTCTTTTAAAGTAGTCTGTTAGCAAGGGAAAAATACCTAATGTATGTCCCTTATTTATATGTTGCTTACCTGCTCTTGTAATCTCTACGCTTCCATTTTGTTACACTTATTTTGAAAATCATTGTGAAACAGGGCTGAGTCACATACATTTGGCAATACTTGAGCAAATGTTTGTAATTTACTAGGAGCTGTCTAGGATAGCACAAAGCTCTGAATTATACAAATGTTTGGTCAGCAAGTATTCCTCTTGACACCTGCTTGCATCCTAGTTGAAATTACTCAACTGCATAAACAAGGAAGGAAAGTCTTGAAAAGTAATATCTGCAAATATCACCCAGTGAACAATCATTTGCAGTGTTTATTGCTGCTTTAAAGTAACACACCAGGGGTTCTTTCAAACTTCCTATATTCTTTGGCATTGTCACCCAAACTGGCTAAGAGGTAGCCCCCCAAAAAACTAAACCACAATAACTTAAAAATAAATGTGGTAAAGTAGTGTCATTCAGTTACAGTAAACCAATACAGTAATGCAGCAGCAAAAAAACCTGCTGGCTGTCTTATCTCTTCTGCTGTCATTAACTTCGGAAACAATCATTCAAGTAAAACAAGCATCCATTTATGAATAGTCATATATGTTCTAATTAAAAAAAAAAATCCACACTGGTATATTCAAGAGATTTTTTATAAATATATATGTTTTAATAAAACCTACAATACTGCTGAAGAGCAGGAATCCAAAAGACATACAACATATATGGAATAAATGCTGTGCTGCATATTCATGTTAAAATGTATAAAAACAACTGAGCTCTTGAACAGCTTTTTGTGCATTCTTCCAGTCAACAGCAAATTTGTGGAATCAATAGAAAGTGAATAAAGCCCTTCTGCCTTTTAGAAATGGAGAATCTCCTTTCTGAGATGAAGAAAAAGAGCTTTGAATCCAGGAGTCAGAAGTTTGAAGTACGTTTGTATAAATGACTTTATGATGACAGGGTTTAAAACAGAATAGAGGTTAGGACACTTCATACCGCTAACCTGATCAGAGCAGAGAAAAAAATAAAAGTCTTGAAATTAAACGGTAGAACCACAGAAATTAGACAATAGTTACCATAAACTCTCTAGAGCAAAAATTCTATATTCTTACTGCAGAAAACCAGGAAGTTACTGACATTAAAAAATGACCCTGGATCATTCAGGCATTCTATCTCTATGCAAAAAGAACAAATGAGTCAAATCTCTCTAGCTTCCTATATTATGTTAAGTATCCAAAAGAAATACAAAGAATAATGTCAATATATATCAAATAGTTACTTCCACCTCTGTATGAGCTGGACAAATGCTTGTATCAAAGGAATTTGATTTTCTTAAGCTTCCCTTATTCTAAAAGCCAATATTGAGTGCATATGGGCATGTGTGCACGTACATGTATATGCACATAAAAGCAATGTAACTACGCACCTTTGAGTTTACATGTGGGAAAATGAACACTCAAAGTAAAACTAAGGGACAGCAGATCTTTTCTGTGACACATTCAGTAAACTTTTTGCTCCTACAAGCATAAGTTTCCCATTAACTTAAGGCACATTCAGCAGAGAGTTGTAAATTTTCAATTTCTATTTAAAAGCTATCCCATTTTTACTAGCTATGATGAGATAATTTCTACCGTGACCAGTTGAAGACGTAGAGGGGATTATTGCAAACAGAAAATTCCTAAGGGTAAAAGAGACCTGCATGATAGTTATCTCAAAGGAAACTTTCACAGTGACCACACTATTTTTCAGATAGATGGCGTGTCTTAAAACTATGATGCTGAACTGGAAAATGTACGTTCTAGGCAGCTCTGACCAGTATAAGTCCGCACTGCAAGTTATGTTATAGGAACAAAATTAATTAGCCAGGAAAGAGAGTTCAGTTATAAAAAGAAAAGATCTCTCACAAGGATAAAACACTCTTCCATGATGGTCTAAAAGCAAAAGGCTCCCAACCAAAGGACATCTGCAATCTGAGTCAAGCCTTATTACTTGGAAGAGATCTGGAAGTTCTCCAAAATCAAGTAAGTGCTGCCAAGCTGTAAAACTCCAGTTCCTCTGTCATTAAGGAATGGACATATAATATTGCAGAAGAAAACCAACAAGTTATGCACCAGATGGTTAGCTGAGTATCATACAGAATCAGGAAACATGAGTAATTCTTCTATTTGTTCCACTCCCTCCAGTCATCACTTCTATGGCTAATATGTTGCCTTAACATTAAAAGATACGGTAGACATCCAGTCATCACTTCTATGGCTAATATGTTGCCTTAACACTAAAAGATAAGGTAGACAGCAATAATTCCATTAAAGGGATTACAAACATGAGACACCATGCAAAAGACTAAGAGTTCATGTGTATTAACTCTTCCCCAGGATAAATACGTCTTTAAAACAAAGATTCTATTTGCAATGGCTTTGTTATTTACAGTCCTGTTGAGTTAAACTCGCACAAGAACACACCTCCTACTATTGCTCAGGTGTCCAAAATGCAGAGGAATATATAATTTTTCAAATACAGTTAAGATGTTTTCCACAGCCTTTACTTGTGGTTATATACCCTTATATTTGCCCAGTTTCACAAAGTTAAATTCCATGCAATATGAAGCTAACATACTCATTACTCATTTTATGAACTTTACACCAATTTATGTGTGATTTTGTTACAGCACCTTTGGAAAACCCACCTTCTCTGCTGAAAAAACAGACAGTAACTGGTTGTCCAAGAGAACTTATTATCATATAGTGTCACTCTGTAACACAGGGGCTACTGGAAGATGATGTAGGCTGCAGTGCCATCATTACGATGTTGACATCACTTTATGACTTGTATTTGTCAGACTTGTACAGTGTAGTCTTTCAGCTTGCCAAGTGCCCTGCTGTGATAAGGTGCAAGGAATAAGTAAGCTGCTTAAGTTCAGAGCTGACAAGACAGATGTAATGCTTGCTGGTAATGAAAACAACGTGCAGCCATTCCTGAAGACCACACAGTTAAACATACTGAACGCGCCTAGCAAATGATCTCACACCACTATGTATATAGCAGAAAATATGCCACTCCTCCAGAGACAAAATGTTGTCTGTTATTTAGGACAATTTAGGACACTCATCTATAGTTCAAGCTGTGGCTATCTAAGAGACCATACCTCCTTCTGGTAACAATGGGATGCAAAACAAAACAGCAGGATGAAAGAAGTGACTGTTAAAAGAGCACACTGTAAACAAAAGGAGGAAAAATCACTAGTCTCTAAAAGAATGTGCCATTTTTCTGGCAATAAAATTTATCTAAAGCAGATACCTCATCCTTTTTCTTGGCAACTCCATATACAGGAAGCTCACGGAGAGCTACTTCAGCTCGTGGAAAAAGGTAATCGCTGGCAGCAGTTCAGCAATCATTCTTTACTCTTTAAAAAGAACATTAACTTGAGTTACTTCAAGTCCCCAGAATTTGCTACTCAACTTACTACTTTTTCCAGCAGCTTCTTACAAATATTATTTCAAATAGCAGTCAGCTTCCTAAAGGAAAACTAATATCTGCTCATGTAGACAGGTTCTCAAGCTTATAACCTGAACTGGACCTTTTTCACTTCAGGGAACAGCTCTGACAATAATGTTCCAAGAATCACCACAGCAATGCCTTGTGGCACAGAACTTTAAACGAGAGAATGATAGAAAGTGGCTTAAAGTACTAAAAATCCAAACTTAACCCCTGAAAGCTAAACATTCTCACTGAACTGAGTTTCCAACTATTTCCAATTATGTCCAAATAATTAATTTAGCAATGACTTATCATTCTGTCCTTAAAAGACACCAAATCCATAAAACAGCATGTAGCGTAAGTAACAAGTAGGAGGAGCTGGAAGTGACTCTGCACCTGGAAAGCTATGATTTTATCACTGAAACCTGGAGGGACAAATTCCGCGACTGGACCCTTTCAATCGATGGCTACAAATTGTTCAAAAGGGACAAGGTAGGAGGGGTGGAGGGTTGCCCCTGTGCAAAATAACAGATTGACTGCACAGAGCTGTCTTTGAAAAACAGCGGTGAAAATGTTAAGAGCTTATGGGTAAAAACCAGGAGCAAAGTCAACAAAGGAAACTTCATGGTTGGTGCTTACCACCCAATCAAGAGCTGATTGTAGTTGGCTGATATAGTTGCTAAGCCACTCTCCATCATATCTGAAAAGTTACGGCAGTCAGGGAAAGTCCACAGTGGCTGGAGGAAAGGGAATATTGCCCCCTTTTTTAAGAAGGGTAAAAAGGAAAACCCTGGGAATCACTGACCAGTCAGCCTCACCTCAGTGCCCAGTGTGATTATAGACCATGGACTCCTGGAAGTTACGTTGAAACATACAGAAGATAGGGAGGTGACAGGACACAGCCAACATGGCTTCACCAAGGGCAAATACTGCCTCACTAATCAAGTGGCCTTCACTAACAGTCGACTGAGTGCATCAGTGTACAAGGGAACAACTACAGATTTCATTTACACAGACTTTTTTAAGGCCTTTGATATGGTCCTCCACAACCTTCTTGCTGCTAAATCGGAGAGATATGGGTTTGATGGATGTACTATTAGACGGATAAGGCATTGTCTGGATGCCACTTCCAACGAGTTAGTCAATGGCTCTATGGGCAAGTGGAAACCAGTAACGAGTGGTGTCACTCAAGGGTCCATACTGGGACAAGTACTATTTAATATCTTCTTCCACGACAGAGATAGTGGGATTGAGTGGACCCTCAGCAAATTTGCAGATGACACCAAGCTGACTGGTGCAGGTAATATGCTTGAGGGAAGGGACAACATCTAGAGGGACCTTAACGGGCTTGAGAAGTGGGCCCGTGAGAACCTCATGATGTTCAACAGGCCAAGTGCAAGGTCCTGCACCTGGGTCAGGGCAATCCTCAGTATCAATACAGACTGGATGATGAGCTGATTGAGAGCAGCTCTGAAAAGAAGGATTTGTGGGTACTGGTGGATGAAAAATTGGCATAAGCCAGCAATGCGCACTTCCAGCCCAGAAAGCCAAACATATCCTGGGCTGCATAAAAAGAAGTGTGGCCAGCAGGTCAAGCGA
>VYZM01002860.1:90810-125532 GCA_013398915.1 Dromas ardeola
AATACCAAAAGCTGTTTACAGTGTTAATGAATTGCCATTGTATGCCAAAAAAGCCCATCTTGATAAAACCCTGGTTATTTATTCCTTACCTTAAACATAGTTTACTGCTGTGTACCTGGCAATAATCATCACAATTCAGATTTTTAATACATTTCAAATACTGGAAGACCTTAATAGCAGAGAATATATGAAGCATATATGAATATACTACTCACCAATTTTAATCTTTGCAAAGGTATTCTGCTAGTGTCTATCGGTGTACGTTCTGTGACATTACCAAATCTGACTTCTGGGATGGCAATTGCACATATAACATGTGCCCACCTGTGAAAAGTGGCAAGTCAAGAATACCACCAAAAAACCCATAGATACACAAGTGTTTAAGATGTTTTGTTACCTGCTGTGTGTTTTTTCTTAAAAGGCAACCATCTCTAGATACTTCCTTATTAGGAATTCCTAAGCTTCTTTGAAACATATTTAAAAAACCTTACGCCACTACCACTTTGTGTACATACAATTTCAGTCTGGGGTTTTATTGCAAACATTTTTTTGAAGCATCTTTCACGTTCAATTTATTAAGTGCAAAAGTTTTGTAGTTGTGCTATCCAGCTGCATATGTAACAGATCACGCTATTTAATTCATGTGCAGTTTATCACCTACAGCATTTTGGATGACCTGAGTAACTGTTCTTAGGCAACACACATGATCACAATCGGTCATGCAGCTATTGAACCATAAAATAAAGTATATTAACAAGACCTTCTGTTTACAGTCACAAAGGCATAGAAGCAGCAAACTGATCAGGCTATCACTGTAATGCCCAACATGAACTGCATCCCCTTTAGCAGTGAAAGCACCTGTCAAGTCCCTAGGACACGTAAGACCTCAGTGCAACTTCAGGAAATAATGTCCGATGTGTCAAGATGATGCTGGGTACTTCCTATACTCATCGGAAAGCACTGCTATATCCTCCAAATGCTAGTTCAATACATAAATCTCAAAATAAGAAAGGCTAAACGAAACTAAAAAAAAAATTCTGAAATGAATATTAAAAGCGCGTATTATAGGAAGTAAAGGAGAAGCTAATGGCATTTTTATTAACCAAGAGTAGCCTTCTGAGACTACTTCTGAAATCTTTTTTGGGGTAGACAAGTAGTAAATCTGAAAAAGGGAAACATTTTCATTCCTTGACTCATATTTGCAGTATTGTCAGTCATTCATTGTACATCTTTTCTCATTATGCCATTTGCTCTTTTTTGTAAGCCCTGAATGCTTGCTCACCCCACTTTATTTACATCTCCAAAAACACGTTACATGAGCATCTTAGCAGATTAACACAAATGCAGTCTGCAGCTAAAAGAGATAGAGGGTGATGCAGCAGAATAGAAATCATTTCTCTTCCCTGCAGTAGAGTGGTGCTATTTCAATAACTCATCTTTGACAAAAATACCTAGAAAAGTATAATATGATATATAGGGACTAAACAAACTGCTGTTATGTGTTGTTAAAGTTGTATTGGCCAAAGTGTGAAGAGCTGTATGTAAAGATGACATATCAATTAGTATGTTACACAGTTCAGCCCAAATGAAAGCAGGTAAAGCTTGTAGATCGATCATCTTATTATGGTGACAGTTTTGTTTATGTTCTAACTTCCAGAAAAAAGTCTTGCTTTGAGACTTTCTAACTTTTAGTAACACCTTTTTCTTTTCATTGCTGCCTGCCTCCCTGCAAAACCACATTGTCTTACCATCTAAGCTTTATGGGAGAGAAATGCTATAAATAAAATGCCTCTTCCATAAATCTTCACTCAAACCTTTATACTCTGACACCTCTCAACCTAACAATTACTGTGTTCTGCTGAAAAGAAGGAATCTCAGCTCTTCTATATGACAAATTGTTACCCACGCCCCCTCACCCCCAGCATGTGATTCATTAGCTTTTAAATCTAAGTAATGCTCATCCTACATCTCCAATCAGTACGTGAGAGGGAAAGAAGGAGGGAAGGGAATGCACATGTTGTATTTTACACTTGTTGGAGAAAAAAGACATAATTGGAACATACTCTTCCAAAGATTCTCAAAAGTTTGGACTGGTAGCTAATGCTGAAAGATAGATGAAAGACTTAACAATGTTTAGCAACTGTAAGGTATTACAGAAACAGGAAAACAAGAGTTGAACTACTTTAACAGAACTCTCATTTCATAAATCCAAAACAGAGACGTGCAGGGGGATATAACACAAAACCAAAGACTTTCGGTATAGTTATGCAGAAAAAGTCACTTTCTGCAAACCTCTGTGGATTTTTTTTCTATGAATACATTTTATGAAACATTTCTAAAACATTTTAATTAATCTACAAAAAAGATGTACATATTTTCAAAGATGCAACATGCAATCTATTAGCAGCAAATATCAAAAGAGCATGATAAATTCTACTGAGATAACACCTGTAATTATTATTTTTTGGGTAAGAAAAGCAAGCAGCAAATTCAGGGTACTTTAAAACAGAACTAAAAAGCAGTTGAGTATTTTCATGTCTTGGTCAAAACCTCCATTTAAACGGTTACAATATTAATGCTTTCTGAAGGTAAGATCTGGCCTGTAAGTTTCACATAAAACCTTCTCCTAACTGGACAATTTACAAGGGTCATGTAACCGATTGCAAATCACTGATAAATAAATTCTTGCCTGGTAAGTGGAAAAGAATGTTGCAGGTACATCATCTCTTACCACCGCATTCCAAACGGTTAAAGAAAGAGACCTACGTGATACGCTAAGTTACTAAAATAATTTAATTAATTATAAGAAGATTCAAAATGCATAAAGACTGTTCCATTATTGGGCTTGAAAATATATTAAGCTGCAACATTTTCCATTTTATCTGTTAAGGTTAGTTGCTATAGTGTTCTCTCATCCAAATACAGAGAAAAATACTGATGCTGTTAATACGATGATATCAACAACAATATTATTATTGAAAGTGTATGATAGAAGTGTATTTGAAAAAAAAAAACACACTTCAAAATCTAACACTATTTTAATATTATTCAAATTAATTAATTAACAATATTGTTTTAGAAGTTCAATGGTACTGTAATAAATTCTGTAATCACAAATTTCCAGGACCAAAGAAGAAAATACATTTTGCTGTTTGATAAGACTTGCCCATGCAAACAATGGCTAATGAGCTCTCATTTACTTTCTTTACACAAAGGCCAGCAGAATAGAATTTGGAACAACTAAGTGTGTGCAAATACTAAAACAAATGTACATTTTAGCAACTAACTATTTCACAAAACGCCAGTGGCACATTTTGACAGGAATAATTTCAATTCTGCAATGATTCAGCTTGAAGGGACATTGTCAAGTAGTCAGGTTTAAAAATGGGAATGGATTGGGAATAAAGTTTAAAACAAGCACCCACAATCCCAAAGAATATATTACTTACTTCTTGTCAGTAGTTTGCTTTAACGCACCACCTCTCAAATTGCAGAGACAACATTCCTAAAAATAAAAATAGTGTAGAAAAAAAGTGAGTTTTATTGACTGGTTACAAATCAGGTTTATTCAGCTGATCTTAAGGATATATAAATTGCTAATGTTATTAATTACTGGGTTACAACCTGCCACTTATAAGCATTGCATTTCCTTACAGGAAAAATACAGGAATACAAGAATGAAGAGAAACAATTCAAAAGAGCTAAAGAGAAACAAATTTTAAGTATTACTTTTAAACAAAGTGACAGAATCACTTTGAAAGTGATACCAAATAAAAAGACATTTAATCAGCACTGCCATAGAAAGGCTGGAATTGCCATGCAGCTTACTAAAGTAAAACAAAGTAAAATGACACATAATTAGTTTAATAGAAGCTACCGAGAAACTGACTTACAAGTCATTGATCCAATTCAAATACTTTCAAAACCTGCTTGTTTCTGACAGTTCTCAAATTTATAAACCTCCAGAATATGTGGCAGGTTATACTTTTGCGAAAGTTCCCTTTGCTGCAGTATGCCTTCACTGCCTTGATCTTCAGTACAACTCCATCTGCTTTGAGGGCACTGAGGAAGGCATACATGTATCAGTGGTTCCCAGATAATACTGCCAAACAAGTAGGGCTTTTCCGACCTCTACTTAAAACTGTGCCTTTGAACAGACACACAAGCTTTTCTACTTTTCAACCCTTCCCTCTCTTCCTAGCCCTTCTCTCTCTCTTCAGTCTCCTCCTTTTCTGAAACTATTCCTTCCTTTTTTTTTTTCTTTTTTTTTCCATGTCCCTTCACAGGAACAGGTCAGAAAGTGTTTCCAATGTTGGTTATTTTTCTTCCTTCTCCATTTTTCTGGTTTCTACCAAGAACAAAATGCACAAAATGAAGTCAAGATATCCTGTGACTGTGTATCTATACTCAGAAATAGAGCCTGTCTCCTGAACTTCTAAATTTAAGTTGCCATTGCAGAGGAAAAACAAATAAACAAAAGAAAAAACTCATCTGTCAAAGAGAGATCACATCAGCAAACTTCATGTCATTCCAGATTCACATGCCAAATTCAGTTTAATGTACCACCTCCTGTTTTAGTTTCAAATCACTACCCTTTGTGATGCTGTTCAACCACTACACAATCACCCCTTTCTTACCTACACGTAATTATCTTCCAAATATTTGTAGATTCTTACAATATCCAAACCTCTTGGTGTATTTTTTGCCAAACTATGTATATTAAATTCCCTTAACTCCCCAAGGTGACTCAAATCATCTTCACATTCTCTTTCTGTCTGTTGCCCTTTGGATGTCATTAGGATAATGAAGTGCTGCCATCTACACAGCTATACTCTCAAGCTAGGTGAAGAACCATTACTATCTTTCTTACACTGAATATATTTTGGTTTCAAAAAACCTCACTCAGAAAATTTACTGAACTACATAGGCATGAGATAAAGACTTTCCTAAACTATATGCTAAGGAATCACATTATTAAGGCTTTATGCACCTTAATTCACCATGCTGAAATTATTCTGGAATAATACAAAAAAAATTGCACTAAACAGTCAATGGGCACTGTGCACAGTTTCCTGTAAAGTACCACTACAATCGTGGGAAATTTGCTTCTAATTGCCATTCAGTTCTCAAAGGCAAGCACTTGCATGTGAATGCTGCAGCCTGAAACAGTCTGCAGATCTTTAAACCTACCTGGGAATCCTGAGGACTACCTTAGCACAACCACAGAGTAATCCTATAGCACTGCATCCGCTTCAATCTGATGCACCTAGAATCTTGCTAACAAATCAGCAGAGGAAAGATCTATTTCTTCATCTCCTCCTTTGAGTGATCTGGACAACCTGACTGAATGGGTCATCTTTTCTGCTATCAGTGTCGTTTATCTTTATAAAGATAAACAGGGATTGACCACCACCATAGTGAGATATTGACCAGGAGAATGGGTCCAACCTGTTTGTTTTATATAGGACAGTTGGAGGTGCATGATAAAACCAGCAAAAATACCTGGGCACACCTCTCCGTGACCACATGAGAGCAACAAAATAAATGAGCCATGCGGCATAGAAAATAATACTTAAAATGAAACAGCCATTCAGGAAGAGGCTTCATTCTCCACTTGCAAATTTAAAAGTTCAGTGCATCCCCCACCTGTGGATCCCTCACATTTATTTTTTTTTAAATTGAGGCGCTTTCTTCCTATTTGATATAAAAATCCTTTAACTGACTGCTTCTCTGTTTTGCAGGGGGTTTGCCCCTATTTTATGAGCCTTGATGTTCTTATGCCAGCTTAGTTTGAAATTCATTACTTGTATAATGATGAACTCTTCCTGCTTCTAATAGGTATTTTTTTACTTTTAAGGAAAGCCTTAGATTTGATCATCTACTGTGTAACTTATTAATGCAACTAGAGAGAGAGTCCAAGGCCCTAAAGAAGTTCCAGAAATAAATTAAGCTAAAATATACAAGATGTTGCCAACAAATGCCTTCTGAACGTTTACTGTCTCTTAACCGCTGTAAAAAAACTGAATTCTAAATTAGACAGTGCAAGAGACAGAACTCATAATCCTTACCTACTAACAGAAAAGCTTTCACACTAGGCTAAAAAAAAAAAGAAAAAGAAGAAAAAAATAAAAAAAAAAGAAAAAAAAGAAAAGGGGGAAAGAAATGCAGCCCAGAGAAAAGAGAAGGTGGCTGTAAATATCCTCATTACCAGCTAGAAAAAGATCTCCCCTATGCAGGACCTATAGTAACAAAATTGAATCCCTTCTCAAAAACCACCTATACAAAATCGTTGGTGAGTAGACAGTGGTGGTGGGTAATAACTGTTCACTGTCTCCTGGACACAGGATATAACAACTTAGGCCTACATGAACTAGAAAATCTCACCAGTGTTCATAGCAGACCTGGGTGGGAAGGACCACAGTCTTAAAACCCATTGAATCCATTTTGTAAATCAGGCCTGCATTGTCTAAATCATTGGCTATATTGTCCTATATCCATGCAACATGGCTATTACTTTACCTCCAGTTTCAACATAATGCAAGCAATGAAAACACAAGGGATCTGATATTAGAAAGACTAACATTCCTAATACAGGTATACCTGCCACGGATGGCAGCGAATTCACATGTACAGTAGTAAATATTACCCTTGTTCTCAAAGAGAAAGAGAGAGGGTTTGTGCACCTATGTGTGTCTGCTGTCAGCCTATGTGTAAAAATCAGGTTAGGAACAGACTTCATTGCAGAGGATCACCTTAGAATATATCCAATCTCTGATTCACTACTACTTTGCAAATCCTTTAGACAAGTAATTTTGTCATTTGTATTTGCATCATATAATGATTTCTTAAGCATATTATTTTACACTTATCTAAATTAAATCTTAGACCATTTTAAATTGCCCATCTGCTTAAAAAATCTCCATAACATTCTAGAATTACAAAAAAACCTCTCTTCCAGTGTCTGTATAAAGTAAGACATCTCAATATAATTCGCAAGGTTTAGCATGCTAACGCTCACTTCATCTCTTAGCCTTTTAGTGGAGACAATGCTTTTTTTTTCGTAACAATATACATCGTATCCACAGTTTCTGGACTAAACAATTCCCCTTGCTTACAATGAAACTGCATTTTGCAACCAGCATTCCTAATCTGATTTATTTTTCATTTCTCTGTTTCAACCACTGCTAGAAACTGCAGCAAAAGCCTGAAGTCAATGTGAATTAACCATGCTTCCTTTGGTACCTATATCCAAAAGACAGATCCCCTTTTTTTGGAATGATATGCCACTACTCAGCCATAGCTGCATATTAATTATTGTTGCATGGACAAATACCACGCAAAACCCAAGCCTGTTCACACTCATTTGTATTTTAAAATGAATGCATTTGGTTGTCTTTGACTATTTTTTCACACTGCCAAAATTCAAAGTCATATTGACAGTAATGCTTATAAAAAGCAGTTTTCACACTTCCGTATTTGCATACTTCATCAGCAATAGCATTCTGTATGAGACAGGATGCTGCTTGACACAGCAAGGCAATAGAGGTCAGCCAAGCCATAGCAGAGGGATATATAGTAAGTCATATAATGGTTATTCTTATGGACAACTACAAACACACCCCACATGTTCCCCTTTTTGTTAAACTGCTGTTTCTCCTTTCCTCTAAGACTCTGTAAATTACCATGGCATCTCCAAAGAATTGTATTTATGCAGTTAAATTAAATACATAACATGTCAGTGGAAGAAGACAGGGTAAAATAAAATGTATGTTATTCCTAATGAATTACATCTGACACATTTTCAACAACTTCCTTGTAAAACATAGCCTCCATAATCAACCTAACAATCTCTAATAGCTCTTTGACATCCCTGCCATTAGGAAATTTTTCATAACAGCTAACCTGAAGATTCCCTGCTGCAGCTTACGCCTTTTTCTTTTTACTTTATGCTCTTTTTACTTTACGCATCATAAACATGAAAAACAGGTTGTTCCTTTCCTTTNNNNGTTGTTCCTTTCCTTTTTGCCATTTTCCACCTACAGCCCCTTAGTAGGTTAAACAACCACAACTTTTTCACCTACTGTCTTCACCTGCGGCCGTGTTTTCCCCTCTGAAATGCGATGAGGGCAAAACCTCAGTGATGTCAGGCAAAGCACGTTTAGCTGATACATCCTGCATCCCACATCTAGGGAGATGTGTTCACACAGCGTTCACCTTTGTTCTGCAGTGACTTGTTAAGCTCGTGCACTGTAACTTTCAGGACCCCTCCTAGAGCACTGGCTGGTACCATTGCTCCCCATTCCTTTGTGCTTTATCTTCAGCATCTTGTATTTTTCCCTATTTAATTGCATCCTGTTTTCCAGAATATCTGAATAATTTATCAAGATCTTGTTCGTTTCTGATTAACCTTACTTCACAGGCATCATTAAAAAAAAAAAAAAAAAAGGCTTGTATTCTTGTATTCAGGTAACATCAGCTGCAACAGCTTCTGCACAAGGGATGACTACACAGCTGCAGTCGGTCGGGAGAGGAAAGAGAAGACAGTATGGTGTTTGAGAGATGCCAGTAAAATCATGAGGACTTCAAAAGGGCTTGACTAAGTACTCCAATACAATAACTAGGTGGTTGCTATCAAAGGAAAACAGAAAGCACCAGATTCAAAACAACAACAAAAAAATCCAAAAACAAAACAAAACAAACACCAAAATGTTCTTCACAGAATATATGACTGTTTGCCAGATGTGGATGCTAAAATTTTACATCACTTGAAAAAGAAGCTGCATAAGTTCATGGAAGAGAAATCCAACAAAGGTAACCTTTTACTTAGTAAGCACAAAGATGCTGTCTTTGGCTAAGGCAGTTTCTTATTTGTATATTGAGGAGACTGAGAGAGCATTAGGGAATGCTTGCCCCAGACTTACATTCTTCCCAAGGTATTCATTTCTGGCTGTGCTAGAGAGAGGGTAACAGGGTAGGACAGACTTTGGTTTAATTCATTATGGCAGATCTTACTATTCTATGTAACCTCCTATTTTCAAGCTTTACAAAATGCATTTTAAAACGTTTTAGAAAAGATATCTAGATATTAGGAAAATCCCGTTAGTTGGCACTGGTAAGTATACACTGCAATATACATTATATATAATATACATTTAATTTAATTTCCGCGTGTTTGTAAGGTTTGTGATTCTGAAAAAGAAACGGAATTCACTCACCAAACTTTATTATCTTACTATTATCATAAAGGTGAAATGATAACTTTATTATCACAGCTTTATTTGACCGTGATATGGTAAATGAATCAATTCAAGTAAGTATACCTGTTGGCTAGTGGTCTGAAGCACTGCAAGTATTGATAATGTCTTCAGCACTAAGTAGGACACTATTTAACCAGTATCCAATAACAATGTATTTCCACTTTTTGTTCATCAACTATTTTCCCTGTGTGTCTATTGACTGACTAGTGTCTAAAGGCACTCAAAAATCTAAGCTAAGTGGTTAGGACAGGGTTTTTTCCCCAAACTATTTCTAATAAGAGATCAGAACACTTGTTTTCAGTTTTAAGGGTCAGCTGCTACAAAGCTGTGTCACAATAACGCTGACTTACTAGTCTCATTTAAAAGTCACTGGTTCATAGAAAGTCGTAACTAATTAAAACACACGTCTAATCTTGAACTCTGCTACAGCTAAGTCAAATACATAGCAACGGTATGGCTAAAGCTGATAAACATCTTCTGTTTTCTTCAAGCCACTCCAGTGGGTTTTTTTAGAGGAACCTGTGAACTGAAAATAGATACCCTTAGTCTTCCACCATCTCTCTCAGTTGCCTTGTAATACCCAAGGTCACACTTCCTAATAGTATTAGCACAGATGTGTATTTGGATACGGCATTGCTGCCTTCTTGGCCACCTCATTTCTCCAGCTTATTTATATTTGTGTCATTATTTATCTTTGTGTAAAGAGAAAAGGGTTGGTGTTTCTCTAAACACAATTCAAAATGCCATTTTCAGAAATGGTCCACTAATGAATATTTTAATTTTTACACACCAGGGGAATAATTTTCACTCAGAAAATAGCTTTTGAGATTATTTCATTTCAATTGAGAGACCGCTACTGTATCTACTTCAAGCTATTGCCTATTAAAATTAGCTTTTCAGAGACTAACTTCCGTTTTTTTAATAGACAAAATATTCTTAAAAATAATAAATTGCAGACAAATTGAGGGCTGTCTAGCAAAAGGATTCACTTTCCTGCCTGGGAGCACCATTTCTTAACAGAGTTGCTAGATGCTGCCTTTATAACTCACAATATTCAGTTGTATATAAATGTTGTCAAACTTCCACCATCACCTGCCTCAACAATGCCACAATTTTTATTAATAATAGGAACTTTGAGAAAAGCATTTCAACTTTTTTTTTTTTTTAAGAAAATGTTACATAAAAATCTTACTCTATCCAAAATAATAAACCATTATCTTGGTTCTTTTAGCATTTTGTAAATGCTTAAGGTTCATACTGATTGAGGAGGCTGAGTAATTCCATCAAAGAGAAATCCACCATGGGTTAATATTTATTTAATATGCAGTCACATATTTGGCTGCAAGCTTGAAGTAGGTTCTTGAAAATTGAAGGTGGCCACACTTCTGCTACCGATGAACTTTTTACTCTTTCGTATGCATTCAAATGTGTTCAAGACATCCACCTTTCGGAATTTAAAGTGTGCACATCATCAGCTACTGAATTTCCACATTTTTGTATCCTAGTCCTGCAAACATTCAGTCTACCCTGCCCTTGATTCAGGGATGGCCTAAAATTTCCTTGCAACTGCAGCTCCCAGGTCATGCCAGGCTGAGGCAACAGTATACAGGGCAAGTAGTCTTTGTTTTGTGCTGTCCATGGCACAGCATTATTGAGAACAGTGACCTGCAAGAATGCAAAAGGCAGGAGAGAGTTGGCTGAGATAAGGAAACTTGGAAAAGGTGAGGGAAGCGAGGTGAGATGGGGAATGAGAGCAAGGAGGGCAGTCTGCAGCCAGAGAAGGAATGGGAAATGGTGGGGCTGAGGCTGAAATAAGAAACACTCATTTAGTCCAGGTAACTGGACTAAAAATAACTCCCACACTTGGTAGGGTGGCCTACTCACTAGAATGTGCGTATCTGCAGTAAAAAACATGTATAAAGTATGAAATGGAGACTGTTACATTGATGAAAACTAAGTATTCTGCAATAGTGGTTACTTGCCACCAAGTTTTAGAAAATGTTTACAGTAGAAAAAGCAACTGTTCCCAGGCATCCGAACAAGACAGATTACAGACAATTTCCCCTTTGGAGGGAAGTCCAATGGACTGAGATTAGCTTTTTTAAAAAATAAATAAGTATTGGAATTAGGTACAAATGCAAAACTGATCATTCTTCCCACAAAATGTAATGAGACAGTGAAAGTCACTGCCGGAGGATAACATTGAAGCTAAACACTTAGCAAACACACAAACAAAAACGGAATGATGGTATTTCTACTCATAAAAAATATGTAGGAGTATTACCATTATTATGAGACCATGATTGGAAGTGACAGTAAATATTAGATTTAAAACTGAACATCTTTAGATTAAAATTTGTAACTTCAAGAAAACAGCCCAGCACCAGCTGTGCAGAGCAGGATATCCTATCCTGTTACTGGCTACTTCCACTTTCTTTTAATCCCTCAATGATGTTGCAGCAGTACTCCTGGAGATCAGATATGGTCTTTGAGGACAAATTTAGATTTGGTTGGTGGAGTTTCTCTGGTCCAATTCCAGCTCCAAGCAGGGACAGAATCAAAGCTGCATATGACTGACATCCTGCTTCACCCTGCAGGGAATGGACAACCCCTTCTTTGGTAGAATGAGAATACTACACAGCTGGAAGTGCCTAAAGCTATCAAGCCTTTTCACATGGATATCAGTAGCAAAGGCTGACTTGGTGAACTGCAAAAAAGGGAATCTGAGGTCAAAATGGACTTTGGGTCTGAGCATTATGGCACTTAGGTTAAGAAAGTATTTTCCAAGTTTAAAGGTCTTCAGTTTCTGTTACAGCATCAGGGAAAATAAGTATTTACAAATCTGTTAAAATACTTTGTGTCAAAGACTGTTGTTTACAAGCAATGTATATCCTGTTACTAGACTAATATCAAAACCAGAAATAAGTACCATGCTCTCCACCTCCGAGTCCACACATGGTTACCATCAGCATTTATAAGTCATTCTCCCAGGAAGTCACCTTCTGCAGAGAAGGTTCGAGAAAATCCAGATTAAAAAAAAAAATAAAGAAATAAATCAGGCCTTACTTTTCTTAAAAGAGGAAAAAAAAGGGAAATTCGTTTTTAACCCTTCCTGCTATAGCTACATTTTTATGCACAATTTTTTTTTTATTAACAATATCCAAATGCTTTTAAAGCTTGGTAGCAAAATCAGCCTGAAAATCAAGACACTGTATACCAACTCACATGTAGTGAAGTTAATTTTGCCAGTTATCAGGCTCTGAAAACAGGAGTTCAAAATGGAAACGCTGACACTGTATCAGTGAGAAAGGCATCACTATAAAAAGACTGTTCAAAATCGTTATTTTCAGTAGGGTGAAATAGGGCAGTTTCTGAGCCAGAAATGCAGAAAGCTCTTATGTGCCACTTTTCTGACACCTTGCAAAAAAGAAAAAAAAAAAAAAAAAATCCTTCAACTGATGTAACGGGCTACTCTAAACACAAAATATAAACAACACAGAAGTCTGAATATCAATAGTAAAATACAAAGCATGAAAAAGCTGATCTACAGAAAAAATAATTCTGCTAAGCTGTTCAACGCTTGCTATTCAACATAGGATCTGTTCTCAAAATCAGTGCCAACTGACCAGATTAGGTGCTGAACTGTTTCTGTAGTGCTATGGAGGGCTAGAATAACGTGTGAAAAGCCATGCAGCTTCCTTAGTAGCCTTACTAACAGCTAGCTTACTATGAAGTAAGGCACTGAAGTACATTTACCATTTTCCTTACTTGCTCTTCTTTCTCTTTCCTGTCCCAAATCCTTTTGTCCTCTAAATAATAAAAGTACTTATGTTTATGTACTATAGCTACTAGGTGACCACATCCTTGCACATTGTACAGTGCGTTGCATTCTCTGTAATGCCAGTCATTATTCTTCCTGACTTCACTAGCTTTCTTTAGCTGAAACATTTAAGATTAATGAGGCGTTTGTTCTCAATCAAGGCCCTTTGTATGAATACAGTTACACTTTCAGGAGCCATGCAGATGACTTATTTAATATTATTTGATTTTTTAATTGTTTTGGGGGATTGATTTATGGCTATTTTTTGTCCATTAGCATAGACAAATTCGGTATCACTCTTCTTTTTTCTCAATAACTGTTATTAAACATGAACTACTGCCTAGCAGAAGACAAAGATACACCATGTTATCATGGATCCAAGTGCATCCTGGAAGCTGAAAATTTGACACAAAATATTGTAAAGCATAATACTATTTCAGCTACTTAGAGACGTTGCAACTTCTAGAATGCAGTATGCTTCTGAATCTCAAAAGCAGTTTCTCCTGATAATATAAAATAGAATCTCCATCAGAGAAAAGTCTGGCTCTGTAAATCCGAGTCCACTACGGTATTTTTCTATTCCTGTATTTTAATGATGTTCATAGCTGGGATTCACACATCATACAGTTTTATTCAGCTACTAATACCACTCTCATTTCTATAGTGCTCTCATACTTTGGTGCTTTGCAAAATCATTCTGATAAACAAAAACCTATTAGAGACCAAATTTTCTATAGAGATAACATAACTGCCGGGAGTTTAAGAAAGTATCGTTTAACAGAACTGAAACCAATACTTAAGGATGTAAGGAGAGGAATGAAAAGGAACTTTCCCGTCCAAGAAATGAATTCTGAACTTTGAACCAATGTTTGTACCGATGTTTCATAACTTTCAATTTATTCTCCACTGCACAAAACTTTTCTTTCTTCTTGTTTTCCAACCAACCTTCCCCCCATGATTTAAAGCCTTACCCAGAAGGGAATTCCTCAGACAGGCCTTTCTCAGCCAAGTCTTCTCCTTCTAGGAATCAACGTGAAGAGGAAGGAAAACAATTTCAGACATTCAGGAAGCTGGGAGTTTCAGGGAACAGGTATTTTCTGATAATTAAATTTTTTCATTCTGTGCACTCTTCTGATGCAAGAATTGAATTTTTAAAGGCATGTGGATATATAATTTCCACAGTGAGTCAAATCACAGTTTTGTATCTTCTGCAACAGCTGCAGTTTTTAGGAATGCTTATCCTGAACAAGAATTTAGATGACTTACGATTTTTTTCATTTAAGTCTGAACTGTGTTGGTTGGAATTTAAAATACACCCACTCTGTATTCCCTACAGTAAAAAAAAAAGTCATGCATATAAGTAGTTTTCTTTAATTACATCTCCCACTCCAGAGAAACTTATAGTACTACACAGCAATTTAAAATACAATTAAAATATTATATGTATAACAACAGATATAGAAAAAATTAAACAAAAAAACTGATTCAAAAAAGAAACACATGCATATATTTCAAAGGTAGCATAAAACTTTCAGCTGCAGGTTGGCATGACTAACATAAATTGCAGATCTTTAAAAGGGCAAGTAATACTCTGGGCAGCAGTATATTCAATTAAGTTGTCTTTTTTTATAGATGTACAGAAGATTGGTTAAAAGGGAACCACATTTATCTTAAGTATAATGCTAAGATTAGGTAAAAGTACTGTACTATTTGGAAGTGAAAGCAGATAGGATAATCTAAGGTTATTGTCCAAACTCCAAAGAGACAGAAACATTATCGTAAAATGATAAATAGGACCAAAAAAAGTATCAGCAATTCTTAATCATGCTGATGTCAGCAATGACGTTCCATACAAGCAAAAATGCAGTAACAAATTTAAGGTGTATATCAAACTCCTAATTTTTTCTCCAAAGAGAACTACAGTCACATTTCTTTGCAATGAATAATACTACTCAAATAGGCCAAAGAGAACCATAGAAAAAAGAAACCTCAGTGTCTATTTTATCCTTCTGCCTCAAGGCACCATCAAGTCTTGCAACTATTCCTGACAATGTGTTTTTAAAAATCGTGAAGGAGTAGATTCTACAAAATCTCTATATATCCTATTCCACTAGTTCACTACTTTTAGAAATAAAAATTAGCAAATTTTCCTGGTATTAACATAAACTTCCACGATGAAGTTTACATGACAGATGAGAGAATGGCAATTGATGGTGTTCAACTTTGCCATACACATATAACTTTACATTAGAGAATGCTACTTATTTCCTTTCTCTCTCCCCTAGGCCATACTAAGAAGGTTAATTCTTTTCAGTTCTCCCTTATGGAACGACTGAGGTCTATCAGGAACGACTAAAAGAATTTTGGATTTGTTTTTTTGCAATTTCTATTGCACCTCATGTTTACTTCCATTCCATTCAGGCACAAGTTTTTTTGAACCACGTGTTTAATGTTAGACACAGTTCTTCAGCTCTCATCAAAGCTGAAGAGAGCAGAAAGACTGTTCCATGCGTTTTTCAGGCTTTACTTCCAGTACAAGGCTTAAACATCCTGGTGTGATGTTTCAGGTTCTATAGAATTGGCGATTTATGTTCAGTTTATGACCAGAGTGGTCACAACTGCAGCTAGCACCAGAAGCTAGTGCTTAAGTAGGCACTCCTATCTTATGTATGTATAACTGATAACTTCTCTGTAAGTATTGTACCTATCTCTGTTGAGTTCCATATGATTTATTTCACACTATTTTTTCAATATAGTAATGCTATTATTGTCCTACAAAATGGTAGGACCCAATCCAAAACAGTAATCCTAATCCAAATCAGTAAACCTCAGCCTACTCAGTGCCCAAGGCCCTTGGTACTTAGAGAAAACGCATCAGGGATGCTTCTTATTAATCCTTTCACGTCACTGAAATATTGAAATAACTGAAGAAAATAATATTTTGAATGACACCTGAAACACACTTGACAGGTGTGAAAAAGCCTTTCATATATTCTGTAGCTTCACGTGAAATACACTCCCCCATCTCATGTCCAATCATGTTAAAGGGCTATTATGGTTTGAGGAACCCACAATAATTTACTGTCGTTTAGACAATTATTCTATCACCCAGTGATCCCTCCTCAGTTGGGAAATCAGCAAAAGACAAGGAAACCCGAGGGCTGAAATATAAACAGATGTAATAGAATAAGATTAAATAATTAATTTAATAACATTGAAGAACCAATAATGATCCTGAGACCAATATAAAATACACAAGGATTATACTCAGCCAACTCTATCAGCAGGACACTGTGAGCACCGCGGCTTCGGGAGGAAGGGAAGGGCTCAGGGGTCTGGCACCAGGGCAAGGAGTTCTCAGGATCGCAGCCATCAAGGAAGAGAAGTTTTCAGCAAACTTTCTAATTTATGTGACATTGACAGTATGAAATAATTCTGTTGGCCAGCTTGGGCCAAGTGCCCAGGTCTTGCTCCTCCTCATCCCTGCACCTGGCTAGGCTCAAAAACACTGAGACCTTGAAACCCACATACCATAGCTGGCTACAGAGTAAAGATTTTCACAAATTCAGACACTAGAGTCTTCTTCTAAAAATGTAACTTTCCCTAGCATTAAAAGAGACCTTACTGAGACTCTGATGAGAATGATGGCTGGTGGCCTGAGTTACTGAGGGTTGAAAGCAAATCCATAGTCCTGTATGTTTGGCAACTATTGATTTACATCCCATCTCTTCTGTCACTTGACTATCAGAATTTAAAACACTATCAAAAGCCTGTGAAAGTTAGGATGTATGAAATCTTTTGCTTATTTGTTATTCCCATGAGCTGTCACAGAAAAAAAATCAGTCGTTTTGCTCTTAGATACATATCTCTTTGTACTCTGTTATTGTCTAGGTGTTTAGAAATTGATAGAGTCATCATTTGTTTAATATTTCTCTTGGAATCCAAGATAAGTTGACTGCCACATAATTCCTTAGGTCACCCGGTTCCTGCCTTTGAAAAAGCAACATGAAATTTTCCAGGCTGCTGGCACTTCACCTAAGCTCTTCAAACGCTAAGAGATAATCACCAATAGTTCTGAGATTGCTTCAGCATCTCAAGAGTTCTGAAAGACCCTACTATTAAAACAGAAAAAGTGAATTGGGTATCATTCACGTATGAGTAAATAACAGAGCGTTATTCGCATTCTTGAAACTGTTGGATTTTTGCTATTTAACTCGGGTAGCAGATGCCTATTATCTGTCACTCCTACATCTTTCAGCTAACAATGAATAGTTCACATTGACATGTGAACAACAGGTAATAACAAAGAATACAAGATAGCAGACTAGGTTGGATAAGTTTTAAGTAAATTTAATACTAGTGAGGTCTGTTCAGTCTTCATCATTTTATTAAAACTTCCCAACTGAATGACAACTTATGACATTAAGAATGTTAATTTTATTCCACAAACATATCTGAATGAAGAGCTCTCTTGAGGCATAAGTTTGTTTTGCTCAGGTCACCAAATCAGAGCTATAGAAAGATGAAGTTGTCAGCACTAAAGATTTAGCCATACAGTGATCAATACACATACAAAATCAGAGCAATTCAGTTAAATATGTATCATCAAAAGCTTACATTAAATAAATTGTCCAACTGGGCAACACATACTGTCTAGCCTTTGCACAGTGAAAATGGTGCTCCATTTCACTCCTATCACCCTGTTACCTAAAATACAAAATTCCAGAAACCCACTGAGTCTTTTCTCCAGTTTAATTTAGAGTGTGCTTTTGCAAAAATCCAATACTAAAACCTCTTCAGATAAAATTTCCATTCAGCTATTTCTTTATGGTTTTGATATCTCTTCCACTGCTTCATCTCATCTCCTTAAATAATTTCACCAAAAAGTACTTTCCCTAAAAATAAGATCTTCCATATTTTCAGAAACATATATGCATCATAAAAGAATAAACTAAACCTATCCAGTAAAATGTGCATAATTCATCTCAAATTAACACTGTCCTTGTGTGCAAATTTTTCCTCTATAAGTTTCTCAAAGAAAAATGCCAGTCAAGTCAAGCTTTAATCTTCTCCCTGTTTTATTTTTCAATCATATTACTTGATTCCCCCTTTATAGTGGCGGGGGGGAGGGGGGGTCCCCACAGTGACCATAAATGAGTCAAGCCAGTCATTATCTATTTTTTTCTTATCTTTCACCAACCGTTGCACTATCTGAATGTCCTCTTCACTTGAAGAACATTTGGAAAATGAACAATTTTAGAATCATTTCTGCAACCCAGCATTAACAAATTGTAAGACTGAATTTAATTTTACTATTTTTCAGTGACTTTTGATTTTAAGATGTGCACTGTAGTCAAAAGACAAAGACTCTCTCCAAATTTCCTTTCAAATGTGTTACTGTTATATTGCAGTTAACATCAGGTTCCAAGGCAATGTTCTAAATTTTTCAGAGTTTTTAACAAAAACATCTTATTTGGTCCTACTGCTGTCATACACGGTATTGCGTGAATAACAATGTTTTCCTTAGAATTCCCATATTTGCACATCATAGCTGTATCTCTCCAGAAAAGAAATTGACAAAACTTTTTGATAGAGCAACAAGGCTTTCTAACCCTGTTTGTTTAACTGATAAATAGATTCTGAGTTCATGTCACTTGCTGGAACAGACTTCTGCTTTTCCCCTTGACCTTTTCCTGACTCTAGAAGTAGTCACAAAACTAGTTCAAGGCATCCTGAAACACATGATTGTCTGATAAGGAAGCTATAACCAGATTTTCTGGTTAACAATGAAAGATGAAAGGGCAAGAAGGAAATGCACAGGCAGCAGAAGCAGGGACAGGTATCCTGGGAAGAGTACAGGGACGCTGCCCAGTTGTGTAGGGATGGGGTCAGGAAGGCCAAGGTGCAGCTGGAGCTGAACTTGGCATGGGACACAAGGAATACCAAGAAGGGCTTCTACAGGTGTGTCAGCCAGAAAAGGAAGGTCAAATAAAGTGTACCCTCCCTGTTGAGCAAGACTGGCAAACTGGTAACAATGAATGAGGAAAAAGCTGAGGTACTCAACAACTTTTTTGTCTCAGTCTTCACCGGTAACCTCTCTACCCACATCACTTGAGTGGATGGACCGCAAGGCAGCAACTGGGGGAGCTAAGTCCCTCCTACCGTAAGAGAAGATCAGGTTTGTGACCACCTGAGGAACCTGAACATATGTAAGTCTATCGGACCTGACGAGATGCATCCCAGAGTCCTGAGGAAATTGGCTGATGCAGTTGCCAAGCCACTCTCCATGATATTTACGAAATCATGGCAGTCCAGTGAAGTCCCCAGTGACTGGGAAAATGGAAACATTGCACCCATTTTTAAAAAGGGTAGAAAGGCAGACTCTGGGACCTACTGACCTGTCAGCCTCACCTCTGTGCCTCAGAAGATCATGGAACAGATCCTCCTAGAAGCCACGTTAAGGCACATGGAGGACAGGGAGGTGATTTGAGACAGCCAGCATGGCTTCACCAAGGGCAAGTCTTGCCTGAGCAACCTAGTGACCTTCTGTGGCGGAGTGACTATGTCAGTGGACAAGGAAGAGCTACGAATGTCTTCTATCTGGACTTCTCTAAGGCCTTTGACATGGTCCCTCATGTCCTTCTCTCTGAACTGGAGAAAGATGAATTTGATGGGTGGACTGTTCAGTGGATGAGGAATTGGTTGGATGGTCACATCCAGAGGGTAGTGGTCAGCAGCTCTATGTCCAGATGGAGATCGGTGATAAGCGGTGTCCCTCAGGGTTCCATATTGGGACCAGTACTATTCAATATCTTCATCAATGACACAGACTGTGGGATTGAGTGCACTCTCAGCAAGTTTGATGGCGACACCAAGATGAGCTATGTGGTTGACAAGCCTGGGGGATGAGATGCCATTCAGAGGGACCTGCACAGGCTCAAGAAGTGGGCCTGTGTGAATTTCATGAGGTTCAACAAGGCGAAGTGCAGGATCCTGCACGTGGGCTGAGGCAGCCCCCAGTATCAATACAGGCTGGGGGATGAAGGGACTGAGGGTAGCCCTCCTGAGAAGGACTTGGGGGTACTGGCAGATGAAAAGCTGGACATGAGCTGACAATGTGCCCTCTCAGCCCAGAAATCTAACCGTATCCTGGGCTGCATCAAAAGAAGCATGGCCAGCAGGTTGAGGGAGGTGATTCTGTCCCTCTACTCTGCTCTGGTGAGACCCTATCTGGAGTACTGCGTCCAGCCCTGGAGCTCTCAGCACAGGAAAGAGAGGACCTATTGGAGCAGGTCCAGAGGAGGGACACAAAAATGACCAGAGGGACTCAGCCAGCAAGGAATGCAGCGGCAGCAATGGTAAATTCTGTGGCTGGGCACTAGATCAAGGAGGACAGGGGGTTCCTGGAGCCAGGCAAATCCAAGGAAGATAAGAGTGCCCTCCCAGGAGCCAGCAGCTCCCATGAGTGAGGTTTATGTGGCGGCGTGGACGTTGCCAGAAGTAACTGCAGGAGATTTAAATGGCCCTAGGGAGCACCAGCAACCAGAAGTGCTCCAAACAGGGTGGGCAAACAGGGCATCATGGCGCATCCGCCAGGGTGTGGTATAGCAGTTTGTGCAGAAGAAGGCTCATGAAGGGCCCTGCAGCCTGCTTGTTGGCCCACAGCCCAGGGAAGTGCTCAAGGTCTCTGCTAAAATGGTGGGCACTCACCTCAGAGCTAAAATCAGTGCTCCTACACACAAGTCCCTCAGAGGTCTGATGCATCCACCCAGACAGAACCGGTAAGGAAGGAGACTTCAGTACGGGTGGTAAGTTGCAGTGAGTGCCTAGACTCTTCTCCCTCTGCTGGCAGAAAGGTAAGTACCTGCATACGGTGTGCACAGGTCAACAACCTGTTACATCAGGTGGCTGAGTTGCAATAAACAGTTAAAATGTTGCATAGTATCAAAGGAGCTGAGACAGAGATAGATAGTTCCATAACCATGTTCCTGTAGCGGATACCACTGAGAATGAGGCACCCTGGACCCTGGTGGCCCACAAAAGCAAGACTACGCTTCAGTCTCCACCCTCCAGCATCACAACCATAAACAGGTATGAAGCTATAGACACCCAGGAGCAAGGTCTGCCAGGAGGACCCACACCAGCAGCACACAGTAGGTATCAAACAACGACGACGAGTGCTAGTAGTGGGTGACCTCTGTTTAAGGACACTGAGGTGCCCATCTGCCATCCTGACAGGGAGTCACAAAACGTATGCTGCCTTCTGGGAGCTAAGGCTAGAGATGTTGCTGAGAGGGTGCCACAACTTGTCAAGAGCATGGACTACTACCCACTGTTACTCCTTCATGTGGGCACGAATGACACTGCAAGCCGGAACCTGGGCATAATTAAGAAAGACTATAGAGCCCTGGGAGTGCAAGTGAAAAAAATTGGTGCCTGAGTGATCTCCTCCTCCACTTTACCAGTTAGAGGAAAGGGAGCAGCCAGAAATGGACAGATAAAGCATACCAACTCCTGGGTACAGTCGCTGGTGCCGTCATGAGGGTTTTAGCTTTTATGACAATGGGACATTCTTTGATGAATATGGCCTGTTAGAGAGGGATGGAATCCACCTGTCTAGAAGAGGCAAAGGAATCTTTGGCAGCAGACTGGACAACTTGGTGAGGCAGGCTTTAAACTGGAGGACTTGGGGGGTGGGGTCCAAGATGGCAATGGTCACACCAACTTATCCAACTGGGGAATAAGCCAGGCCAACCCGAACAGTGACAGATGTTACTTAGCTGCCTCCCAAGATGAGATCCAGAAGGCCAACCACCTCAAGGGTGTGAATGGCTGTGGCGGATCCTCTTGCCCTCCTCCAGAGAAACCTGCGTGCTCTACTACCTCTCAGCATGGGTAGTAGAGCACGCAGCATGGGGAATAAACAGGAAGAACTAGAGATCTGTCTTCAAAAAGGGCAAGAAGGAGGACCCGGGAAACTACAGGCCAGTCAGCTTCACCTCCATCCCTGGAAAGGTGATGGAACAGCTCATCCTGGATGTCATCTCTAAGCATGTAGAGAATGTTATTGGGAGTGGTGAACATGGATTCACCAAGGGGAAATCATGCCTGACCACCTGATAACCTTCTATGATGGCATGACTGGCTGGGTGGGTGAGGGGAGAGCAGTGGTCATTGTCTACCTTGACTTCAGCAAGGCTTTTGACACAGTCTCCCATAAGATTGTCATAGATAAGCTTAGGAATCATGGGTTAAATGAGTGGATAATGAGGTGGATTGAGAACTGGCTGAATGGCAGAGCTCAGAGGGTTGTGATCAGCGGTGCAACAAGTTGACCACGAGGCAGAAATGTGCCCTTGTGGCCAAGAAGGCCAACGGTCTCCTGGGGTGCATTAAAAAAAGCGTAGCCAGCAGGTGGAAGGAGATCATCCTCCCCCTCGACTCTGCCCTGGTGAGGCTGCATCTGGAGTACTGTGTCCAGTTCTGGGCCCCCCAGTTCAAGAAAGACAAGGAACTACTGGATAGAATCCAGCAGATGCCTACGAAGATGATCAAGGGAATGGGGCACCTCTCTTATGAGGAAAGGCTGAGAGACCTGGTCTGTTTAGCCTAGAGAAGACTGAGAGGAGACCTCATTAATATCTAAAGTGTGGGTGTCAAGATGATGGTGGCAGACTTTTCAGTGGTGCCAGCAACAGGACAAGGGGCAATGGGCACAAACTGCAACACTGGAAATTCCAGGGGGAAAAGCTTCTTTACTTGGAGGGTGACTAAGCGCAGGAACAGGCTGCCCAGGGAGGTGGTGAAGTCTCCTTCTCTGGAAATACTCAAAACCCACCTGGATGCATTCCTGTGCAACCTGCTCTAGGTGAACTTGCTTTGGCAGGGGGGTTGGACTAGATGATCTCCGAAAGTCCCTTCCAACCCCCACCATTATGTGGTTCTGTGACGGAGCACTTCTCCTATGAACACAGGCTGAGAGAGTTGGGGTTATTCAGCTTGCAGAAGAGAAGGCTCCAGGGAGACCTTATGACGGCCTTTCAGTACTTAAAGCGGGCTTATAAGAAAGATGGGTACAAACTTTTTAGCAGGGCCTGTTGCCGATAGGACAAGGTGTTATGGTTTCAAACTAAAAGAGGGTAGATTTAGACTAGATACAAGGAAGAAATTTTTCACAATGAGGATGGTGAAACACTGGAATATGTTGCCCAGTTCAAAGCCAGGTTGAATAGGGCACTGAGCAACCTGATCTAATTGAAGATGTCCCTGCTCATTGCGGGGGTGTTGGACTAGATGACCTTTAAAGGGTCCTTCCAACCCAAACTATTCTATGATTAATTGGATTTTACCTAGTAAGAATGCCTTTCCTACTAAAATGAGAACTCACTACAGAGATAGAAACTGATTCAAAAAATATTTCAATAGCTATTCACTGAGAGAACAGCAGACCAAACATTATCGATGGACCATATTTTTCTAGTGAGCAGTTCTAAGTCACTTTTTTTCCTTTTGTTTTCCCAAGTTTAGGTAGTATGTAGACTAAAAATACCAGTTGCTCTCTTGTTCCCTTAAGTATTCTTAGCATTCACAAAAGAACCTTAAAAGGTTGACAGTGTACAAAAGGAAAATCAAATTGTATATATTTATTGTTACTTTCAGTTTGCTAATGCTACGACTGTGAATTTCTTACAGCTGACTTTCATAATTGCAAGAAGTGATGTTGACGAAGTGATACTGTATTTTCCAGTAGTTTAAATTCTCAATTCTTTTTCAGCATATCTCAAAATGTTATGATGTCATTTAAGGATTTACATTTTTAAGTCACCTGAAATATCTGCTTTTAATTCAACAGCTGATTAAAGAAAAAGCTATGTTGCCGTCAAAACTGATTATCACATTTCCTCCAGCTCTTTTAAGGAAAACAAATATTAAATGACGAGCAGGGAAAAGGATGGTCTGTTGAAATGTAAAATTCTAAAGTTGTTTTTTTTTTTTTTAATGAGTATATGTCTAGGAATTCTATAAACTATTAATTGCTTGTCTATTTGTTACTTGCTGTACAAAACTATTTTATACTTTTTTTAAAACAAAATAATAGGCATTTAGGAGCTTCACAATTTAATACTTTTTCTGCTTATGCATACAGCACAATAAACCTTAAATGCTGTAAAAGAACAATTTCATTCTTGGCTGTAATTTCTTCATCTCTTTCCCCTTCTCTTTGCTCCAGCTGCTCATACATACATACCAAAATTCTAAAGTATTTGGAGGAAATCTCATTTTTTCTCTCTTACGTGCACTTAAATTCTAAGTTGTTTCCTTGAACAATGTTTTACACACAACCCTATTCTGTTAGCCAATCCTTTTCTTGAGAGTACCAACCTACTCCAAGTTTATCTATCAAAATGCTATTGCATTTTACATTGAAATCTAATCGTATTTTACAAATAATTTTTCCCCAGCCAATGTGTGTTCAGAAAAAATACACAGGCTACATTCCACATGCAATCACGCATGTGTTTCTTTTTGTTTTTCCTTAATCTCTAATGTGTTAGATAACTAAGCAACCTGTGAAACTTACGGCTGTCCAGGCTTCTTTTCTGCATCGAGAACACAACCATTCATTATGGATTTCATGAGAAGGAACACCATAGCAACCTAGAATAAGAGAGCTGGATTGATTAACATATTCTACCTTTCTATCTATGAGGTCATACAATTCAACTGTGTATAAACACTAGTAAAACACACCTCCTGTGACCAAGGAGACTTTTCCAGTCTCGGCTTACTGCTAATTCCCTAGTCTATGAAATATATAAGTTAGACACACAGACACTCTTTTCAAAACTCAAAAAAAAACCCCAACACAAAAAACCCCACACCAAACCAAACTGAAAAATCAAAACAAAAAAACAAAAAACCCACCCCAAACACCAAAAAAACCCAAACCCTGGGGAATTTCTTATTTTCTGTCAGTTCAATAGCAAATCACCAATTCTCCCTGCAGTAAAAATGTACAATTTCAATTAATGTACTGGCATTTATTCTATGTAATTGTACCGCACTTCCATGTAAGAATTTCACATGGGCTTCTTAGAGTTAACTATTCAGGCCCTACTGTCTATAGAAGATATTGCAGAAAACCCATGCATTCATCAGTCACTCTTGAAATAAAAAAGAATGCAAGGTGAAGGAAATAACTGCATATCTAAAGTCAACAGCAATATTCACAAGTCCTCAAATCCAGCAGGATTTCACCCTGACTAGTTAGTAAGGACATACTAACATCAGACAGCGGTTTAAAATACAAGAAGTCAAAGAGGAATTTAACAGCTCAGAACTGACATAAGAATCAAAAGTTTGTGAATATTGAAAGTTTACAGGAAAGTTAATTGTTCACTGTTTTCACAGCAATCATTTACAAGTAATAAAAAATGTAATGTAGTTTTTAAAATAATTTAGCCAGCGACTGAAGCACTACACATGGAAATGTCCTTCAAGCACTTTTGAAGACGTACTAGCGGCCTCGTTAACTATTATTTATCAATAAAACAACGTTTTAAATTACATTTCTGCCAACTGAACAATTAGTTTATTTACTTGCATGAACCCGTACAGAACACTTTGCACAGGAAATCAGAAGACTTGTTCCATCTTCTTCGATAAACGCATTTGATGGATAGTTTTCAGTGTTTTCTTCACTATAAATAAAACACATCTCTGGAATAAGAGGTTTAGTCTTTTCATTTTCAGACATCAATGTTTCTGCTGAGTTTGCTTCCCCGAAAGTAGGACGCTCTTCATCATGATTGTCTGGCTGGAAAATAAACAGAATTTATATTTAAGTAAAAGAAAGGAGAGTCAGTCTTACTCTTCCTTTTGTCAATGATGAAATGACTTTTCCCCTCCCAGCTCTTGCACTAACAGTGGAACAGTTTCATGAGAAAATTAACTGCTTCTAGGCATCCATCACAGTCATTCTATAGTTCCTTGACTGTTCAAATAAATGTGAAATCTAGACTAGCACTCAGCCTGCAAACCAGAGTTATTGCAGCAGTGTTCAATGACACTGTACCTCTGTCGCCCTTTGAGCTCTTTAACTGGGTCCAGTGCAACAAAAGTTTTCTTCCTAGTTCCCATGCAGTTTAGCAGCTTCAGAATTAGTACCATAGTACTAAGGAAGCATTTTTAGCTGACATTTGACACAGGAATTCCACAAGCCAGTATCAAACAGCGCTCTGCATCAGACTGTTTCTATGGCAATATTATTCCCAAGAAGGCCTAAAAACTGTGAAAACACTTATTTCTTCAACACTGCATGAAGGAGACAGAAGAGGCTCTGATAAAAAGCATTTGAAGATGAACATATGAGGAAACAGCTAAAAGATACAAACCTATGTGGATTCACCACCTCCAAAACCGTAACTCCAAGGAAAAGCACACATACACAAACACCGATCCTACATAAACCCTAGTAGAAGGCACACTGTCTGCAACCAAAGATAAAAGCAGGTGAAGGAGTATCAGTTCTAATTTTAACAATATTGAGTTTATTTGCTTCTCATACAAATCAAATGCACAAGCTTATCTTATTTCTAATTTACTGGAAATGAAGTAGCTGGGCAGCTAGTTCACACTTGACCCAGAGATGGTGCTGTTAGGATCTTGCTTACCTTGTAGTATGGCATGAGAAGAGTGCAAATGGCACAGTGTGGTTCCTTTTTTGCACAAGCTGCGTTGTATTCTTTTTCAGCATTGAAATTGGGTACTCTTGTCTGCCAAAGGTAGACCAGAGGCCTGGCCCATGTCTCCGTCTCTTGAACTTCCTCTTCAATTAAGGTAGTTTCAGGCAGTTCTTAAAGAAAAAACCAACTGGTTACATTGTAGCCCTGGGATGAAGACAACCAACAATGATCTGCCATGTGCACTAGCAACAAAGATAAAGCAATCCTGTAAGAAGTCTGTGTGTGAATCCAAATGCAGAAGTCTAAAAGAATTATGCATCAGGACAAGCAATACAAAAAAGTGCTTCGACACCCATGTCATGAGCTGACTGCTCCACATAGAGCGTAAGAAAGTATGTCACTAGCTCCACCGTTCACAATTTCTATTAATATCCACAACATTACATCTCACTCTCCCACTCCTTAATTTCTCCAGCCTCTGCCCCATATCCCTCTATGCGTTCAGCCCTAACCTCCCTTCAGATGGAACATGTTGCACCCGGCCAAGCACCACCAGACAAATGACTCTGTTCACCCACAATGGCACTTCTCAACCCTTTGTGGAAACTGACACTCATTTTCCAAAGGTAAAAAGAGAACAATGTTATAGCCAGGGAGGAACGGGGAATAGTAAGATCTAAGATATAGGTGAAGATGCATGCTGGACCCCACTATGCGAAAAATTATTCGGTAATATCAGTGACCTGTTCTGGATGTTGTAAAAGTTTGTTTTACTTATTAGTAGTGTTTCCATGCAGGACTCCATAAAAGTGGCTTTACGAAATTAAACTCCTCTAGAGAAGCCGGGAAATAAAATCAGACTGAAACACAAGCAGAAATAGTTTATTCAATAGGAGTAATCTAAAAATGTAATCAGTTTCTGTTAATAAAGATGTGGAAAAGGGAAAGCTGTGAAAAAGAGCCTGGGTGTAAAACTCTTGCCCCAGTGAAATCAATAGCAGCATTATTAATGATCCAGTTGTTAACACCAGAATTTCAGCCCAGTCACACGTTTGAGCTGGCTGGAAACCTCAAGGTATCTTCACAGGCAACCTAGAGACTTTGCCACCTGCAAAATATACAGATTATGGGGAGGGAAATATCTTCTCATTCTAGAAAGGAAAGCACTCATGACGGGAAATGTTAATTATATTTTTCTGAATTGGGTCCTTATACACGGCTCTGATTAATGATGTCTGTGGATCAGTTCGTTCAAGTGGACAGTGCCTATTAAATCTTTCATGATCAATGAGAAGGCATGCAGGTGTCAATTAGAATAATTAAAATAATATGACTGTAGGAAGGAAAATGTAGAAAGTTATTGAATAGAACTCTCAGACAACAAAAAAAGGTCTATAGTAGGCAGCCCTTTTCTAATGATGTATTTAAGAAAAACTGTTTCTTTCACAAGAAGAAAATTCCAATAGATAAATGTTTAATGAAGTACATTAAGCTGAATCATCACATTCCTTCAGCCCATGACTGCCTTCCACTTTATGAAAAAGCGGAGGCTTTATGGGTCTCCTCCTATGATAAATTGTCACGCATTGCCACAAACGCACTATAAAGTTGATAGCATTTTCATTGGTGTTGAAGAAAATATGGATTAAAACATTTGTCTACAAGCAAGACAAATGTAGCAAAAATAAATTAATATATGTGAATTTTATTTCATTTTTTATATTTTTTTCAAGAGAACTAATATCAATTCAATAAGCATTTGCCAATAATCCAGGTAGAAGGACAAATACAAAACATCTGCAAAAAAGCTGTCACCAAGTCAATATTCAGCAGCAGAGCTTTATGGTGAATAACGTAACTGTAAAAGAACAGCAGTGAAGAAGTAGCTGAACACAAGGAAGAAATGAAAATATAAATGCCGGCAACACTTTTATAGCTTTCTGTATTACTTATTTTTTAAGTTAAAAGCTTAACTAAGCTTTTAGTTAAAAACATTTTGTTCAATCATATTTCTTCTATTGCGTGCAATTTTCCAGAACTCTAAAACAAATAGCTCTGAAATCTATGCCTCCAGTTCCATTTCTATCTATTTACATCTTCCCTTACAGAACAGTCTCGCAAGTGGCTTCATCTTTGCTAACTTACTTTACAAATTTTTTCTTTGGCATTATATTATTTCAGGAGCTTACACTGCCATTGTTTTTAATATTTTCAGTATAGTTGTGACCTCACATAGAATTCAGGGCTTGATTGTGTCTGATGAAGAAAACAGAGGAACACAAAACGTATTGTGAAGGTTTGTAACTTACATCTTCCACATCTATTATCCACTTTGAAACTGACATCCTTTGATTGCAGCACTCCTTATCACTGCTGAATAATTCTCCCAGGAGAGATGAAGTCTTCAGCCTGAACCTCACCATATTATGTTCCTCTTTACTCAAAAATCTATCTTTGGATTTCCAGTCTATTCTGGATCAATTCTGAATCAATTCTACGATGATAGCTCTAGTTCTCTCACATGGTCCTCTGGCTTTCCACTGCCTCCAGCACATTGCTGAGTTCATGACCATTTTGGTTCTGCTTTTGATTACAACAATACTTATATCTTAATTGCATATAAACTCCACAATTGCAGTTCCTTCTTGTGTGATCTTTACAAATCCTTTCCAAACCAAGGGAGTGAACGGAATGCAAGTGCCAGGAAAAAAGCTGGCAATACTCTTAAAACAATTTGTTGCTTTCAAAAGCTTTGTATTTATTTTCAAACCTCATTCCAAATGAAGCCAGGGACAAAGTGTCTTATGCAGATGTACCAGATTGCATTTTCCATAACGTCCAAAAAATTTAACACTATTTTAATAAATTTAGTTTCCCCCTTACCTTACATGTTTAGGGCAACTACTTCCACTTACTTATTCACTAGAAGCGAATCCTCCTCATTTGCCTCTGATGTCTATATCTCTAATTATGCTTTCTATCACCTTTGAGGTATGACTGTCTTTTTAACGCTCCTTACTGCAGTCTCATAGTCTCTTTGCATGAACTTTGGCTACCAAGCTTTCTGATGTGAATCTCCTGCATATTACACCCTGCAATCTTGCACTCCTCTCCACCGTAACAAGGCCAGGACAGCCAGGAAAGGAAAAACATCCCTCCTCCTTTCAGAGGGAGACTAGCTAACCCAGCACTTCTTAAAGGAATGTTACACTAACAGTATACAAAGTTAAGAATAGACAGATTGGATGTTCATAAGGGATATAAGCTTTGTCTAATCCTCTGTTGTCACTACTGTATGGCTTGTGAATTTCAGTTCTCTTCAGGAATTGCCTAGGCAACCTTAGGCTTAATTTATCATCTTTCAAGGGCTTCAGAAATATTAGTTCATCTCCTCACAATCAACATTCACCCACCCACACACTGAAATCATAAAATGTCAAAAGTAATTGATATTTAAAAAAAAAAATTACAGACTACATGTCTCCCATTACAGAATGCTGCCTTCAACAACTCTCTCACCAGGTAGAATATGCAGTCTTCTGTGTAAGTGTTCTACATCAGTAGAACCTGAGCAGTTTCAGTTTGTGTGCTTTTTCCAAGGTGCACCAATTTCATTGACCAATTTCCAGGTCAGCTTCTCAGGTAGTATAGGTGGAGTTATCTTCCTGGTTTCCATAAGTTATGTACCATGAATAAAACCTGAGAATTTGGTTATCCAAAACAGGAAACAGCTCTCAAACTGTTTGAGAGAAAGCAGAGTATATAATCACTTGATGTAACACACGTTGCCTTTTTGGCACAATTTATAGCCTTTCTTCACTTGTCCATTTAAAAATTCCAAAGGACTATTTATGTCCCAAAAAAACATGGAAAACTTGAGGGGGTTTTAGAAATTTTTTTGCTATCTATCCAGTACTTCTCACTTCCTCTTATTCTTTTTTAGGACTCCTTTCATTACTTACTACATAACTGAAGAGCAATCAGTGACTTCTTAGCCTAAAATAAATTTACTTTCCTGACTCACGCTGGTATGTGCAGTTTCAGGGTAGACATTCAGGTGCCTCATGTGAGCTCAGTACTTTTTTGACCAGTTATGTCTGTTAGAAGTACAGACGTGCCCAGCACCTTCGCCTGCTTCTATGCAATGGTACGAAGGACACAAGGCAACTGTAACCTCCAGTTGCCTCCATTCAAAATGCACCTTAACTGAGGATTCTCAGAGTAAGACTGGAGAACAATTTGTGGTGTCCGTACTGACTGAAAACTCTCAAAAGCTCCACTCTCATATGCAGGCATACTTTGTACTTTAACTGCGTAGCAGTGCCATTTCCCATTACTCAAGACCTGCAAAAAAACATGGTGGAAGCATCAACTCCTACAGTGAAAGAGATTCAAACACTGCCCTCCAAAAATCACACACCTACTTTAGAAGACCAGTAACTTAATGTTTCATGAAGCACTATGAACATGATGTTTCACCAAAAATCCTATATATTGGCATTTTTCTGGAAGAGCCTGAGAATGTTGTCTCAGTTCTGGGAGAGGAAGTTTTGGTGAAGAATTGCTTATGCAATGCTGCCAACCAATAACACTCTATGATATGTGTCATTATTCAGCCAGATCTTCTTTGCAATAAAGTGGCCTGGCTCTAAGAGCAGCCCAAGACAGACAATCTGAAAGACTCAGGTCAGTTAATGCAGTGATATCACAGAATCACAGAATGGTAGGGGTTGGAAGGGACCTCTGGAGATCATCTAGTCCAACCCCCCTGCCAGAGCAGGGTCACCTTAGAGCAGGTTGCACAGGAACGCGTCCAGGCGGGTTTTAAATGTCTCCAGAGACAGAGACTCCACCACCTCTCTGGGCAGCCTGTTCCAGTACTCTGCCACCCTCAAAGTAAAGAAGTTCCTTCGCATGTTTAGGTGGAAGTTCCTATATACAAGTTTGTGCCCGTTACCCCTTGTCTTGTCACTGGGCACCACTGAAAAGAGCCTGGCCCCATATGAAACACAATATATGATTATGGAGAGCATTTTCTTTGTGCAACATTTGAAACGGAGCTAGGGAATCTATCTTGACTTCTGTGTCTGCTGCAACCTAGCTCAAATCACTGATGCCTCCTCACAGTTCACGGCCAGTAAGTGCATGAACAGGACTCTGTACAGGTGTGTAGCAGAAATACCTGGTGAAAACTCTGATGTGCCATTTGCTTTTTTCAGCTTTTCAGCATGAAACTCAGATTGAAAATTAAGAATTAATCAAGACAAAACTGAATAATGATTTCTTGATAGTCTTTGGTAAAGAAACATCAAATCAACTTAACTATAGTACAGGATACATATTGCTGTCAAAGAGAATAAAAGAAAATACGGGAGTTGAACCTGCTAGCCATGACAAGGAAATTCAATATACATTTGCAGCTCAGTTGACAGCACTGTTCAAGAGATTGCAAACTCTCTCGCATAACACGTAGGCGCACTGACAAATAGTCAAAGAACCATCTTTAAAGTCTTCAGTTGACCTATTCCTTGTTTAATCTCCATCTGAAACATGACGCTCTCCTTTAGACATAGTAATTATTCCCATGGCAACAAATACTGCATCAAAAATTGAGGCCATCACTTCAGCTACAAAAATAAACATCTCTTTAGCAGAACACCTTCTCACACAACACCATGTTCAAGTGTAAATGTTATGCTTAACCTGAAATGTAAGTGCTACTTATAGGAATTCAGAATTGCTTAACAATCGAACAGAACTTTAATTACCTGATTCACTTTCTTAGAGTCAAGCTCGCTCTCTTCCTGAGACCATTTGTCTCCGGAGAACTCCAGTAGATAAGACAACGTACTCAGAGGCTGACTATACAAAGATGTATGCACTCACTCCCTACTTCGAAGTGAAACTATAAGAAGAACCATTCAGCACACTTTCTCAGGATATTAAAATTCTGTAACTATAAAAATACAGTAGAGGGTTTCTTTACTTTAACTGCAAAAATGAAAATCCTCTGCTTATCACATGAAGCCTTTACTATCTGGAATGTGACATGCCTGAGGAATTATATGAAATAAAATTTGAATAACCTACACTAAAATAAATCATTTTTACATTAAAAAGGACTGTCTACACAACATCTTGCACCATGTAAAAACTCAATTAACTAATTCTTTAAAAAAAGATTAAAAAATAGGACACTGTATAAGAAAGAAAAATAAAGACTTGTACTTGCAGCATTGGAAACATCTATGTAGACATGACCGCAGAAATTTCATAGCTAAGGCAGAAGTGGGAAACAAAACTGTTAATCACAGTTGGGAAACAAAATTAAATATCGTAGAACTTCTACAACCTATCATCCTTGTAAAGTTAAAAACATGACTAGACGTGTACATTTTTAAATAAACTCTAATTTCAAACCAGCCCCTACCTTTGCAAGTGCAAATTACCTTGTGTAATCAGTAAGAGCCAAAGGGACCTTCTAACATTTGGTTCATTAACAAGAATGAGTTACTCAAAAGAAACAAACGTGAAATTATCATTCAGAGAATCAAGAATTCCCTGATGCCAGGGAAAGAAACAAAAAAAATGAAGTGATCTTTATACAACTTAATACGAGCTCCATACTCAATTAATATTTCTAAGAGAGAAGAAGAAATCTTGGGCATCCCATATGTGGAAGAGGACCTATTACTAAGCAGACACTCCTTCATTCTGCCTAAGAACCACTGGCACTCTCCTGAAAAATTTCTTGATGATGGAGGTATATTTTGCATGTAAATCAGGGCACTGTTCCTCTAATTTACACTTTAATGTTCCATGCATCCTGTGACTGATCAATAAACACCTGAAACTGAAGAAAGCTCAGCGGACACGCACAAGGGCTCTGTGCTTTTGAATCTCAAGGAAGAATCTAAGGAATGATTGTCCATAGTTGTTGCAAAGGAAGACAAATTTATCTCACCATAAAGGGGAACAGACGGTGGCCTTTGTTTTAGATAAACGGCTGTATGAGCTCGGTTGATCGGCTGCTTGTGTAAAGGTTTTTCCTCAAGTTAATCAGAAGATTGCGAATGTCCTCCTGAGCCAGCCAGACCAGAGTATGGGAAATGTGTATATGGTTCAGTCCAACACAAGAGTATAAAAACTGAGTATCGAACAAAATGAACCGAAGAGACCAGGAGGTTTGAGCTGACTTTAACCCACTTATTCCTTCCGAGAAAATGGTGACACCCAGCGTTGTGACAGTGAGCATATACAGACCAGTAACGAGAATCACATTTATATTGCGATCCAACTGTATATTGCAATATACATGCTCAATCGCGCTTGTTCTGTGATTTCAGTATATTGCTGTATCATTTTGCTAATGGAAAAACCTGTGTAACGTCACATACCTTCCAGTAAATTTGGTATTAAATACTTCTTGTGTGGGACATCTAAAAGAACACAGTCAGAGACCACCAGACTCTGGCACAAGGAACACAGAATTCAGTTCTTTAGTACCGGTACTTAAATTGTATTTACAAGTAAAAAGACTGACTTGAGTTCTGCTAGAGTGTTAGGCATAGGAGTTTAAAGCAGACAGAAATTTCCTAGGTGAGACGTAAACCTTCAAAGTTGAAGCGTATTTTTAAATCAAGTTCAAAGACCCTTTACTGGATACACTTTGACAATATATATCCTATTTGGATTCAAACCTCTTTATCAATACATCATTAAATATATCACTGATTTTGATGAGCTTTGATAATAACTATGTGGAGCAACCTTCACACAAGGACAGTGACATTTCTGCCTCTTACAGCCTCCCAAGGAGAGCTACCCATGCAAGGCCGTTAGTATGCACATTTTTTAAAAAATACTCTTATACGAACAAAGCCTGTTTCTAGTAACTTCTGTTATGTTTCCGGCTGTAACTGTATCACACAGTCATGCTGAAGTCTAAAATGGGTCAATA
>VYZM01002861.1:7410-37482 GCA_013398915.1 Dromas ardeola
CCTAGCCACAGCTCAGAATTAATCAGCCTATGCAGAGAGGAGGAGCTGAAGTACTTTGAAATGCATAGTGGGATGTGATTTGTATTTATATTGCAACAATTTTCATTATTCCTGTTCATCTTCTTAAATTCAGCTACTTCATTAAAATCTGCATATTCATTCCATAAGCAGCCTAAAAGGCAGGCCCTAGACAATCTTCATGGACTTTTCAAGAGCAGCTACGTAAGGGATATATCAAGGACAGTTAGATGGTATACATTAACTATTGTTCCATAAACTCTCTCCAGATTAAGAAGCAGGTGTGCACCTTAATCTGTTCCTGGTCTCCCTGGAGTTGATCCTGGTGATGGATGTGAACACTTTGTGACTCTCTTCTAGCTTGCATCCTGGTTTTTCTTCATGTAGAAACACATGGCTTGATGGAGGGAAGGGCGATGAGAGCAGTTAAGCGCACATTTGGATGCGTAGTCAGGTCTCATCATAACATGGGTTCATGATGCAATTGGGATGTACGTTAATGCTGGCAAATCCAAAAGTACTCCAGGTACACAATTTTGGAAAGAACAAGGACCACTTGAACAATATTGGTGGACTTTCTGAGAAGGCGAAGCCAGGCTCTGTGAGGTCTGTGACCTACCTAGCTTGCTTTCTTTCTGTCTTTCCTTCTTTCTATCAGAACTGTTGAGATCTCTCTTGTGCCTCCAAACTCTGTGTTTCCATCTGAAAATAAATGCCTGAATTAATTCAGAAGAGAGCTGGGAGTTATTTAATATTATGGACAACCAGTGAACTAGGGCACTGGAGAAAAGCAAAATAAACCATTACAGAGAAATTAATTGAACGCCTTACAGGATAATGTTTCTGCAGTACCATGTTCTGGAACATGCAGGTATGAGTCTTTGTTTTCATGCGGACACCCATTTTATTTTCACAAGCACAAGAGTTTTCCTTAGCTAAATTGAAGCAAATGATAGTAAATCTTTGGAAGTTTATCCATGACTGACAAAGTCTCAGTTTATGAGAGGTTCACAAGTGAACAATTTAAGTTACCACTCCAAATTTCTTCACTACATCAAACTCTATCCTTTCCTCACATCTTAGATTGGCTAATACAGGTTCTTTATCCCCATTTTTAATTCTCTGTGTCTTGTCTCTGCCTCTAGTTATCTCCACCTTACATAGTTGGCAATATTCTCTGGCTTCCAGTATCAGCAAGCATTTAAGGTTCAAGAATATATCTAACGGGAAGTGCCAAGGAAACTTAATAATACACTATGCTATTGGTTTATAATACAATTTAAGGTTGACCAGTCTTCTACACTCTGAATTACATATCACGTTTAAGTCTGAAATTTAGTTCTCAGGCTATCCCCACTGTTACTCAGGTTGTATAGACCAACATAGAATGTGTCTGGGCTGTTCATAAGCTAAAAGAAACAGAACTTTATTATAACTCTTCTGGTATAATATTTTCTGCCTTTGGTTTGCTTGCAGCACATCACAACACTTTTTTAAAAGCTCTCTTGACTCCCATACATTTTATGGTCTTTTTCTTGCCACACTTTCAGAATTTTTGATTTTGTCTCACTTACACAGCTCCTTTGTTCTACCAAAGTCCCTTTGTTTTTACGTTCCATTTCTTATTCCCAGATTTATTTTATAAGCAATGGCTGTGATTTTTTTTCTTAATGCCTACTGTGAGCTATCTCTGTGCTCAGTGTTAATGAGAATTTACCAGTTCAATTAAAACCAGGAGGAGACACACCTTAGCCCTCCCTGAAATTCTACTCTATATTCTTCAAACTGAGTACTGAAAAAGTAACCAAAAAGATTCCCTAACACCCACAACCCCCTCCAAACATGGGCCAATTTTGTAAAGTCAGGCCTTAGCTATTCCTATATTGAACATCTAGCCACAGTTTGGAGATAAAGTTCATATTAAAGGAATTTTTATTTTTTTTTAAACGAATGGTAATATTTAAATAAAACCTTCATAATTGGGATTACTGCCGAACTTCTGTCAGAAAGACAGACTCAGCAACATTCTTGATCTGTAGACATTATCCTTTTCACTTACAAATAAAACAGGGATCATTGTATGTGCTTTGACTTTGGGATAAAAGTGACTTGAGGCTCATACTCTTGCAGGTTCACTGAACTCTGTGTATCTGGTCTAGAACTGAGATGCCATCTCCAAAAGTAATGAAGTCTGTTTCTGATTTTGCATGAGCATACGAAAGTGCTTGCTCTTAAAAGATCACTCTGACAACAAAAATAAACCTTCTGCATGTCTTTGGGATTTGTACAAGAACAGGAAATATTAGGGTGATAGAGCTAGTATGTGTTAAATATGAAGTGTCATGTACTAGAAAAAGTTTTTCCTTCTTTGGAATTGCTGTTAAGATGATGGCTAGGTATTAGTGTTCATGCTGACTTTCCCATTGACTTAGAACAAAAAGAGACAGAAAAAAAAAATCTGCTTGCATATCTGTTTTGTTCTAGCCTTGTCTAGTTTGAATGGCTTCTAGCCTTTTCAACACTGCTAATAGTCTTACCCTTTATGAAGCCATCCTAAATCATGCTTTATTTGAGTTGAAGAAAAACAGAACCAACTGAATAGCCAAATGGGAAAATTCTTGAATAGTTTATTTTCAAACGGTTATATTATTAGCAGTAGTCATGGTATCAGACAGCGTGATCAATTAATGCCACTTGTCAAAATATACCTTAAGACTGCAAAAACTTGTAAACCACAAAGAGGCCAGAGCCAAAACAGCCTGTTCAAATGAAATGACCTAAATTAAACCTGTTGCATTCCAGGAAGACACAGAGTCCTTCACGCGTAGCTCCAATTAAAGGGCTCTAAATGACATTGTTTTGTGTCAAGTCATTCAAGCCTACCTTGCCTCTTAACATCAAAAAAGTACGTTTATTTTAATATGGTAGTATTTGGCAAGTGTGAAATATGTTTGCACCTAGCAAAAGGATCAACAGTGCTTGTGTTTTGTGTGTGTTTACAAAGTCTATGCTGCATGTGTGCACTTCCCTACTGACACCAAGAAGAGCTTGCTGTATTTAAAGAGGTTTGTGCTGTGTGCATTTGAGGCTATGATACCAAATTAACTTTCAGGCTTTAGGTTATTTCCACTTTTGAAAGTAGAATATATTGAAATTTTGAAAATGGATTTTTAATTTTTTTAATTTAAAACTCAAATTCTAACTAAAACCAATATTTTAAAATAGCTGTTTAAAATCCTTAGAAATCTTTAATTTTGCACAGTGATGAATGCTTAAAAGTACCAATAAAAGATGAAAAATTCACACATTTTCATAAACCAATTAAAAGAAAATACATATGAAGGCAGAAATATCATCCCATTTTCTAGTAGAAAGTTGAAAAACATCTAAAAAGGTTTGATATACTTATCTATGAGGTGACAAGTGAATTACAAAAACAGATTTTTTTTTTCATTTTCTCTGTCTAAGACAAAGATTATGATTGACAGTGACTGAGAACATTTCTCTGTGTGTTTTCTGTTTTTTAGTTCATACCTTGTGTGGAAAGAGATTAGGACTGAAAAGAGGTTTTATTTTCTTGTATAATAGCTTCGGGTAGGAGACCACTTAAACATTTAACCTATGCACTTTCAGCACATTCTCTAAGCAAGTACTCACAATTGTGCATTACACCTGAAATAATTTTTAATAACCATTTATCTATACAGTGCTGCTTTGCCATATTTAGTTATCACCAATAGTATTATTTTGTTCGTAGTGGTCATTTTAAGATCTTCTCTCCTTTTTTAAAGCTTCTTTGGTTTTGCCTTTTCTACTTCTAACTCTCTCTCACCTTCTTTCCACTGCCTCATGTACGCTCCTCCCTATCATCCCCCCCCATCTCCTTGCTGCGATCGATAACGAACGTGTACTCCCATCTGTTCGGAAAGAACAGAGGCCAGACCAGATGTGACCTGTGATTTACCAAATGGGACGCAAACGCAAGGAATGCGGTCTGCCATCTGTTGATGCAGAAACCAGTAGAGCTGGACTAGCACTTCAGCAGAGCTCTCCCACTGGGAAGCTGCAAAGGAAACTCATCTGTTTCATTTTTTTTCTCCTCTTCTGACCTGACAGTTCCTCTGCACAAAGAGTGTCTTGCAATGAAGCTGTAAGAGTTTACATCTAAATGGCTGTGCTCTAGGGAAAATAAAAGAAGGCTTTTTACAGCTTATACTTTATATGTCTGCCAGAAACAGCAGTACAGAGATGATACTTCTCTCTACAGCAAACTGGTACATGAAGCTGCTTTCTGAAATGGATAGGGCAAATAAAACCTCTGGTTTTCCTCCCTCTCCTCTCCCTTTCTTTTCAGTGCACATGAAAGGGTCCTGAGAGTGCTGAAGGAAATGAAGCAGGTGTTAGTTACAAAAAAAGATCCTTGTCTCCACTTCATTCTACTTCCAAATTACACCACCAAGGAACATCTGGTTTCTATTCTAAAAGAGGAAATGCATAACATAGGGACTGATCCTTGTGTGTGATCTAAGAGGATCTTTGGTATATTCTTACGTGCTGATGCAAAATTTTAACATATGAGTTGAAAACAGGAGGGTGGTTTGAAATGATAGTTCAAGGCCCAGCAATTCAAAATGTACTTGATGGTAAATTGGAATGCAGAGCCAGTCATATCTGGGGACTTTTTTTTTTTTTTCTAATTTAGGCAGCGTACTCATGACTTCAACTGGATAGAACCTGACAACGTTTTAAAGCCAGTAGCACTTTCAGTACTTTTTAGTTCTCTTTTCTGTGTTTTATGTAAACTGAAACACTAGACCTAGAAGAGATTTCTATCCACTTCTTTTCACATAGCTTGAGCCGAGGAGCAGTGGAGTGAGTAATTCACTTCCAGAATCCAGTTTTCCACCTACAAGAATTGTATACAGGCAGTTTTATTATAATGGCATGGATTCCAAATAAGATATTCTCCGCCTGTGCTGCTCCCTGCTATTTTTGGCTTAATATCTATTTTTTGAAATGCTGTAGCCAGAGGAGTCTTAGCCTTTATGTTCCTTGAAGATATCTTTTTAATCCTGTGTGCAGACTGATTGTAGCATTTCACCCTGATATGGCTATTCCTATATCACTATATTTGCAGTTTTATAGATAGCAACTCCTGAACATCGCATTTGTTTAAATTAACAAAAGAAAGCATATTCAGAAAAGACAGAAGGATCTTTGGTAACCATGTTTACAGCTTGCTTTTATTTTTTTTTCTTTCATGTTACTTCGATGTCCCTAAATGATTAGGAGGTCTACAGCAAGTTCAGATTTGATACTCAATTATTCATCCACCCTGTCCAGGAAACATGCATCAAAATGATTGACTCCCTCTTTGTACAGCATAGAAGGAGATGTCAGACAGGTGTGAGGGGGAAGCTAAGCAGCTTTCCTCAAATAGTGATGAGCCAGTTTCTAAGTACATAAAAAAGATGCCATTTTAAACTACTCACCTGCACAATCTCCAGGGATGTGTCTTGTGGCTTCTTTTGAATCTCTTTGGTTTCTCCTTCTTTTCTCCCTCTGACACTGAGAGCAGAATACCTGAAATGTTGTGTCAGAGAGGGATACTTTTGCCAAAAGACAAATCTACTTGCTTCTGCCCTATATCTGTGTTGAAAGGCAGTGATCAGTCATTAGCAAGCAGACTGCCAAAGCAACTTTAGCAAAGGCAGAAGCCTTTCCAAATGGGAATTAATAGGGAAAAGAAAATGATCTTTTCATATTCTCAGCTCTCATAATGTATGGCAATCTGTCTCTAGGAGGGGTTGGGAATCAATTAAGCATGAATGATGTATAGGAAGGTGGAATGTGACCTTAACAAGTTGTCTTGTCTCTTGTCTTGATGTTTCCATCTGTTTTGTGCAAAGAATGTTCTGATAATGTGGTAAGGTGGTAGATATGATTTCCGAGGGAACAGTCATTATGGGCCACTATCTTACCAGACCTGATAAGTTTAATCCAAGTTGCCTGGGAGGTAAGAAGTCATAAAATATTTTATCTGAGGCAAGTGCAAAAATACTCATAAACTCAAAGGTTAATCACTGCACCAAAAGAGCAGATGAAGGAGACAGGGCAGTTTTATGTGTCTCAGTGTGATGTCCTTATTAATCATGATGCCCATTTGCTTTAAGAATGTCTCATGTATTTTCTTTTGAAAGCCAAATGGATAGACAGGGAAAGAAATAGAAGGCTAGTACTATCACATGCTAAACAGTTCTGCATTTTTGTATCGTATGTTCAGGGGATTGCATTAAGCAAGGATGTAATCTAATTCATTCAGTGACTGACCAAATATTCCTTTCAGCTAAAAACATAATTTCCTTCTGTGTGAGTTGTCACGGATAAGAAAAGAAATTTGAAAGATTACAGGTTAAGAGACACAGATGTGCCTGAACTGAAGCAATGGTCTGGATGGTTAGACTATAAGTTGGGGGGAAAAATGTCTGGACCATCAGGCGCAAAGGATAGGGGCTAAGGGTTCAAATTTGGACAGGTGGTCAGTTACGAGGACGTTTTTTATGGGGGCAATGGTGGTGCCAATACTATTTAAAATCATCATTAGCAGCCTGGACAGTAGGATAGACTACATCCTCAGCAAGTTCATGAATGATATTGAAATGCCATTCAGGAAACAGCCTGGAGAAACAGGCTAACAGAATCCTCACAGAGCTCAGCAAAACCAAATGTATTGTTGCATCAGAGGCAGAGTAACTCCACACAGCAGTACAGGCTTGGGGTTGACTGGCAGGAAAGTAGCTTTGCATAAAAGACATAGCAGCCTTGGTGGACAAAAATTGTGCATAGATCAGCAATGCACCCTTGCACCAGTGAAGGCTAACCTCAGGAGTGTAGTGAGTAGGTCAAGAGGAACGATTGTCTCTCCTTCATTGGCACGTAGTGATTTGGAGTATTTTATAGAATTTTAGGGTTGTCGGTATGAGTAAGACGTTGACAGACTGGAATAAATCAGCGGAAGGCCACCAAGATGTTGAGCCAGAGTCAGAGCACCTGATGTATAAGCTGAGTTTTTTCAGGCTGAAGAAGAGAAGATTAAGTGGGGATCTAGTGTCTGTCTTAACCTGACCAATTGGAGGATAAAGAAAAGACTATACTTGGTGGTGCACATCAAAAGACAAGAAACAATGGCCACATGATGCAATAAAGGAAATCCAGATTAGATAAAAGGAAATATTTCTTCCCCGTGAAACCAGTAAAGCATTAGAAGTGGTTGCTCAGAGAGGCAGTGAAGCCTCCATGCTTGGAGGTCTTCACAACTTTACTTGAAAAGACCCCATGAAACCTGATCTAACTTCAAATTAATATTCAACTTAACAGATAGTCCTGCTCTGAACAGGGAGTGGACTGGATGATTTCCAATGGTGCAACCTAAATTGGACCAGAATTCTATTATTCAAGGACTCCTTTCCATTCCAATTCTTCCTGTAAGATAGTGTTCACAGCAGATGATTATATCCCCCTCCTACTGAAGTGCAAGTCTTATTCTTTTTGATGATATTGATAAATTTATTAAAAACAACATTTTATGCTATCATGCTAATAGTAAATAGACTGTTCGATGTCAAAGGCTACCTGCATATCTAAGGTCAATGTAAATAAAATACAGGGAAAAAAACCCACAAAATATTATTTGGTCTTACAGTGCTCTGAATTTTTCAAGAAGCAGATAGTATTTTCAATACAAATTAAAACAAGTACTGTGTTAAATATCATTCTTAAATATGGCACTGAATGGCAAGACTATTCCCCAATTTGAGACCTATTCTGTTTCACCTTGAAATGAGGACTTTACTTGGATGTATAGTAACAGTAGGATCTAACTAAAAAGTCATGTCGTGATTCTGAATTTCTACTTTCTGGTGTATGGTTAAAAACAAGGTCCAGCTACCTCTTTTTGCTCTTCTGCATCTCAGTGGAAATCCTTCTGAACAACATTCAGTATTCATACTCCCTAGCATTCATGGTGTAGCTAACCTACGTTCAGCCTGTTTTCTCTGAGAGAGCACGATTTGCACTTCTGCGTTATGTAGTTGATGTAAACAGCCATAGGCTGTTTGAAAGGAAAGACATTCAGGATGATTTTGTATTTTAATATAACTATTACAAATAGCTCCATTCTTTTTTCTTTTTCTTTTTCTTTTTTTTTTTCTTTTGAATTTAGTAATATTTTGCTCATGTGCTAGAAAACAATTTCATTTATTTCTCCCAATATGAGGAAAACATGAGACTAGGTCTCATTTCCAGCACTGGCCTGGAACAGTATTTGAGTTACAGCAGTTCATAAATGACTTCATTTATATTTTATGCCGCTACATTGAATGGATCCAGCAACCTCTTTGGGGAAAGACTAGAAAACAGTCTCAGATGCATTACCTAGTTTATTACATTATTGGCTTTGTGGTTCAATGTCATAACAAGAAATTGAAAACACATAATCAGAATGCTTTCATTTGCTTTATTTTTAAAGAAATAATCTGCATTGTAGATTTTAAGAGCCCAATAATTATTTCTGGAGCTAAGAATGTGTAGAAAATGGTTCTCAGAAACAGAAGTTGGAAAATGAATTGAATGAAATGGAACTTGAGAGGTTTACTGAATATAACTGCCTGTTCTCATTTTCTGTGAATTGAAAAGAAAATACTTCTTTATACTTTTAACATGTGAGCCTATGCAGTTCTGATACTGTTAGAAAGTACAGATCTTCTTTTCATGTTAACAGTAAACATCAGAAAACAAATTCAAAACATAGCACAATTTTTTCTCTACAAATCATAATAAAAAATTAAAACTTAAGTTAAAACTTAAGAAGTTAGAAGCCTTAGAGAAATAAGAGCATCCTTTTTCAGATTTTGATTAAAAGGGGAAAAAAAGAGAAATTGTATATCAGTACTTCTTTGGGAAGGAAATAAAGCAAGAATTACTAAGCCTAGTCTAAAGAGGGATGGCAAATATACTTAATCATGTATTACAGATCGATCATTTATAATGATATCTGAAGTACAGTTGGACAGTGCAGCAGTGGGCTCTTATGAGGAACAATCTAAAAGTGGAAATCTTCAAATATATTTCTGTTCTAAACTAACTACCTCAAGTAAGGGCCTTTCTAATAAACCAAGGGTGTCTCCAAAAGGCAGTTACTCTGGTCTGTTTTGGAGTTAATTCAAGATAATCCTAACCCGTACTTTAGGCTTGACTGAATTTCCCTTTTGAGATCCATTTCTGGTTTTATCTCTGTTGACTATAGAAGTAGCCTAGCTGACTCTATCAGGCTAGACAGCCTAAATTAGGTTAATGGGAACTGTCCTGGTTTGAGGTAAAACAGAACCAATTTTCTGATTTGTAATTTTACTTTTTAGCTGGGCCTCTTCTAACTGACTAAAGTCTGAAATTAACAGCATATTGTTCAGAAACTGTTCACTCTCAGAGTGATAAGACCTGATTATACCAAGGAATGGTATGCACAGAGGCTCTTGCTTATACTTATTGCTATAACAACCAAGGTCAGCTCACTTCGCTGTTTGCCCCGTTAGAGGGTTGGATGCGGAGAAGCATAGAGGGGTCACACCTATAGGGAGGAGCGGACAGGACAGGTGACCCAAAACTGACCAACAGGGTATTCCATCCCATATGCATCACGCTCAGTATAAGAGCTAAGGGACAAGGGGGCTCGGGCTCGCATTTTTCTTCAATGGCCAATGTCTGAGGAGGACCCTGTCTGTTCGACTGCCTTCGATGGCGATCCGAGCACTCCTGACTCTAGTTCCGGAATTCAGCTCCTGTCCGTCGCTGACTCCAGTCTGGGACTTTCCCTGTGTCTGCTGGTGACGCGATCGTCATCCTGGGAGTTGGATACGGTTTTGTATATATTGTATACTTTTTTTTTACTTTTTTTTTTTCTTACTATTTTCTTATTTTCTTATTTATTATTATTTTCATTAAAGTAGTTTAGTTCTTTTTCTAAACTCGTAAATCTCCTTATCTCTTCCTCTCCTCTCTGAGGAGAGAGGGGGGGGAGGGCCATCTGTCGTTCCGATTGGCCAATCTGGCCAAAACCACGACAGGGAACGTATCTCAATTGCTGTTTTCTCTGTTTTTCATTTACTTACATTTCTATTTCAACTTCTCGGGTGATCCAGTCAGAAAACAATTTTGAGGTAGCATGACTTTATCCATACTCTGGGATAATGTGGATACTTAATGAGCATTAATGGTGCTATCAAGAATTTTTTAACTGTTTTAGCCCTTAAAAGGAGGATGTTCTTAAGTTTAAGGCACTGAATTCAGACTCAGAAGATCTGAGTGTAAATTGTCAACTATGCAATATCTTGTTTGTATGATCTTCAAAACCCTGTTTACCTTCAAACCAAGGATATGACCTTCGAGATAGGAATATTACCCATTCATGTCCCTAAAATTTAGACTCTGAGTTCAACAGTGTATGAAGCAAACATTTTATGAGTATCCAGATCCTATGAACTTAGTGTTCTTGACTCTGACTTTGGTTGAAAATTCTTGTTGCTAACAGAATACAGATAATACAGTCATTCTGAATGCAAAAATACAAACAGTGCAAACAACACTTTTTAACAAAAACAATGACCACTTAAAATAAACAGATAAGTGAAAATCACTATTTAACAACAAATTATCACTATAAAGAAGTTATTGTTCATTTAATAATTATATTAATAGTTAAGAATTGTAAATTTCTCAGAGGCATGGAGGTTTTCTAGATTTTCTTTTTTTTTTTTCTTGACAAAGATATTTTCTTTTATTCTAAAATGTCACTCTGTCTTATTATCCTCATGCAAAGAAACATGGAGTTGTAAGCTCCTGCATCAAAAATTTGGCCTGCAAACGTCAACAACATTTATCCATAGAAAGAAGAACTGATAATGTAATCATATTTTGTTTTACCCAGACACATAGACAATTAATGCAACCCTGCAGCTAAAGTTCAGTTCAGTAAAATGTGTTTTCTTTTAGTAATGGTATGATTTGTGAGTTTTCCAATTAATTGTTTGACAATTCCCTCTTATTTCCTTTTTTTTTTTTTTTTAATTTGTTGGGCTATACTTATCTGTTTGTGCAAACTTCCAGCTAATTTCTTTGTGCTATCTAATCATAAAAATTGTTGAACTACTGCCCTGCTGCCTATCGGAGATATCTGTCTCATGCACGCTATTAATCCTGTATAAATCTGTCCTAAACTCCTTCTTTTAGAAGAGAAAAAAAGATAGAGGAAGCCTGGCTCTACATTGGCAGTGGGAGGCACTACTATGTCTTCTTCATTCCTTTCAATTTTTATTTATTGTTAACTCTTGATTTACAGACTAAAGCATACAATTATAGAATCATAGAATGGTTTGGATTAGAAGGAACCTTTAAAGGTGATCTAGTCCAACTTCCCCTGCAGTCAGCAGGGACATCTTCAACTAGATCAGGTTGCTCAGAGCCCCGTCCAACCTGACCTTGAATGTTTCCAGGGATGAGGCATCTACAACCTCTCTGGGAAACCTGTTCCAGTGTTTCACCACACTCACCATAAAAAATTTCTTCCTTATATCTAGTCTGAATCTACCCTCTTTTACTTTAAAACCACTACTCCTTGTCCTATCACTACAGGCCTTGGTAAAAAGTCTCTCTCTTACAAATCTTTCTTATAAGCCGCTTTTGCATATGGAAAGGCCACGATAAGGTCTCTGCAGAGCCTTCTTTTCTCCAGGCTGAACCCCAACTCTATCAGCCTTTCTTCATAGGAGAGATGTTCCATCCCTCTGATCGCATTTGTGGCCCTCCTTGGGACCCACTCCAACAGGCCCATGTCTTTCCTGTATCAGGGACCCCAGAGGTGGATGCAATACTGTTGGTGGGGTCTCAATATTTATGCCAATCATCTTACAAACATATGTTGAGACACTTACTAGTGGTAATATATGCTATTATTCCAGCTCTAACAACAGTATTATCCAGTGAGAAACGGAGTCATGGGTGGCTGTATTGGTGGACGAGTGATATTCCTACAGCCTCACATTTTACTTCTGCACCCATTATAAACCAGTCTAGAACCCAGACTCCTTGCCAAAACTGTCACCTCAAATTTCAGCAATTCTCAAGCAAGTCACTGAGGCAGCTGTCACTGCTCTGCCAAAGGGATCTTTCCTTTCTTTCAAATGGGAATTGCAGTTCTCTTGATAAATGACAATATGGCAAATGTATTTTGCGGGTCTATCCTGATGAATATACATATCTCACCTACCACCTCATTCCACCTCTTTTCTACACCCTCTATTCTTCCCTTCCTGGCTGTTTCATTTGCAGCCCTCACAGCATCCAGATTTCGCACCTTCTATCATGACACAGATGCTGTTTGGAACAATTGTTGAATTAATTTCCATAAAACTCCAGCTTTTCCATCATTTCAGAATCTCCAGAATACCCACCTGCTCAGTGAAACATCCAGCCATAAACTGGATTTTCTGTTTTGTTTTGTTGGGTATTTTTCTTGCAATACCATCCCTTTTTTTTTTTTTTTTTTTGGTATGAGTTTGATTTGCACTAGTTGATAATCACATCTGCAATATTAAAGCCTTTAAAGTAAGACCTGTGACTTCCATTCAATACGACCATTGAATTGTTGACAACGGGACAGAATTTCAGACACTGGTTATTATACAATCCTAAATTATAGACATCAGAAGTCATGTTTGCAATTTACAACATTGATGTTTGTTCCCATTTGAGCACCAAAATAAGGAATGGAGACATGAAGCATCCAACTATGTCTGAAATTCTTTGCATGTGTAGTTTCTAATATTCAGGAAACAAAATTCATAACCTAAACAAATTTCATTTAGAAATATAATATAGCACTCATATCAGATATTGCAAAGTTCAGCTGAATTAGTGAGTAAATCACACTTTTAATATTGATAAATGAAATAAATGTCTATTATTAGTACCTTTAAGGTTTTGAAGCAATGTACAGCAGACCACATAACACCTGGACTTAATTCACAAGTATGGGGATGCCGAATGATGCTTCCTACATCTTTCAAGCTGTAGTCACACTACTTCCCGTATCCCAACACCTTGTTACCACATTTCTCTTAACATAGAATTGATCAAGACTTGAGATGTTAAACAGACATTCTTTTTGACCTCTGACCAGAAATACAAAACTACCTACAAGGAGTTAGAGTACTTTATTTCCCCACAGCAGACTACCCAAGGTTTTCCAGGATTTAGATATTTGCAAGGCTTGTCAGCATTAAAACCAACCCCGGTGCTACATATTATTTCATAAGAAATAGTATTTTCAAAATGCCTGCAAGTTGAAGATTGAAGTGCTCAGTCACACATATTAGGTGGGAAATTCTTTTAGTGAATTTAGTTGCCCTGCTCTTGAAAATCCATTTGCCCTGTGGTAAAGAATGCAAACTTCTTATAGAGCAACACAGTTGTGAACTGTGACCATGACTGTAAATGATGCCAAGTATCAGAAGTATTCCTTTTTTCAGTGAATTAAAATCTGCCATTTTTTTGTGAACCCACACCATAATTCCCAAGGAGGTCAAGCAAAGGCAAATGCTGAAGAAATATGGATTTAAGGGTTGTCTGTAAGTTACTTTCAAAATGTTACTGTAACTGTTTCTTTAGGCTATGCTTTGCCATTAACAGAAATGGCTTGGTGGTCAAGCAGTTAGGAGACTTTAGTTCTTGCATTCTGGCTAGCCCTTGACTATTTATACATGCACCTACACTACAGAAGATTGAAGTACATATAAACTCTACAGAATAGTTTTCCTCATGGACTCATGACTTCACACATCATTTAGAAGAATTTCTTAGATTTCATGCCTTTCAAGTACTTTCTTCTCCACTCCTTCTATAAAATATTTCTTCCATTTAACTTTCCTACCCAGGCAGTACTGTCTTGACCCTATCGTAGAGACGAATTATCAGCAACGAACTGAAGCATGGCATTTTGGTTCCTGGGACAAAGGAAGTATAATCAAACCCTTCTTCTTACTCCTTGGGATATGTATCAACAGAGTGCAATCCAGACAGAGAATAGCTTGCTTGGAAGTGCGAGAAATCTACTCAGTGATTTGGATTAAGGACATGGAAGCCTTATTTGACATCCCCCTTTATTTTCCTTTCTCAATGCACATTTTAATGTGCAAGGATCAATTTATGGTATACTATAGGTATCAAATAAGGAATATTATTTTCATACATGGCTTGCAATGAAACGCGTCTCTTCCTCATCCTTCCAAGACGTGGAATTCTAACAATTTAGAACTTTCCATCGCAGCTGAGAATTTGGTTGTCACAATGCATCCACATTTCTAAAATCATTAGTTCAGGTTTTATAGGATTTCTATACAACATATACCAGTCCTGACATATTTTCCATACTGAAATTTCCTAAGTAAGATATCTTTAAATATTTTTAATTGCATGAAATATAGTATACATACATGGAAACACTCACACACAGAGGATTCATTTTCATGTGTATATGTCAGGTTTTATAGGTTATATTTTTTTCTCGGAATTAAGTGATGCCCATTATTTGGAGTGGTGAAATCCAGTCTACCACCACTTATCATTCATTAATGTTTGTGATTACAGTCTGTAGTAGTTTTAAGACAATATTATTTTGCCAGAATACAATGTGGGGCAAATCATGGCTTCTGCTTTAGTTTAGGCTTTTATCTTCCAGTGAAGACAGCAGTTAAATGACTGAAATGCAGGCACCTCTGTAACATCCACAAGTGCTTTCCTCTCCCATGTGATGGAAGCATTTCCTTGCAGTTGAAACCAACGACAGTAAAGTCTCCTAAAAAATCCTGCAGAGAGAGTCACAGGATAAGCCCCTGGATGGACAGAAAGGAGGGCAGTAAGAAAAAGGACAAAAGGATTCAGGTAGGATTTTTTATTATGATATTCACAGATTAGGCAGGCTGTTCTTGTTCATGCATACATATCAGTAATCTACAATAGCAGGGCAACAAATTCCAACATGCAGTCTGTTTCAGAGGTCTGAGGCAGCTGAATAAAGCTACAAAATAAACTGCCTGTGAAACAGTAACATTTTATGCAGCATAGAGATGTTATACAGATGGATTCTTGCGAAAAGAAAAAAAGATATATAACAATGATTTGTGGTTCTGGTTTTGTTTCTTTAGTTTGGGGTGTTGTTTCTATGGTGAAATTCAAATGTGTTAAGAACTATTGCAAGAGCACTTAAACCCCCAAATCAGGCAGATTTAGGTATTTGGTTTTCCGAGGAAGCTCTAGTTGTGGCCCATTTGAGCCATGAAGAGCACTGCTGAAGATAGGTATACAGCAGCACTGTAAACAGCCAGAATATCTGTCTCACTAATGAAATTCTTCCAAAATAATGCACCCATCACTGTCAATGCCTGCATAAATAAAATGCCATTAGCTCTTTGCTGTTATCTGTAATAGCATTCTTGCTCATTCTGTCAATGTGCAAAAACACTCGATACACCCACAAATACAACCATGTCCATTCATCTTGCTCACAACAGTGTCATTGCTGCAAAACACATAAGGAGTGGAAAGCATTCACCTTCACGCAAGCATTGACCTCCTGTCCCAGAACTCCTTCAGACTACACAGTACATCTCACACCTTGGGAAACGTGGATAAGGTATTCCTGTGCTCACTAAAACAGTCACAGGTTTCTAATCTATAAATGGTAACATCAGATTCCCATCTCACGAGGGTATGATAGGCTGTCAGTAAACAGCTTAACTATGGTGGCTATTTTATGACCGTTGGAAAGGTGCTAATCGATACCTTTCTTAGCAGCCCCACCGAGGAAGCCAAGGGAAAGAAACTCTCAGGATGAGATCTCGGTTTACGCAAAAGGAAATATAATGAGAAATCCATGGAATTGCACTTTAATGGGAATTACATTATTGTAGAGTTTAGACTTTATTTTAGAATTTAAAGGCGATCTGTGTTAGAAATGAGACTTCCAAAACAAAGCTTCACAAAGCACTTCAAAAATCAGTAAGTATATCAAAAACAAAAGACTCCTAAAAAGCTTTGAATACCTACTATTACATGATTTTTGTTAATGTTTACTGCCGTGATGTATGTATCTTCCTTTTAATCTAGTCAGCAAAAAAAGCTATGAGTTTTAGTATATGTATCTTTCTAAAAGGAAAATACAGGAATGACATTTTCAAACCCACTTTCCTGTTATTTAAATGTCATGATCTTCGTATGTGTTGAGCACTCAAATATTTCATCAAAATGAATCACAAATGCTCTGCTAGTTTCAAATCTAGAAATTCATTCATCATTACCAATAGCAATTTGGGAGCCCAAATTAAAAAACTGGAAATCTTCCCCCCCACACCCTGCTACCTATAAAATAGATAACATCGGTAAGAGGCAAAAATAAAAACAGGATAAATATTAAAAAGATTTGGTTTACACAATCATGAAAGCGACAGTAAACTGTTCTATGGAAACACTAGGAATCCTTTGAGCCAGAAGGAAGAGTTTGGCAATACACAAAATTAAGCACCTGCAAGCTCTACCCTTACCTATAGAGTTGGAGACCTCCATTTCTCCACCAGAAACCAGTGAAGGTTTAGAGATAAAATCCTGGGGTTTATGAAAGTTTTTTAAGAATAAAAGCTATTTCCTAATCAACTATTGATTTATACATTGTTTCTCTGAAAATAGTTCTTGAATATTATATACAAATATTACATGAAAATGCTAATAACATCTAAAACTCAAGGAACGTAATTATAGGAATAAGTATATTCATGATATAACAATAGTTCTGATCTCCTTACATACCATCATGGCACATGCTAGTTACAGAAGCATGTGCCCTTATTTTTCCTGGGCCCTTCCTTTGTCCACTCTGTAAAGTAGATGTTGAAGCTGGAGAAATGCATGTACATATTTGACGTTTTCTAATTTTCAAGTGCTTGATTTACAGCCTAGGATTTTTTTATGTAATAAAATTATGTAAATGAAAAAAAAAAACAAGGTTATTTGCAAAATGGGGTAAAGCATTTACTGAGAAGAATAAAGCTGAAAAATTGCTACTTTCCTGAGTAGTAAGTAATTGCTTAATAGGTTTCAGAATCAGGATTATACCAATTTGCAGCAAAATCTTGTAATTCACTGAGATTATTTAAACATGACCAACATATGATGACTACTTTACTGTCCCTTACCAGTTCCCCCAAATCCTAAAGTATCCCCCCACACCCTACTGTAAAGAGCGGTTTTGTTGTAAAAAAAAATGTTTTCTTCTCTAGAAAAACTTTAGGAAGAATGTAAAATTCCTCCCCACTATGTCAAATCTTTGTAAACTCTACTTACCTTAACATGCAATCTTTTCCTTTAATGGGAAGAAATAACAGCACACATATTCTAATGCATTTTTCCTATTCAGTCAAATTACCCAGAATTTTCATAATCTGATTGGTAGTTTTACTGCAGAAGTCCCTTTTTAGTAGACTTATTTCTGTATTAATTAGCTTCAGCACAGTTTGACTGTGAAACAATTTCTCTTTTTCTTCATCTAGGCAAAGTCACAAATAGTACATTCACATCTCTTTTCCCCTTGTTTGTTTGCCTTGAAAATACAAATATTGACTCTCACTAATAATTTTTTCCTATCTATTTTTTTGTATTTTAGAATAACTTTTTTTTTCTGTTGAGGCTGATAACTGAACTTCTATTTATTGGTCACACTCACACTATAAGGGAGGAAAATAAGGGAACTACATCACTGCTTTAAACAGAAAGATGAGAAATCAGAGTTTGTGTACTGCTAGTTGTTCTAAAAGATATTTCAAGTAGTACTCTGAGAATTTTAATATATTTTTGTTTCCCTCCCATTATTACTTTTTTTAAAGCACTTTTCTTCTCAAAATAAGTGTTTTAATCAGGGAGATACAGAGACATACTTTTTTTCTTTCTTTCTTCTGTTAACTAAATCACACCCTTTTTATTTCCAAACAATTCAAGGGTGGGATTTTGTCATGGAAGGCAAGACAGCTAGTAAAGAAGGACTGTGGAAGGAAATTAAAATCAACAGGAACAAGGGAATATCAGAAGACAGCAGCAAAAGAACACATGGTATTTCCAGTTCTAAATAACCAAACACAAATCAGAAAATTAAGAAACATGGATTTTATTGATACCTTCAGAATTGACAAAACTGGAATTATTTTGTTCAATCTGTCAGTTATTCCCGTATTTTGATTCCTATCAACATGTAGAAAAATCTCCAGATGAATGTTGTAAGAATCTAATAAAGGTAATTGCCAAATCATGAATCCTGCCTATAATCAAAATTTGAAATGAAGAGCAAAGGTATTTCCTAAAGATACTGGTGGGTGATGGTGTTTTCTATACATATTGTTTCCATAGCAAGCAAATCTTACTTGACTTTTTGTGGAGGACCCTAGGACACAAAGAGTACTACTAGCCAGAGAACGTAATAGTTTTGTTTGTAGCTGAAGTATACCCTTCTTGGGATAATTTTTTTTTTTAAAGCATCCTTTCCCATAGTAAGCCAGCCTTATCTAGAGATGAGGTAAAGTTCTCTTCTACTGCTCAAAATTTAAATTGATTTCCTAGAGAACATTGTAACAAATGTTGAATGTTTCTGATGTTCTACAGTGTTCACAGCTAGCTGAGGTTTTGGTATTGTAAAGCTTTGGCTTTTTCTTGAAGAGTTATACAGTTAAAAATCTTCAGTTCACCTGAGATTAAAGGACAGCTTATTTTCCTATTAAGACTTCATCATTACAACCCCTTTTCATAAGTGCTTAGCATGAGGTCCTAAAATGATTTTGAAAACATCACATATATTTCTTAAGGCAAAAGGAGAAAATTTATTTTCTTTGTTTAAAATAGCCCAAACACTGTGTACTTTTGATATATTTTTTTTAAGGAGAGTGGAAAAGCAGTTAAATAATATTAGTAAAGCATTCTGAAGTACTAGAGGGATACATAAATATTAGATATTTTTATACAGCATTCAAGTGCTAAAATAGCCCTGCGTACATCATTGTGTAGGTTGTCCCATTTTTCCAGCCTGTTATGGAAAAATAATGCCATCCAAGGTACTGGGGCAAAAACACACAGGACAAAGGAAAAATTGCAGTCAAACTTAGAGGTAGCAGTAGCAGCCTGTTTGGCAGTACACTGCAATTAGCACGTTTCATCTGAAAACTTGTTCAAGAAGGAAATGTTTTAAGCTACCCAATAGGCATGTAGAAAAAAAGGTATCGATTTTCCTTTTGACTAAAATAAAAGACATGAAAGCTAAGACCAATATTCTGTAATGACAACACAGACTTCTTCGGTTTCCTATTCATAGTTGGGCTCTGATGGATGGACACTGGTTGCGTTAAGAAACTTTTTGGAATTTGTAAACAGGATAGCCTTCCTGTTTGTTGTAGCCACTGTTACACATTTATCTCCTTCCATGCTAAAATCTAGCTACAAAGAGCTTATAGATAGCCATTGTAAAACTTTCACTGGTTCCTGATATATCTATTGTGTCTGTCTTGGATAGCTCAGTTTTTGGTTGCACCATGCTAGGGAGTTTTTGAAGCAGCAACAGAACCAAGCTTTGGTTCCAGCTGAATGTCTTGAGACTTCAAAAGGGTCAGGGTACTTTTTTTCTGAGTAATAAGTTTTCCTGGTTCAGTTGCTTATTGCCAAAATACTAGTGATACTGATCTTGCAATATTCTTTATCTAGTCAGGGATCAAGAAGTACCACACATCTCACAAGAAAGAATGATGAGCTTTTTGACAGGAGTTTAATGTACGCAACAAAAAGTTGATTTTTACCCATAGCAGTGTAAGTCTGGTGTACAGCAGTGACAGTAAGCAAATGATCCTTGCAATCATTGAGAAGAAGCTGGCCTTCAAAAATATGGGGCTTTGAAACGGAGATAAATGGAGCCTGCCAGTTGTGATATATTTTCCAGGCTCTGAGCAATTTAGCACTAGCACCTATAAAATGTTGTTCAATCTCCTAATTACTTTTTAAAGGATGACTGGAATCGGCTTAGCTTCTGTAGAAACTATGGCCAGAGGGAGATTTTTATGATTATTATTACACATGAAACTAGTGTTCTACAAACCATGATGTTTTGTTATTTCTGCTTTCTTGATTCATTATCTTTTGATTATTTCAGGAGCAGAGTTACATTAACTATCAGATATAATAATGTTTAATTATAAAATATAATTATCCTTCTGCTAACTTGAAGATTGAAAAATGTATAACTTTTTTGCCTATCGTAATCACATATTTAAAAAGAGACTTGCCCTCCTTCTCCAAAAAACATGGCTTATTACTTGAACACAGAAGTCTCTAACTGTAGCGATACGAGGCCTGTGACAGGTTGTGCAATGCTTTATCTTGTACTGAAGTTGCCTCAGATAGGGGAAAAACATACTGTTCAAAAGATTTTTTTATTGAAATTACTGTTGGATTTCATTGCTTTGTGACTTTTAAATAGGTTTTCTTCTAATTAGCTTTTCATTCAATTACAGTATTACAGCTGCACAGTGAGGAATGCTACTAGATCAATTTTTCACTGTTTTATGATGGAATTTGTGTTGCAAAGGTTCAAACTGAACATCCTGTGCAGCTTCTCAGCTCTCCTGAATCACTTTTTCAGAATAAACCACTTGAGTCTCACTAGTTCCGGCCTAGCTATATAATTCCCAATAATTCCTACTCAGGTTGACAGTCTTTCCAAGAGAGAAAAATTGAAAACGATTGACTTGGGAAGTGTACAAAACATATGTTTACAGTATTCTTGCCTATTTACTCAAATTAAGAGAGCCAAATGGCACAGAAAGTTGAAATTGAACAGAAATTGTTTTAGCTACGCATGGTTAGAAACCGAGCAGCCAGTTCATCAACTTACTGTCTGGAGTATGCAAAATTCATTTCAGTCACACCTTTAATTCCAGGAGAAGTCCGTGTCACTTGCCTTTTGCTTCATTTACTGCTGCAATGATACTGTTAATCTGTCCTATGCCAAGAAAGTTTATTTTAATACTTTGTGCAGGCTCCATATTATGGATTTTATAGGTAAACAAAATTTGGACTGGATAATGGAGATGACAATGATTTTTATAATAAATGTAAATTCTGTTAGAGGTTGCTGGATCTAGTGGACTTCAGGACACAAGAAATTTTTCCTCCCCAGTCTGCTCTCACTGATCTTGGTGTACTCTAAGAGCCAGTGATGTCTCCTCCGTCCTGTAGGTGGGAAGCTGCTTAAATTCTGTATCCTCAGGTCCACCCAGTAGCAATGTTGAGAAGCCCCTCTCCATATGCAGACACTCAGACATGCTTGCACACATGCACATGCTCGTGCACACACACACACAGAGTATAGAATCATACAATCACAGAATGATCTGGGTTAGAAGGGACCTTAAAGATCATCTAGTTCCAACGCCCCTGCCATGGGCAGGGACACCTCCCACTAGACCAGGTTGCTCAAAGCCCCATCCAGCCTGGCCTTGAACACCTCCAGGGATGGGGCATCCACAACTTCTCTGGGCAGCCTGTTCCAGTGCCTCACCACCCTCACGGTAAAGAATTTCTTCCTAATATCTAATCTAAATCTCCCCTCTTTCAGTTTAAAACTGTTACCCCTCATCCTATCGCTCCACTCCCTGATAGAGTCCCTCCCCACAGCCTCTGTGTACTCACAGCCAGCCACACAGTTCCACCCAGATGAAGATCAGTGCCTGTCCCTCAGGAGCACAAACAGCACTTATGTAAACATGCATGACACAGATGGCCCAGTCCTGCTCTTCATCTCCAGCTGGTCAGGATTAAGAATAAATGGAGCAAGTGGAACATACACACATAAACAACACTGGTTGCTTCTGTAGCTGGTTCCTTAGACCTTGGATTCCTCTAGTTGCTGGTCCACAGACATTCATGCCCCTCATGGTCCCACTCTAGCAGCTGGCATGCAGACCACTTGTACAAGGGATATTGAGACAGGTTCATATTCACAAAGATTTATTAGAAGAATCTGTATAGCTAGTGGCATACAACTACTCTAACAGTGAAAGCTGTGGTTGTGGAAGAACAAAATAAGGATGAGAAAAGAAAGGGAGACAGAAAGACAGAAAGAAGGAGGGAAATGGAAAATTCTCCTAGTGGCTAGAGAGGAGTCCTAAACATGTCTTTCTCTGGGGGCAGGTCTCTACAGTGTATCAGGTGGTGGTGGTGAAGATGATGATCATCACTTTTTCCATGATTTTCCAATAGTACTCTACAGTTCTCATTGGAACCTGCTCAAATTCTCTATTTGTTGGTCCTGCTTCTGGCACTAGTTGCAATATGCTAATTGGTATTGCATATTGACTGGCAGTTAAGTGTCTGCACACATGTATTATTGGATACTATTTATCAACCATTTAAATTACTATTATCTACTTTGTTGTGCACTAGGCTTGATTTTCTCTACTGTGAAACTACATTTGGCAGAACAAGAAATGAAGAAAGGTGGAAAGAGGTGTGATTCTGATGCCAGTGGTAGTCATGAAACCATGAGAACCTATCACACACACAACTTCAGGGTTTTGCAGGTTCAGGGCCCTGAGACCAACAGTCTAGAATAATAATAGCAAGGGAATGCAAGGGAAAATTTCTACGGCAGCTTAGATGAAAGGTGATAGATCTGCAAACAGCATGTCCTTAATACTACTGAGACTAAGGGACTAAGGCACTTAAGATACTATGAGCTGGGACTCTGCTGGCACAAACACATATACTCTTCCTCCCGGATCCCATAATAAACTCTATACACACTTAGGCAATAATCCCACTTTGGTTTGCATGGCCTTCTGACTCAAGTTTATCTCATTGACGAATCTTAGTGGATTTTATATGAGGGACAATTGGTCTCCTTTGATAATCATCTTTGAGTAGCTGGTTCAGTCTTCTCCATTTCACTGATTCCTGTACCTATCATTGCTTCTTTCAGATTCTTACCAGACTCTCTGAGTTTAATGTGGTTACTAGTCAGATAACCTACCAAAGTCTAATGAAGATTTGATGAAAAGTTAGTCACAAAAGTTCATACACATGATAATAAATTATTTGTGTTGAAACACTATAATCGGTAGAATAAAGGAAGAAAAAAAAAGATGTATTTGAAAGTAAATATCTCTTGCAGAGAACACCAAGTTTGTAGAGGTGCTAGTGCTTACATATTCTTTATATTCGGGAGCAGCCGCACAACAAAAACTTGCTGACCATACAAATTACTGATCTACAAGTAATCCAGTTTGGTGAATCTGTTGTTGGAAGCTTAAGCACCAAGGCAGAATTGAAAGTAACTGCATACAAAGGTTGAATGGGCCCTGGTTCTTTGTAGTTAAGCTGGATGCTTCCTTATATGTTGTCTCCTGTTCACCCTTTCACCCACATCATATGATCCATACTGGAAATAAACCCACTCAGAATCCTCGTTAAAAGCTCATCTTGTGCATCATTTCAGTGTCACTAGCGGTGGTCCCATCTATTTCCTATACTGTTTTCCCAATAACATTGTATAAGTAGCAACAGAAGAGAGGAAATGTCCTAGAAAATTGACAGGTATACATATGTGCAGAACTAAAAAGCTAGGAGAGAATGTGTGGGCTTCAGCAAGTACTAAACTTGACAAGTGCTACAGTAAATATACATTCAAAGCATTAAAAGTGATATTACCTAAAAAAATCCCAAGATTTTAAAAGCGGATTTTGATTTTACTTCCATTTTCACATAATTTAAGATTAAAATTATCAGCTCTTTTCTCTGAAAACATTTTTCTTTTGAGAATAAATGAATATGCAAACAAATTAAATATAAGCTTTTCACATAATAATTTGAAAACCTCAGTTAAAGTGTTAGAACAGATATTAATGTATTTACAATTGACTCATAGCAATTGGGAATATTGTGGAGAAACAACTTAAATATTTAATGTCATCCCTTTCACAAACAGTCTGTTTCATGGACATTATTGAAATGGGCAGGCAACACATGAACAACATTGCATTTGTAGATTAGATCTTCAGAAATCAACAGAGTGGGTTCACCTGCTTCTGAAAAAGTTGTAGTTTCCATTTCTTTGCTTTTTTTTGCCTAGGAACACCATTCATAACAAAGGGTATTGTCTTCACCTGCACTTATAGATGTGATTCAAACTCCAGTAAAAACCTACACCATCGAATTTAAACACAGTGTTTGAAAGCTCCGCAATTTATAGTATACCACTGTGAAGCCGTGTACAGGAAGAATTCTCTGGCTGTGGCAACTAAAGGAAGGCAAACTCCTGAGACCTGCTAGTAATGGAGGACGTTCTAATTCTCAGAAGTAGTCTGAGAAAATGTTTTACACCTACAACTTTATTTGGCTAATTTTACTAAGATGGGGGGTTGTGCCTTTTTTTTTTTAAATTGCTGCTGCTTTGAAGGTCATGATGCCCAATAATCTAAAATTCATCGAAGTTCTACACTAGATCAACAATGTGCAGGTTACTAACGATAAAGATATATGTGTGTACGTATACATATAATTTTTAAAATGTGTATATATATAGTCAGTTCAGTGATTACTTTCCAACGCAATAATTAGACAATTTGTAAGAGATTGTGCTTCCAAAGCAATTTCAACCACTCTGGAGAGATGAATAAATTAAACTAGATCTTCTAGTATTCAGTGACTACATCATAGTACAGAAATAGCTTTCAAAGACTCTCCAATTTGCAGTCTTATGTTGCATGAAATGTAGCCAAAGTTGTATCCCTTAGCATAGCAAGGTTTAGGAACATTACTGGTGGTAACATTTATGTTAAATATGTTAATCCAGAATGCTGCATTCTGGACACTTACATCTTATCATGTGCATTATATAACTGTCTACCCAGCCTGTATTTGAACAAAATGCACTTAGATACCTGACTCATCATTATATGCATCATTGCAAACTCTATTGGAAGTTCATCTGCATCCCATTCCAAAAGATATAATAATGGAAATAAGTGACTAATACCGACAAAGTTGTTAGAATCTGGAATGAAGATGAATAAATCTTTTCATCCAATCAACAAATGTATTTTTTATTTGTAACCAGAAAAGGCATTGCATGCTATTTCAGATACCTTTGTCATTGAGTTGATCAATACAGTTTATTACCCTAAACAATTTTTTTTATGTCTATCCATAATCATAAAGATATCTTTATATATTAAATTTATGAAAGTCTGGATTCCTTTCTAAACTCCATATTGTTTCCATGTGCAGTCAAATGAAGGATAAATGTTGCTGTAACCAAGCCATGAGGTTGTTAAATGTTGTTTCATTGTTAGACAGTTTCATTATACAAGTTGTAAAAATGTGTGCCATTGGTCTTGCAAACACTATCCTATTAAATTGAAAGTTTGTGGAGGGAGAGAAGACCAGAAGAGGTTCAGTGTATATACAAATAAGTTGAAAATTCTGTTTTGTGAGAAGTTTTTCTTTCAGTGTCTTGTCTTTATTCTTTTCTGAAACAGTGATGGATTTTTTCAGTACTTATTCAAATTAGTTGCATGTTTAATTAAATCTTCTCCTTCAGTTGCCAAGCCTTGGTTCCACCATCAGGTCTGAACCTTAAAGAACCATTAAAACCAATCCACAATATGAGAGGGTTTAACTGTGCTTCAGCAACAGATTTCAGTAATAAAAGTAATATTGCAGATGTTCAGTCACTGAGTACTTAGATGACTAATTTCATCTGACAGTTAAGAGGCGACTCTTAAATATTTAACCAGTATTGCATTTCACTCCTTTCTGAAATAGTTCATTAACTCACAAACACATAATAAGTGATACAAGAATTCTTTCTGATGTACTGGATTTTGTCTGTTCGTCCTGTCTTATTATTGGATATAGCAAGAACTACTGAGTAAGAGGTTTGGATAAAAAAACATAAAAAAAGGAATTTTTTGGTAGATTTTATTTTTTTAAATCTCATCACAAACATCCCAACAAAATCTATTGCATTGAAAATTTCTTTTCTGTGTATGCTCAGCTGGAATCAAATGACAGAGATCTCAAAAGATCACAAAAAGTATGTTCTAATAAGGCTTTCAACCTTGTAGTTCAGAGTTCGGTTTGGCTAAGCCTCCAGTGAAGCACAAAGTGTAGACCTTTTAATGTTTATAATTCTAGGTTTTAATTTTAATCCATCCATCTATGTACAAGCTGTGTCCCTTCTTTGAATTTGTCATCTCAAGTGGATAATTCTATCCCTATTTAAAACAACTTCTGTAGTAAACCTCCCTTAATAGGCCATGCATTTCTTCATTACCTATTAATTTGAGTGTGCTTACAAATTGATACTGAGATAAACTGGCAATGGCAGGTATTACTGCTTTTTGACACATATATGAGGATCAGGTTTACTCACTGCGCAGGTTACATTACCATTATATTTTATCATTTGGTAGTCTGGATCTGCAGACATTCAACACTCTATTTTTTCATTAGTTTAGTCTACAAACTGCGCCTTTTCCTGAACTAATTGTTGCGTGTTTGTATATTTACACCCAAAACCAAATGAACTTGCAAATGTACCTCGTCTCCCACCGGACATTAATTCTAAGGGACTTCAAAGATTTGGAGTGGATTTGTATAAATCAGATATTGGCAAATGTTCATTCATTTAGAAGATTTATTCCCTCAGCTGGCCTGTTAGTTTGGATTCAGCTTTAATCTCCTCGGTATCTTGTATGAGGAAATCTGGTTGGTGACACAAAGCACGCAGAGAGCAGTGACAACCCTGGCTGAAGGAAGCAGGGCTGCTCCCACAGGACCCTGCACTGCACTTGGCATGGAAAAAAACAAAGGAATTACAGAAGTCATAGCACTTCAGTGCTTTTCCACATGGTTAACTATACGTGCTCTATGAATCTTTAGGGAAGTGCTTGATAGTCTTAAAACACACATTAGTGGCTTTTAAATGTCCCAGAAAATGTTACCTTTTGAATCCCAGGAGACTACTAGGGCTCTGCAGTACTTCAGCCATCAATTCTCTGCTGCTGAACTCTGTTGAGTCTCAAGTTTTTCAAGACTGTGCATGTGTATGTTGTTCAACACTGTGTTGGTGGGTTGGGGGGGAGGCTATCTCCAATTATACCCAGTTTCAGATTCTGCTTCAGAGTAAACAACGGTGATGATGCTGGTAGCAACAACACTGACCAAAAACCTAGAATTTCAATTTCTAGTCTGTAGGAGAGTCTCCTAGTTCAAAATTCCCTTTATATAAAGCGAGAGAAAAGGGTCCGCATTTTAGGAGTGAAGGTAAATTTTTGAGTTTCAAAATGTTTTGAAAAAACACCATAATCAAGACCAAAATGAGTTATAACATTGTAAGAGCTGAAGCCACAACACTCGGAAATTTTCTACCAAAAACTGTTTTGTCAATCTATATATTCTCATTTCATATTTCAGCTTTGTTAAAGTAATATTTTGTGGAAATCATAGTTTTATCACTCCTGTTTATTTACTGTAACTTCTGTCTTAGCTAGTCTTAAGGATCAATTCCTTATCATGATTTCCATGCCCATCAACTACCTCATGTTGCTAATAGTATTTTTATTATAATACTGAGCATGCTTTGAAAACCTTGGATGAAGTGTGTTATTGACATAATGTGATTTCATCATTAGTGATGCATTAAATGACAATATATGCATAGCCCCTGCTGGAGTGTCTCTTTATGTAAAAAGGTCAAACATGATTTAGTGTGTAAAGAAGTAATGTTACATTATATTCAACAAGGCATACACTATGTTATATTTTCTACTGATGGCAGAGTACATAAAAATGAAAGACGACACATTAACTCATAATTGCAGTGGGACTCACACACCTTGAGTACATACTTGAGTGCACTTACTTTTATAACTGTCTTAACTTTCTTTGAATTGTACTTTTAAATCTCTTATGAATCTGCACGGATGAGAATTGTTTTAAGTTCACTGCAGATTGTTATGGAGGAGAAAGCTTTATAGTGTGTAGTTTTATAGAGATGCTATTTTTGTTCTCATAATATTGGTAGCTTTCCTAACCTAAAAACATTGAGATTGGATGTATACCATATTTGCACTTGGAGGGAAAATGTGAAATCTATGTCATAGGCCTCCTTTATATACAGAATGTGTGGAAACACATGTAACCAACACACAAATGCAAATAAATCCTGCTCTGGCTGGTCTACAAAGTATAGCAGTTGTTGTAGGCCATAACTACAATCTTGGATTTGTGGCTGATGAATAATCTGTCTAAAAACTATTCAACAACTATTGCGAATAAGAGTTTGCCAACAGGCTCTGTGGAGCCACTTTGGAAAGTCTTTCTTAAATAAGCGGCTCTGCTGAATACATTAAGAAATTTCTAAACTGTACTTGACATTCTCGCAATACTGTGAGCTATACATGTTTTGGTACTTCTGATTTGTGATTGAAAATATTTTTATTTCAGCTTTTCTGTTCTGCACACTAATTACATAAAACTAATATCCTGTATAGTTACTTTCAAATTCAGCGGACTTTGGATCTGGTCTACTTGTTTTAGCAGGTATTTTACTAAAAATTTCCTTTCTTTGTTTTTTGGATCTGAAAGGGACATGGTTTTGTTCTTGTTCTCTTGATTTTCTATCAAAAATGTACCAGGTAGTTCAGGCTCCATTATGCCTCTCCAGTAACAGATTGAGGGGAAAAAAATGTTGTAAGTTATTTTCTGTTCTATTCATCCCGTTGTTGAACAATAATTTAGTCTCCACATGTATCCAGTAAAGACATTGTATTAAAAGAGATAATACATAGTGCCCTCTTCTTTAAAGACTGTGAAATGACTTTAAAATAATGTAGTATTATTAAACTGGCATATACTCAAGAAGGTGTAGTCCACAGAAGTGGAGAACAACATTACACACAGCTGTGGTGATTTGTGTTCTGACTTTCACCATCTGTAGAATGGTGCTTAATATTTCAAATCTTTTTTATGGCAATGGAAATAAAATTCACTTATATGTTTATATTCTTGTGCTTGGCTGAGAAGTATTGTTACTTCTTTTTTCTTTAAAAAAAAACCAAAATGAAACAAAACAAAAACCCCACAAAAAATGACGAACTCTGAAGTATTTTTTATTGAAGGTCTAACAATGGGGATAATAATAACTTAGCAACCAGGTGTTGACCAGTTCAAGAACAGAGAAATTAGTCAGGAATGAACTAACTATATTGTAGTATATTGTGGATAGTGGTATAAAATGGAGAACAATGGAGAACTATTGCACTCAAAATAAAATAAGTGGTGAAGAGATAGATATATTTGCAGAATCATCTGAAAAAATGTTAACAGATTCAAATATCTAATTTTCTGGCACACTTAAATTTGTGTTAAGATTTTTACATATGCAATCTACTTGGTGAAATGTTACTGAAGTATAAATACCAATCTCATTTTCTCATCTGTGACCATTTTAAAAGCAGTTTTTAATACTGATGCCTAATTGTGAGATGGATTCTTCTGAAATCACTTGATGGTGCAGGCATTTGAAAAACTGGCTCCAAAGGCACAAATTAATATGTTATCACTTAAATAAGAGCTGTTTCAAATTAGTATGATTTGCCAGCCCCACAGCTAATATTTTAGCTCATTTGGCAGTTGTGTGAAAGTGGACATGCTCCAATGTTCAAAAACCCTCATCAGTGTCAATGGGTTAGTTAAAGCAGTGCTGTCACAGTTACAGTCACAGCAGATTCATTGCACAATAACAGATATTGGATCCCAACAGATTTTTGAGAAAATTAACTGTTTTATTTAAATGCTTTGCTGAATACAAGGTGAGTTGTTTCATGCTGATACATGGTGACAACTTCCACTTCTGAAAGA
>VYZM01002863.1:8798-21946 GCA_013398915.1 Dromas ardeola
TTTAATAACATGCTAATGATGATGTATCCACATTCTCATATCTAAATAAATGTCTGTTTTAAAAGTATTAACTGAAAAAATAGGTTTCCCTAGACTAATGAAAATGTATACATACAAAATGGCCACTTCATAGCTCCTACACCCAGTACCTTCCGGAGTCTGATCTATGTCTGTGAAGATCACTGAAGATGATAATACTGAAACATGTGCTAAGCTTTTTTTTTCCTTACAGATAAAATTGCTTGTTGACTGTTTGGGTTTTTCTTGTTAAAATATTCACTTTTCTAACAAACTCTTGCTTAATATTATCCAGAACTGACCTATTAACTTTTTACTTTTTTTGAACTGAGTGAATCATCAAGACAAAACCACAAAATATTTCTTCAAACTTCCATCCCTATACCCTTAAGATATTGAATCAACATACAAAGTTAAACAATTAGTGTTACCACTTCACTTTATAAAATCCATAATAGATTTTTGAAATGACCAATGACTAGAAATCACAGTGCCTGACTGACCAATGAGCTGTTTCAAATGCGTCTTCATCCCAGTCACATGCACAAATGTTTCAGAAGAATACATTTGAAGTCCTCTTTTCCTCTTTATAGCACCACTTCCTGTGAGTTTCTTCCCACTAAGTTTTCAGGATCTGCCAATAGCAAAGCATACCTCACACTATGCCCAGATGAGAACAAAGCAAAGTTAAGGACTGATGCAACAGTCTTCCATATGAGTAAGACAGCGCCGATTGCCTATGATTCTGTGCTGCAGCTGGGATGAACGAGGACCAGGAGGCGTTTATATTAAAGCAGAAGAAAATCTCTCTCTACTCCTATTCATTTTAACAGCAATCTAATTGTGGTTTTACACACTTACTTTTCTTTGGCGCATCTGGCTGTGAAGTCCACGTGACAGCAGTATAGGTAACATATACCACAATACACCCATGGGTATCATGAAGACAACTACAGCTCGGGGCCAGTGATATGAATTCTGCTCATTTGTACCCTTTGTTAAAAAAAGTTTGGTAACTTAAGTTTTGGCCGTACAACCAAAACATGGCAGCTTCTCTACTAAGCCATTCTGTTTTGCTGTGGGAGTGGATTACTACCCTTCAGCAGCCAGATGATGGGCAGTAATATGGGAAGTTCAACAAATCATATGCCCAGATGCTTGTCAGAAAGTCTATTTGCTTGCTTTCTTCTCATTCATTAGATCTATTAAATCACTGTGTCATCCATCATAATATTTCCTTTTCAGCAGGCAACTGTATCTGCATTTTTCTGTACCTTATTTCACTGAAAATGCATTTCCAAGTTTCTGTAAGATTCCCAGCCATTCTGCAAACAAGAAAGGATGATATAATATAAAAGCACACAGGATGAAAAAAACCCCCATGTACGCACCAAGCATCTATTTTCATCTCAATAATAAATAAGCCCATGCAAAATCATATTTTAATATAGGAAGAAGGCAAGTACTTCTGTTACTAGTTTAGCTGACAGAAGAAACAAAAATTATCGGAACTGCTGGCTTAGCAAGGATAACCAATGAGGTGTTGAAATAAATTCTGGGTTTTCTCAGTGTGATTTGAAAAGCTATTAACCACTCACAGTGCTCACGAATTCATTATGCTCATAGGCAACATTCTCCAGTAATTCATCTTTTGATGTATTTAGGCAAAATAAGAAATCACAAATTATCTAATGCAATATAATTAGGTAACAGAGAGCACACAAGCAATTAAAAGGTTCAAAATAACTGCAGTTGGAGCAATTTTGAAATACTTTAATCTGGATTTATGAAAACGTTTTTGGTTTAAAATTAGTATCTGTGAATTCAAACCAGCTTAGAGTTGACCAATCCTTAAAAAAAAGTTTAAAAGCAACTTACTGAGCACTTACCACGAAGATCAAAGCTAAAGAAAAAATGCTGTCCAAAGTTCAAAATTAAGGATCACTCCTATAGTTTTACTATTAATTTAGTAGAAGATTACAGTGACTCATTTTCAATATAAAGACTTCTACCAATTCCAGCTGCAGGACCATGGCTGAGAGGAGCTGCCCATAAAAGCAGACACAGAGAGCAGTAACAGAGCTCATGGTGAGATAAAAATCAGGGACAGATGATGGTTACAGGGAACGATGAACCCAGCTGCAAAAGCAAAAGCAGACCCACTCCTATTGCTGCACTCTGACACTTGTTGCTTCTCCTGAAGTCACCAGCAGTACCAACAAATGGAGCGCAATTTGTCAGAATTTGGGAAATCCAGGCATCTAGGTGAAGCTGGAATTACTCATGAGGTTCTTCCTGAGAAAGGAAAGGCTTTCTACCCTTAAAACTGTTCACTTCTGGTTGGTAGAAGTAAAAAATACTTAGACTGCTTGCTAATACTTGGATTGGTCTGCTGATGTACAGAAGATTGCATTATCCAAATGAATATACGGAAAACAAATCATGTTTTCATGAAGAATCCTGTTTACAAATAATGTTTTCACGACCTGTTAGAGCAGGTCCAGAGGAGGGCCACGAAGACGATCAGAGGGCTGGAGCACCTCTCCTATGAGGACAGGCTGAGAGAGTTGGGGTTGTTCAGCCTGGAGAAGAGAAGGCTCTGGGGAGACCTTATAGCGGCCTTCCAGTACCTGAAGGGGGCCTACAGGAAAGATGGGGAGGGACTCTTCATCAGGGAGTGTAGTGACAGGATGAGCAATAATGGTTTTAAACTGAAAGAGGGGAGATTTATATTAGATATTGGGAAGAAATTCTTTACAATGAGGGTGGTGAGGCACTGGAACAGGTTACCCACAGAAGTTGTGAATGCCCCATCCCTGGAAAGGTTCAAGGCCAGGTTTGAGCAAACTGGGTGTCCCTGCCTATGGCAGGGGGGTTGGATCTAGATGATTTTTAAGGTTCCTTCCAAGCTAAACCATTCTATGATTCTATGTTTTTCATTTGAGTCTGTAGTTTACAGTAACTCTTCACAAAAATTAAATTCTAGAGAAAATAAAACTGCTTGATCTTTGTTTTATTAATAATTGAACTGACCCACTCTACATTGAACTGAAATGTACATCTGCATAAAAAATTGCAAATTACTATATGAATGACAAGTATTCATATGTAATTAACCTGAAACAGTTATTTCTTCCAGTAGCTGAAAAAACTTTTAAGTAATTAGGAACCACATTATTGCAGTAGCTTATGACCATTACATAATTTAGCAGTGCATTAATTCTATGGTTATTTAAAAGATAAGAAGCAGTTATACACAAAGCATTAATAAACTGCATTCCTGTCTAGTAATATCCATTAAAACCAGTAACAGTTCTCCTGAATACCTAAGACATCTAAAAGACTTTGTCTAACTACTTTTTTAACCATTTGTTGATGGCTTTTTTACAAGATGAAATTACCTTCCAATTTGTTAGGGATTCTGTGATGTAAATCAGCAAAAAATGTTAACACAAGTTCCAAAATATGTAAAACTTTGATGCAGTGTACACTGGACTTTTAACTAGACTTTTTAATAAAACAAGATGATTAGAATCTTGGGGCAGGGGGGAAAAACACATCTGTGGGCACCATAAAAATTATCTGACATTCAAAAATTTTGCAACAGAACCTTATTAATTTTTATGATCTCCCAAAATATGGACACATGAATGAGAAAGCAAGGATGTGCAAAGCTAACATTTGTTTTGAACTCTGTAACAGGACTACCTCCTGCCATCCAGAAATTAAGATTAATCAAGCTACCAGCAAGAATCTTGTACTTCTCTGTCACCTCCCAGAAGATCTGATTAGCCATAAGCTATGTCCCTGCACAGCTTTAATTATAATAATTGCTTGAAATGTAACCAACTCTGTTTTTTTCTCTGCAGTAGCACCCTACTACTGTCATAAAATAAAAAAATACAAACTGTATGTTACCATTAAACACTCCCCCTCCCATTTAATTCTCCATTTTCTAAATCCTCAAGACATCTTTTTTTTGTGTCAGCTGTTACTGTTACAAAGATAAATCTATCCTTTTTGCCTTCAAATCTAATTGATTTCCCTTGTATTACCACAGCCAAAATACTCAGCTGCATCATGTAATTTCCCAGCAGAAAATCTCCCACTGCAGTCAAACACAAGAAATCCACCAATGATCAAGAGGTATTTGAAATGCCATTTTATTTTAACATCATTCCACAGGCATGTCATTAGGAAGAGAAAATCCAGCGTGTGAACTAACTTGTGCTAGTGACGCTTCTACAGTTGTATTTATCCTATACATTGCTTTTAAACTTAGTGGTATTTCAAGAGGTCTCTAGGATCCAACATACACAAAAAATCAAGAAACAATTTCATGATTATGACTTGTCATTGCTACCACCAGTACTGAAATCACCCAAATAGACCTTGTGGGGCAGTAATTTTCTGTTAATAGCCATTAATTACTAAATCTTTATTTTAATTTCATTATGCTTCTTGGGACAAATCCATCATCATTACTGGTACTTATAAAACTTCCCATATTATTGGGCAGTGGAGTTAGGCTTATATCGCCCTTTATGCTAATCTTTTTATTCTGGAAAACAGATTTGTCTTCTCAGAAAAAAACTAATTGGTTTGTACCATTTCTACCCCTACTTTTAGAACACCAAACAGACATTCGCAGGAGTCAGTTGCTGGTTATTTTGGTACTACTGTGCTTCTTATTTTCAAGTAAGGCGATTAAGATGATTTAGTACTCTAGAGGCACGTCAGGTGAACATTTGAGGATAAAAAAAGCCCATATACAATCATATAATGAGCCATAGCAGGTACACAGAACTGATGTTGCATAGATTTTAGAATAAAGTGAAGCCCTTGCATGCTTTAGTTTAGACTTTTTAATACTAAAAGCAACTAATAGGTAATATAGTTTAGAATACAGTTTGAATATATTGTAGAGTCTAAAATGCTTGAGGAAAACCACTTTACATACAACTTAAAAAAAATGCAAAATCCTAGTAGCAATACGTAAATTATAAAAGGACAGTAGACATGAAAGGCCTTTAGCTTCATTCAAAATAGAAAGTAAAACAAAGGAGACTTTTTTTTTTTTTTTTCTGAAATATGTAATACTGACTCTCCACTGAGGCAGTTAACAGTGTAGAAGAGATTAATAATCTATTTTTCCTTGATATATTCGTTACTCTCCTACCTGTGGCTACCACCTTCCTTCTCACAGAAGAAAGACCATGGTAATTAATGCAAAAATTGTGACTAATCAGTGCAACATTATACTTCCACAAATTTGATTGAAACCATAGGAGTATTTGCAACTAGCTTCTATGGCCTCATCCAAGGCACATCAACCTATGATCATCAAAGTTTACAGATTGAAATATTTGTTTAACTGGGAAGCTAGACAGTTAAGCTGGTAAAAATATTTCCACTACATTTCTGTGGTTAAAAGGAAAATACTTCATGGGCAGAAAAATTCATACCTTAACACTCAACAAAGCTTTAACAAAAATTAGTAACATTTTTCAAAGTAAAATAAAATTGTTTCATGTTAACATTTTGGTATTTTGGATTTTGAAAAAAAACTATTTAGGATATATGGAATTCTAAAATTAAAAATTGAAATTTTTAATTTCATATAATTTTTAGATATAATTTATATAAATGTATATACATTTTTATATTTTTTATACATTTGTATACATTTTCAATTTTATACGTACATCATATATATATAAAATACCTTCTCCTCCTTCAAAAGACTGAAACTTTTCACAGTCTGAATGCAAAATAATAATGCATTTTTCTCTAAAACAGCTAATTCTCTATTGAGTTCCTTTCCTTCATAGAAATGTTACACTCCTGCATGCATTTGTTCTTAGGGATGATGATGTCATCCTGTCCATTTAAGGTTAATTAACATTGAAAATTACTTCTTTGGGAAAAGAAGGAAGAGAAGAGTTGCAAGGGCAACTTGCACGAGTTTAGCTTCATAACTCTTTCCATAACCACAATTTTGCAACTCTATTTTTTGAGGTGGATGATCTGGTAAATAAGGTGTGCCTTAGTATCAAAAAAAATAATTACTAAGCAAAAGAAGCTGATTGTTCTGCAAGTCTCTCTTTAGCAAGTTATTGAAAGTATTGAATTTTTTCAACCACCACAATTTATAGAGCACTTTTCAGGTGCCTTTGTCCTTATCCATTGTGCCTGAAAGACTAAACTCTAAGTTTAGAAGCTAAAGTCTAAGTATAGAATGAAAACTGTGAAGAACAATTCATTCAAACAGCAAACTAAGAACTGTACTAACACACATTCAGACAACCCAGATGTACTGAGTTACACTTTATCACCTACATTTTTTAAGGTAAGCATTTAACAGAATGTTTTGGGTTTTGGAGATGGGAGGGAAATGAAGGGAAGGAAGATTTAAGGCCTTAATTGCCTCTTAAAATGAACATGCCATGCACTTCCCCACTTCCAACCCCACTTCCTCTGGGGTTAAAATAGGTCTATTATAAGCAAAACCTTTTATTACATTCAGTCATATGTCTTCAGAAATTAGTTATGAGATGAACTGTCTTCGTGTGTAATAGTCATGCATTTCTCCCTACTTTATACAGTGGCACCTCTGCAAGAAAAAAATTAATTACAGCAAATAGTTTTAATTCAAGGGGAATAATTAAAGGCAGTGTGGGGGAGTGAAAGGAAGATGATGCCATTTTCTAGTTAACTGGAGCATTTAAAGATTCGCTATCCTATTCTTTGAGCTTAATTAAATCTATTAAAATTGGTTGTGAAGCTAAATATATTCAAGCTATGAAAAGTGATTAAGATTTTGTAGCTTTTAAACATAAACATTTTCAGATTTCTTCACTTTCACAAAGTAACTTAAATTTGTCATCAGGGCAAAAAGGAAGTAGAATTTGGAGTTCATTCCAAATGCCAGCACTGTCAGCAACTCTTTATTGTGCTCAGAATCTATTAATGGTAGAAAGCAAAACTTCAAAGCTACAGAAAACAACCTACATCCTTTACTTACGAGATTATCAGCAGTACTGCTGTAATACAGCAGTATTATAGCAACTACAGCACCCGCTAGACCAGTCTACTGACCTGTGATTATTTTCCCACTTTTCTGTTGTCTGAATTTACTTGAACTGAATTCAACACCGTATTCATCTGTGACCACACATCCTGATTTTTCAGCAAGACCATTATGGCCTCAGAAGCCCTGCTCCCTAAAGAAAGAAATATTTTGTTAAGTAAGTATAGCTCTGAATCCCACCTCTATGACACCTAAAAAAGGGACATCTGAGAGGTTTTTCCCAGAGGCAGATATTTGATACATTAGATTATTTAATGCAGAAGCATCCATTGTGGATACACTTTTATGTGAAATAGATAAAAGGTTCACCCAGTCAAGAGTCCATTATGAAGTCACAGAACCATAGCCCCCAAAAGAAAGTATAAAGATACTCTAAATAAAGGCTTTTATCTTTTCAACTACACTGGTATTTCAGACTACAGATCAACTGAAAACATCTGCTAAAACACGATCAATTAAAAAAGAAATCTGATTAAAAATATCTGATATGAAATTGACACTCATTTCTGTATCAATTTCCTAATTGATATCTGCCAGATATTGTTTTATCTTCACTAAGTAGTGTAACGTAACTTGTCAAAATGTTGGTGATTTTAGTCTAACGTTAATTAAACATTTTGAATGACTTTTTGGATATGAGTATTACAGCAGAATTTTTGACAACCACCATGTATTCTATACCAATTGCTTATTCATAGAGGACCAGACTTAAATCACTCTTGCAAACACTGTATTGCTTTGTTCCAGCAGAAAATAGGGTTTATCTGTGGAGCATGGTTCGTGTATTATCTTTGGCTTTTGTAACCTGAGCAGTAGGTGTCTGGCAGAACATGCAGATGTATTTCCTGATTTGCCGTGTACTCTGGCACATTGCTCAAAAACACACCTAGATGTAGCTGCTCATGTCTTGGACAGGCGTACTCTTCACTGGGTTAAAAAACTGGCTGGCTGGCTGGACCCAAAGAGTGGTGGTGAATGGAGATAAATCCAGTTAGCGACTGGTCACAAGTGATGTTCCCCAGGGCCCAGTATTAAATAGGGCTCTGTTTAATATCTTTATCAATGACCTGGATGAGGGAATTGAGTGCACCCTCAGTAAATTTGCACACAACACCAAGTTGGGCGGGAGTGTTGATCTGCTGGAGGGTAGGAAGGGTCTGCAGAGGGATCTATGACTCTATACGCACATACATGAGGAGTATATGTACAGAAATTTGCATATTAACCTGGCAAGTTTGACAAGTCTCATGTAACATAAAGTATACATTTTTTGGTATGACAATACTTTTTTAGGGGTTTTTTTTTGTGTGTGTATGGTTGGACTTGATGATCTCAAAGGTCCTTTCCAACTGTAAAGATTCTATGATTCTATGATTTCCATATTGGGAGAATTTTCATTTTTGGACTAATACAAAATCTAAATTCTTATTTACTTTGCATTACTGATTTTATGCCACTGACGACATTTTAAACCACATCTATTAGTTTTACTGTTTCAAATTGTTTTCAGGATTTAAAATCACAGTTTGAGACAGATAACAACACAGGGCAATTTAATGTTCTTGAAAATGACAAAATATTAACATTTACAATTAAATAATTCATGGTTGATTACTGTATAATTATAGCTCAGTAGTACAACAAGCACTTCCACCTAAGTCCACGTCTATATTACTAATCTAAATTATCTTGTTTCCCTAAACGCTATAAACAATTTTCCATCCAGACTCGTCCACTTGGATGAATACAAACTTAAGTTTATTTCAGTAGCATTTGTCATGGCTTATTTCTTTCAGTTTGCAAACTAACAAAAACATGGAAGGAATGTATGCTGTCACCAGTTCAGAATTCTTTTTTAAAATGGAAGCCTTAAAATTGATGGAGAGAGAAATGGTATCCTAAGAAGTTTTAGGAGCCACAAATAAAGAAACATTTTCATATCACCGACTGAAATTCAGTATAGTTTATTCACCTGGCTAGTATATTTATTTTTTTGCAGAAGACAAAAGAATGGGTCTTCTTCTTCTTCTTCTTTGGTTAATAAATGAGGGTAAAATTAATATCTGTGTGTTACAGGTCTTCTGCACTTAGCAAATGGTGCTTTAAAGCATTTTGTATGCTAAATTCTACATCATCTTCAAAGAGATACAGCTTATATGTCAGGCCCTTACTAAAAATCATAGTGGCTTTGCACAGATTTTGTTAATTCCGAGATTTTCAAGGCCATGTGCCTTGAGAGAAGATTGAAATACCATGTTTTCTTTCCCTACAGATATACAGCAGTGTTTTGTGACGTAGCTCACTAAAATAATCTCTTTAAGATCTGGATTTGGATAATAAGTCCAGGTTTGAATCTGCACTGCTTTTCAAGTTCAGAAAAATGTCCCAAATTTTATTTTTATTTGTATTCTAGTACAACTGTCTATGGTGTTTCATGAAACATACATTGTCTGTCTAGCATGAGAATTAAAGAAAAACTATGACAAACACTGTCTCTACTCCAAGAAAAAAAATAATCATTTGGGTAACTCAAGATTATTCCTAATGCCTTATTAAGAAAAAAAAAAAAAGTGCCAACCAATGCATTTTATAAGGCATTAACTTCATGGTAAAAATTTTCCCATATGATTACAACGTTTGCACAACCAGCCAAATGCTGTGCACTTATGTGCACATGTTCTCCTCAGCTTCTAGTCATACTTCTTATGTCTGCAGCATTTCCAAGAAATCTCTCTGTACATACAGTCACTTCCAAGACTTCAGTACCTAAAAATTGAAACCATTTAAAGCAAACTGCAAATTTTAGATGAGATTACTAAAGCAGCTTATAGGGAAGAACCTTGGGAAGGGCAGAACCTTAATATACAATGTTTTTCGGTTCTGACCAGCAGTTCTTTAAACTTAACCCTCAAATCTTCCATATTTTACATAAATCATATGACATGGCATAATACTATTTATTGTAGATGATGGATAAGACGACTACTGTTCACATTCCCAAACTGGTATATGTGAAATCATGCTACCTTTCCACTGTAACTGATTGTCAGGGCCTAACATTTGTATCACTGTGTCATCCACCTAGAATGGGCCAGCCAGCCAATGCTCCTAACATGAGATAACGCCTCTGGCATTGCATGTACAGAAATAGTGATTCTTGGAATATAAACCTGCTTTTGAGCTCAACAGCAAGTATCTTGAAAAAAACCCAGAACAGTTTAAGTATGTATGTTTAAAAGTGCATCTTTTAAATCCACTGAAGGTAGATTTCGTTTCTCTGAAAGATCACGACTAAGTCTCATTTGGCAGTTTCGTCATAGTCCTCTGTCTCCCTCTTGGACTTTACTCCGGGTCTCTTCCAAGAGGTCTTTACCTTCTAATCTGGTCTGTTAGCAACATCTTAGATACACATGGGAATAAAAATTAAACCATTCATGTTGCACTTCATTAAGTAAAGAAATCCATGATCATGAATTTCATGCCTTCAGTTGCCTGAGATTTTGAGCAATCAATGCAATGGTCGGGCACACTTATGTAACTTGTAAAGCAAACACAGAGTTGACAAGTGATTCATACATTTAAGTCAGGGTGTCCTTAGAGCAGAATCATTTGGGCTGTGGAATGACAAATCACAAGATCCAGAGATTATACCAATTATTTGTGTCTTCGCAATGTATCCTTTTCTAAGCCTACATTAGCACTTGCAGACAGTCCTATAAAGTACTTAAGAAGGGAATGAGGACAGATGCTTTATGTTTAATTTGCAGTACTGCTGTTCTTGATGAAAACACAAGTGTGATTAACAGTGACATTGCGGAAACTTCTCCTCAATTAAAGATGGACAGACTTTAAGATTTAGCACTAGACAGTAGGGGGAAAAAAAAAAAGTCAAGAACTTCTCGCCCTTTAGTCTTGGCACAAATCTGTACTAAGCCAAGCTCTGCCAACAGGAAAGTCATAAATATTTATACTGGGGGAAGGGTTATAAAGGAGATAGTGAATGCAATAAATACCAGCGCTGTTGTATGTTTCTGTTTCAGGCTCGAATTTCTATTCCTGTCACCCTGCTTCCACAATGATTTGTGGAAAGAACTCCCTTCTTCGCTAGTAGGCAGTTTTCTTCAAATAATACAGACTGGCAGCAGCTAAACAAGTTCAATCAGGATCAGATGTAGATCCTTTGAAACAATGACGATCACCATCATATCCACTCCTACTAGCTCAGTATTTTTTTCTGATCTTCCTGCCTTTATGAATAAAAATAGCTATATTCTAGTACTGTGGAAAAAAAAAAAAAGTATTGTGGTCCCCTTTTCAATGATTGTGGACCTGCTTACAGGAGACTTCCATTAATTTAAATAACAGGCTAAACCAGTGGAAGTTTTGTTAAACTTCTGGACTTGGGAAAACACCACAATTTTTTGTTTTCTGTTTATTAGGAAGTTAGGTAAAACATCTTTGCCCTGCTTTTAGCCACAATGCAAAAAGCACCTAGGTGAAACAAGTCTGGTCCTGCCTCTTAGATTTTCAGGGGTATAGGCAAAATCCATTCTGGGTGTTAAAAGCCTGGATCTGCATGGGCATGAAAAGTCACAAGCCCCAGTTCTCCAGGGATTGTGACCACCACCCTCCTGCACACTTTCTCGATACTCCGAGTGCAATGGGAAAATTAGTATCTGTATCTAAGCAGGTACTGTGGCACCAATGAAATGGAAGAGACTTCCTGAGTGCCCTGATGAATACTCTGTTTTTTCAAGCAGATTTGATTTGACTCAAATTATACTCAGGTTTTTGTGTACATTGTTTTCCTTTAAGGTTTTTGTGCAAATCCCAACTTCATTGTTTCAGCTAGGGCTTTTTTCCTCCTTTTTTTTTTTTTTTTTAATAACACAGGCAAATAAAAGTCTAAATTTATTCATGGGCCTGGAACAGTCTAGTTCTCTTTTCATAATGAGGACTCAGAATAAATTCTTACCTAAAGGACTGTCCTTTTGTCTGTACAATCATTGCTGCCAAGCGTCAGGTCAGATCTATTGACATGAGACAATGGAGAAGGAGTGCACACAAGACACACTGCTAAACTGAGAGAAAAAGACCTCAAACAAGAGAAAATAGTATCTGCTTCTTCTGAAACTCAAGGCTGATGCATTCTGCCTTAGAATTGAACAATAAATTCCACCCAACCCAACAAAATGCAGGTTTTAGAAATCAAAATGAAGCAGTTTTAGTATGATTTCATGTAGCATTGTTGGGCGCTAGCACGTGGAGACTGCATCCCACTTTCTGTAACCAAGTAAATTAACCAGAGCAATACAGTTGAGCTGGTAGTAAGAAAAAAAAAGGAGTTTAATAACCTTAACACAATCTTGTAATCATTAAATTATATGAAAGAGTTAGCTGAATATTCAGCAAAATGCTGTTAATATTAGGTTTAGAACGCATAGCAAATAATGGTTTCTGCCAATATTACCTATGTAAACCTAGTCAATCAGTTAATTACTGAGCATGCAGAAGATTCCATAACTTACCCTTCTCTTCAGATACTGATAGACTTAGGTCTTAGTGAGCAGTCTGACTTATGACTACATATACTGCAGGTGTTTTGAATAGCTGGCTGATTGCCTAGTGAACAGCCCATTTGAGAAACTGCAGATGGCACAAACAGAGCAGAAAACTGCAAGTCTCATGGAAGAAAAAAGTACATTAGTAGCTTCCTACCTTAGCTAAAATAATTTCAAATACACTCCACATCCATTTGTAAAATACAAAGAAGATTTATAATAAAAAAATAGAAAAAAAAAAACAACTTATAAAAACACTTGTCCAGTGCTACCAAGTCAGCACAGAGGAATGTTGTGTCTGAAGAGATTGAACATGACCACTCAGCTCCTCTACTGTCGCGTCTCTAAGCATCATACTGATGTAATCATGCTTAATAGACACTTTATGCAAAAAGGAGCTTGATGTTTCAGTGTCAGGGGGCAAAAAGAAGCATGCAAAACTTTTTTTTTTTTTTTTTTTACTTAAAAAGAAATTTTTC
>VYZM01002863.1:24648-54996 GCA_013398915.1 Dromas ardeola
GAGTACTGTGTCCAGTTCTGGGCTCCCCAGCTCAAGAAGGACAGGGAACTGCTGGAGACGGTGCAGCATAGGGCTACCAAGATGATTAGGGGACTGGAACACCTCTCTTATGAGGAAAGACTGAGGGAATTGGGTCTGTTTAGTCTGGAAAAGAGACGGCTGAGGGGTGACCTTATTAATGCTTACAAATACTTAAAGGGTGGGTGTCAGGAGGATGGGGCCAGGCTCTTTTCAATGGTGCCCAGTGACAGGACAAGAGGTAATGGGTACAAACTTGAGTGTAGGAAGTTCCATCTAAACATGAGGAGGAACTTCTTTACTGTGAGGGTGGCAGAGCACTGGAACAGGCTGCCCAGAGAGGTGGTGGAGCCTCCATCTCTGGAGACATTCAAAACCCACCTGGACGCGTTCCTGTGCAACCTGCTCTAAGGTGACCCTGCTCTGGCAGGGGCGTTGGACTAGATGATCTCCAGAGGTCCCTTCCAACCCTATGATTCTATGATTCTATGATTCTATTTTTTTCAAAGAAAAGGTAGGAGTTATAGATTTTTCACCATGTGTCTCACTCCTGTAGTTCAAAATACAGATTATAACTCAAATTCAGTCACACAATTATAAGAATTCAGTAGATTTACTTTATCTTTTTAAGGCTGAGATTACATTACTTTGACTTTTAGGGCCTTATGTGTCCTAAGAATATGGTACCACGACTCTTCAGACTACTGGTACAGGAATACATACTCACATTATCTGTGAATTAATTGGAAATTTGCAACTTGTCAAAATGGCAATAAATCAAGCAAGAAATCACAAGCTGATAATACACGCAGCAAGGTGAAGGAACTGGATCAAACGGAGGGAAAGAATAAAAAATTACTAAAAACAATTTGAAAAATAAAGGTGACCCAAATCAAATAGCAGAAAAAAAATCAGAAAGGTGTAGATGAAAACCCATGAAGGTAATTTGAAATCATGCACTCTCTGACAGTGAATAGCCTTTACCATTTTTCAACATCTGAACAGCTGCAGTTCTCTGCTGAAGAAAAAGATTAGGAGGCTACATTACTGCCACCTCTCTCATGAAAGAACAAAATAAGGAAGAACATCCAAAGCTCCTGCAGCCATTTGATCCTCTATGTCTTCATTATTATCATCAGCCTGACTTTTAAAATCAGACTTAATTCTGCTCAAAGTCTCTCTAGGCTTGAAAAACTGGTCACCAAGTTCTGTTTATATTTTAATAGCACATAGGCATCCAGAGTAACATGTAAGGTACGCATGCCCAAAATATTCCCTTCAAAAGGGAAAACTCCATTTAATTTTACAAACCTGACAGAAAGAATGTAAAGGATAGAAAATTTAACTAAGATTCAGAAGAAAGCAGACAGGAGATTTGATGGGAAAATTATTTCAGCACAAAGGAAACCTCTATATGAAGCCAAAGAGAAGGTAGAAAAGAGCTATCCTTAACATTGTTTTCCTGTTCAGCGCCTCAACTAACTTGTTAGACTCTTCTGAAGCAATTTTTTTTTAAATTGTGAATTATTTTCTAAACTTTTCTGAAGTAGATATTGGATATCTACTAGCAATATCTGACAAAGAGACCATTCAGAAGATAATGAATTTTATTTGTAAAAGTTTGTGGTCCAAGCCTGCAAACGCATGTCAACTTAAACTCTGCATATAAACAGTTCCCTTATTTTTACAGGAAACATTACTAGATGCAAGGCGAAACATAAACAGAGAAGGACTTCAGACAGTAGAGCTTTTAGACACTCAAAAACTGACAAAGGCTTATTTTTTACATGAAAATAATTATTCAAAAATAATAGATAATTTTGCAAATAGCAGATAAATCAGCATTTCCTGCTGAAGATTATGATGTTGTATTTTCAGTTGGCCATTATTTTTGCATTAGCAAATCCAAGGCAGACTGAAAAGGCAGGAACAATTTCTAGTTGATTTTCATAGACTGAAGAAAATATTAGAAATATTTGACAAAATTTATTATGGTCTTTGACAAGTTTTTACAAGTGATGCTCAGTTCCTAGAAATATTCAAGTACATCTGGGCACCTAAGACTGGAACTCTTAAATCCCAGAAAAAGCAGTACAGGACATCTAACAACTAAATTTATTCTTTCTGGTCAGGAAATGGGCCACCATACTTATTTTAAAAGTAACTAATTCTTTTCCAGTAGTAAAAAGAGTTGGCATCTGACCGTAACTTTAAATATTATGTCTTTGGCTGAGCACTCATTACATCCTCATGATTTAGACTAATGACATGTGTAGTCTGGACTTAAATTAATGCTTAAGGAGTGTATAAAGTACTTCGATTATAAACACCTAAATAAATATTATTAAGTCAACACATCAACAAATACAGGTCAAGCTATTTGTGAAGGAATATGGTAGACTGACACTCTGGAATCTCCATGGAGTTAATTTCTTCTTTCAAATCTCAGCTGAGAATCTGTCTTCTCTGAACACTCAACAAAACTCAGAAGTAAAATGGCATCTGCAAGTCGACAGAAAATGGATCACCTAAATCCCTCAGAGATTTTCTGCTTTCTGAACTGCATGCACTGCATAATTTTTGAGATCTAACCTTATCACTACTGAAATAAATGTAAGATTTTTAAATGATTGTAGCTGTTGTCGTAGGACTGAACTCATAAATTTTAGACTTCTTCAGTGTTATGTATTATTATGTACTCCGATAGACTAATTACTATTTCATCTATTTACAGCTTTTTGAAATACAGCATGTGTTTTTAAGACTTTCTGAGGCCGAACACTTTAGGAAACAAAAAAAGTAAATAAAAAAAAAAAACAACTGTTTATGTTCTTAAATTCTACAGGGGGGAAAAAAATCAGTCTAGGGAAATCACAGGTCAATTTTATAAAGCATGATGCATCTCAAAAAAAAGTATTAAACATGCTATTGATTTATTCATACTTTTGTCCTGGAGGCAATGAACACAGCAGCAAAACTCATACTACCTTGTACTACAAAGCAAGTACCAAGTGCTGTGTTTCAATCTTCCTCCATTTAGTACCTAAGCAGAGTAAGCATTTTACTAAGTTAATTCCAGACGACCAATATCTAATATGAAGCACATTTGTCTAGCACTCTCATAAAATGACTAAATGGGAATAAATCACTTTATGCAGTCACATTGCTTTTCATTTTGCTTATAAAAGCAAATACAAAAATGTAGCCTGATACATGCATAGTCATTTGTTTTCCTACTCAAACAGTACAGCAATTCCTAAGCAAATCTCTATAATTCTCCAAAACTGTATTACATATGATATTTGAAGTCACTACTGCATAAGATCAGAAAGTGCGTGGGAATCAAGATCCACTTGCATCAGATGTTGTTGATATTGTACAAAGAAGATTCCCATTCTGGGGGGCATACTCCCTGAACTAAAAGATGAGCTTAACTTGTGCAAGACGAAATTAAACACAATAAAATTAAACATTTTTTCCCAGGACCACATGATGATATGTGGCAGAGAATTATGGTCTAAAAGTCCATCACAGTTCATCACTCTACTGTTAATTCCCCTGGTATTCTCTTTATTTCGTTAAATCAAGACATCAACTTTCTTATGCTTAAAGTTTTATTTGAAAAGTCACACACCACAGCCTTCCAGAAATCTACATAAAGGCATTCTGCTTTCCAGCTGAAGAACTCCAGGTCCTTGTCAAGAGTTTTTACAGGGCTGCAGACTGTTCGATTTGTATCTCAGCGACAAAAATGGCAGAGCCGATACACACAAAGAGGCCACAGGCCTATCCTTTGTTTCTCTATAGTTACTGTTACCTTATTTTAAAATCATACAGTTTACTCTTTCACCTCACCTTAAAAATAAACCTATCATGACCAGGCTGGATGGAGCTTTGAGCAGCCGGGTCTAGAGGAAGATTACCCTGCCCATAGCAGGGGGGTTGGAACTGGATGATCTTTAAGGTCCCTTCCAACCCAAACCATTCTATGATTCTATGATTCTAAGACATATTCAACCAACACAAGGAGAAAAGGTGTCCATATGCACTAAGGAAATCAGAAAAGTCTGTGACTAATTTTAGAGTTTACACCACAATATTATCAGTTTGATACCCTTAGCAGTCACAATGTCTGTCCCCAGAAGAGAGTAGCTGTAACTCTCACTGGCTCCTGTGCAATTTGTAGATCTCTCCTTTCTACAGACTTAGCTTGGTTTATACATAAGTTTGGGAAAACCAAAACAGTGATACCTAGCAGCACACAGCCTACTGCTGTTGTTACTTGTTTCAGACAGCAGATTCTGAGGAATAACAGAAAATATTTAAGTGACACCATTCTTTATTGTCTCAATGGTGATACAGTATGGAAAAAAGACAAGTGTCAGTCATATGAGAGCTGTTTGGGTAAGCTTGTGTAAAAAACAGAGAAAAACAATATGCAGCACAATGCACTCTTCCCTCATTTATGTTCTACAGAGGGATGGTATTGCTGGAAGTGTATCTAAAAAGACTCACGAATGCAAAACCAAAAGTATTGGTGGGAGAACAAATGCTGTGGAAAGTATGGTAGTAAAACCAACATTTTCAATAAAAAGACATAGCACTTGAAAGAACATAAGGAACATGAGTAAAGAACAAATGTCTGAGACACTGCTGATCTAATCGGGATCCGGTGACAGGACATGTGATAATGGTTCAAACCTCCATCAAGGAAGGTTCAGGCTTGACATTAGGAAGCATTTCTTTAGCAAGAGGATGGTCACACAGTGGAACAGACTTCCTAGAGAGGTGGTCAATGCCATTAATAACATGCTTTAACCTTTGGTCTGAAGTAGTCAGGCAGTTGGACTAGGTGAATGTTGTAGGTCCCTTCCAGCTGAAACATTCTATTCTATTCTATTCTATTCTATTCTATTCTATTCTATTCTATTCTATTCTATTCTATTCTATTCTGTTCTGTTCTGTTCTGTTCTGGATGGACCACTCGGTGGAAAAGGGAACTGGCTAGATGGCCGCACTCAAAGGGTTGCAGTCAATGACTCAAAGTCCACATGGAAACCAGTGACGAGTGGCGTTCCTCAGGGGTCAGTACTGGGACCAGTGCTGTTTAACGTCTTTGTCAGTGACATGGACAGTGGGATTGAGTGCACCCTCATCAAGTTTGCTGACGACACCAAGCTGTGTGGCACGGTCAACACACTGGAGGGAAGGGATGCCATCCAGAGGGACCTTGACAGCCTTGAGAGGTGGGCCTGTGAGAACCTCATGAAGTTCAACTAGGCCAAGTGCATTGTCTTGCACCTGGGTCATGGCAATCCCAGGCACAAATACAGGTTGGGTGGAGAATTGCTTGAGAGCAGGCCTGAGGAGAAGGCTTTGGGGGTGCTGGTGGATGAGAAGATCATCATGAGCAGGCAATCTGCACTTGCATCCCAGAAAGCCAACCGCATCTGGGGCTGCATCAAAAGAAGAGTGGCCAGCAGGTCAAGGAAGGTGATTCTGACACTCTGCTCTGCTCTAATGAGACCCCACCTGGAGTACTGCGTCCAGCTCTGGAGTCCTCAACACGAGAAGGATATTGACCTGTCGGAACGGGTCCAGCGGATGGCCACAAAGATGATCAGAGGGCTGGAGCACCTCTCCTATGAGGACAGATGGAGACAGTTGGGGTTGTTCAGCCTGGAGAAGAGAAGGCTCAGAGAAGACCTTAATAGCGGCCTTCCAGTACCTGAAGGGGGCCTACAGGAAGGACGGGGAGAGACTCTTTATCAGGGAGTGTAATGACAGGACGAGGGATAATGGTTTTAAACTGAAAGAGGGTAGATTTAGATTGGGTATCAGGAAGAAATTCTTTACTGTGAGGGTGGTGAGGCACTGGAACAGGTTGCCCAGGGAAGTTGTGGATGCCCCATCCCTGGAAGTGTTCAAGGCCAGGCTGGATGGGGCTTTGAGCAGCCTGGTCTAGTGGGAGGTGTCCCTGCCCATGGCAGGGGGGTTGGAACTAGATGATCTTCAAGGTCCCTTCCAACCCGAACCATTCTGTGTTTCTATGATTCTATTCTATTCTATTCTACTCTATTCTATTCTGTTCTATTCTAAAAAAAAAAAGAAAAGAAAAGAAAAAATAGAGTCATCTTCATCATGATTACTTAAAAGATGTAGTTATTTTTCATATATTTGTTAATGATCTAAGGAGAGACACTATGGCACTCTTCAAGTAATTTTATGGATATAGTATCCCAAGAGTGACATGAGAAACATTTCACTATGACTTTTCACAGCAGACAGCTGACCATTCTGTTCAAGTAACAGAGGTTTTGACTGTTTAGAAAATATTCTAGTTTTTCCATACGTGAGTAACTAGTGTTGTTAAATATATTTAGGCTGACTTTTAGAGTAGACCTAACTAGAGATCATCGGCTATTTTCAAAAGTTTCGGGACTGAAATAAAATTCAGATCTCATTAGGGAGGTACAAATTAACATTCTGTAATGTGATAACGAATATATTGGGCTCAAGTCAGAAGACTCTATACTCCTTACTGTAGAGAGAAAGATTTAATCTTAATGGTGGGGTAAGGAACTGCACTAGATCACTTATTCATGGAACATCTACATTATCGTTAAGTGAAGCTACCGGCACTTTGTTCCTGTCTTCTACTCCAGCTGCAATTCCACAAAAGCCTAAAGTGCAATTGATGACTCTCAGAGTATCACTCCGTGTACTGCTTGGCGGGTCATGCACTGAACCATTTATGAATGAAAATTTAGTTTAATAAAATCATTCACTTTCCAATTATCAGCACCAAAAAAAAAAAAAAAAGATAGGCTGAGGAATCTGAAAATTGTCATTTTATGTGTTGAAGCTGTTACTTCTCAATTTCTCACAGAATTAAAAAAACTGCCAATGCCTCTATAAAGGCCAAATTTTCAAATTCGCCAAGAAATTATGCACTTTTCCCTAATGTAGATGGTTTTGCGTAGAAAAATTAAGTCTTCCACGCAATGTGTAGGTTTTCTAAACTGGCTCTGGAATATCAAATGCTAGGTAATTTTTTTCTTAATGTATAACCATATAGTGTCTTCCAAACCGAAATCTGAAAGTTTCTCTTAAAAAATTTGAAACAAAACATTATTTTTTTCATAAACAGAGAAATGTTCCAAGGAAGGGTTGGAAACATTTCCACTAATACATCATAATAAAGAAATCACAGATACAGTTTGTATAATCTAAGAGCATTTCACAAAATATAAATGGCACATACATATTTTATTATTCCCAGGAATACAGTCATGACACTTCCATTAAGCAGTATTAACCATGTCTTTCTGGATTCTTAAAGTTAAATTAAAAGGCATTTACCCTCCCCTGTGTTGCAAAGAAATTTTTCTTATAGGTATTACAAATGAGCAAGATTGCCTTTAAGCTACATTCATAAGTGCGTTATTTTTGTCATGTATGGTTGCTACTTTATTTAATTTCTCTTCATGACACATTATTCAGTACAGATATTCATCATGTTAGGAATTGTCCACACTGCTGAAGACTAAAACACACACCTCACCAATTACTTAACCTGCTGTGTTTTGAGTCCCTTGTGGTCTCTATTACAATGACAGTCTCCTAATCTATTTAAATCACTGATGCAATTTGTACCTACAGAAAATGGAGAATGTTAAATTCTGCTTCATCTAAATCACTGAAAAGCTAGAACACATTATAACACGATCGCAAACGTCTTCATATAATTGACACAAATGCTTACTGAAATGATTGCTATTTCCTTGCATATGAGAGAAAATATGAAAAAGTAGCAAGAATCTTTCAACATTTTATGCAAATATGAACACTTCAATAAAGAAGCAATTATAAGGTAGAATAAATTGGATAGACAATTTCTACTTCTGATAATTCAGGATTTCTTATTAAACTAAGTGCAACTGGCATGAGAGGAATACTAATTTTCCATATTTGAAAGGTAGTGTCCTGAGAAAACTCTCTGGAAGGAAAAAACTTCATACTCCTTATTTCTTATGGGTACTGTAGGGGAAAAGATTAACCCTAAACCCTTTCTCATTTAGGAGAAAAATGGTTTCCCAACTGTTTAGAAACTGTAGCTGTATTAAATCTGCAAAAACCAACACTGTTTCTCAGGATTTTACAGGCTACATGAGATATGTAAAAAAAGCATGCTTCTTACATTCTAATAATCCAACATTTATTCTGGCCATGGCATACAGATTCATTATTCGTTTTTCACATCTTTTATTCCACCAAATTAGCTTATCTAAGGAAATAAAGATGTAACAGAAATAGAAATTCCAAGAAATACTATCTGCAGCTTCTTCTGTATACTCATCACGCCATCACCTTCCTGCAAAAATGCTTACAAGGTACCACAAAGTCAGGGTTTGACTCTGGTGAGAAGATTAGAAGATTGTTAGCATTTTACAAAGGGAAAAAAAAATCACACTTTTGCAAAACTAACTTTAAAATTAGCCTCTGGAAAACAAAGAACTGATTACTGCAATTTCATGAGAGGAAAGTAAAAAAAAAAAAGAATCCAAGATTAAGTATCCAGGCTTCCTGTAAATGTAGTAAATGTAGTAGAACGTAGAAGAATGCTGCAGCTGCAATATTTAACATAGCTCTGGAGGCTTCAGGGAGCCGAGATGAAAAATTTCAAACACTCCGTACTGTATCTTAGTAATTCAGAAGCCCATTCTGTTTTAATTGTTGACCATCTCACAGATAAAGACAAGACTAATGTCAGTGTTCAGTTTATGAATTCAGCACCCCATGTAATCATGCTTTCCAAGCAGCACAATTCAATACTATCAGCTCTATCTCGTATCACAGTATTTTGCATTAAGAAAAAATGCAATCTACAACAAAGTTAGGCCACAACACTGCCTAAAACATACATTTAATTATTAATCAAGGTTTTCCCTCATCACAGTCAGACTGGTCTTGCTAGAGAGCTTGCATTCTTTGATATTAGGTCTAGAAGGAGTTTGAAGTTGGAAAACATAACAGTTAAGAGAGATGGGGACTGCTGCTCTCATTCGTTAACTGCTATAAAAAGCTGTACCATCTTTTCAGAGGACTATATGGAAATCGAGTGTGTATTAAAAAAAATAAATAAAAATTTAATACAGCTGTCAATATAAGGCGGATAAGGAAGTCATTGGCTTGTGTATAGACTAGGACTTGGCCTTGCCAGAAAGACAATGAACCCCTCATGAGTATTACTGCTATAACATTATGGAAAGACTAGATTTTCATAATTCAGATGTCCTTTTCTCCTCCTGAGTTCAGCTGAACACATTGTTAACTGGCATTTCCGTGTAAAACAGTAACTTCTTGTAAGATGCAGTGATTCCACTGTTGCTGAATGTTAAGTATGCTATATGCCTGAAGTCTGCATTTTCAATGAGAGCAAACGGAGTGCATAAACCAAGGCATTACTGCAGCTCTTGGTAAGAAGACTGCCAACCTCAAAGTTACAGTCAAAATCTTGCCCTTTATTATCTTTTCTGCAAAGGTTACTGACATCTCTTGGGACTTGTTTCGATACAAGTGCTCAACATTTTCTGTAAGTTTAGTAATTTCTATTCTAGTTACTCCACCATCTGAAGAAATGGCAGGAGAAAGAAACACATCAAAAGCGTCTGAGCTGTATTTTCACTTATGTCAACCAAAGAGCTACTCCTGACCAAAAAAATTAGGCAGACAGCATATCTGAAAAAGGAAAAATGAAAAAATAACAAGTCTCATTAGTAAGAAAGACAGATGTATTAGTGTCCTGGTTTCAGTTAGAATAGAGTTCATTTTATTTTTAGTAGCTGCTGTGTTTTGGATTTAGTATGAGAATAATGTTGATAACACATAGTGTTTTAGTTGTTGCTAGGTAATGTTTATATCAAGTCAAGGACTTTTTCAGCTTCCCATAGAAGCTGAGAGCGAGCACAGACAGCACAAGCTGGCCAAAGGAATATTCCATACCATAGATGTCATGCTCAATATAGAAATGGCGGTAGGCCAGGGGACAGAAATCTGTGATCACTGTTTGGGACAGGATGGGCAATTGATCATCGGGTAGTGAGAAATTGTACTGCATCACTGGGTTTATATACTATTTTACTGTTGTTGTTGTTGTTGTTATATTATTATTATTATATTAATATTATATTAATATTAATATTAATATTATTATTTTCCTCTTCTGCTACTCTTCTATTAAACTGCCTTTACCTCAACCCACAAGCTTGGGTTGTTTGGGTTTTTTTTTCTCCCTCTTCTCCCTGTCCTACTAGGGGAGGTGCGGGGAAGTGAGTGAACGACAGCATGTTCCTTGTTGCCAGCTGGGGTTAAACCACAACAATTACAAAAGTTTCAAAACCAGTATTTTTTTTAATATCTCTATACTACAGTGGAAATGCACAGAAGTATCCATGGTCAATCCACATGGTTAATAATGAAGACTAAGAAAATACTAAGGATTTTTTTTAAAGTCACATTAATTAAAAAAAGAGGAAAACAATGAAGTTGAGTGAAAAGACTGAACAAGAAAAACATTTAGCTCTATGTATAGCAGGTAAGAAAAATACAGTATTTCTCATAAACTCTGAGAAAAGGTATGCAATCCCACAGATATTTTTGGTACATATTTTTTCTTCTAAATTCAAAGAAATTATGTGATAAAAATGGTGTAAATTACACAAAACTTAGGTTCTCAGACAGCTCTTTGGATAAAAAGAGGTACATAATGTATTTAGGCTTCTAACTGTTAGAAATAGAGGCTGTTTACCTCCACGTTTCATGTCTGTTGTACTTCCACAGTCCTAATGAGAGTCAGAGATACAGATTATGCTAAAAAATTTGCCCAGCTGATGACATTTCTGTTTATGATGGACAAATGGGATTGTATTCAACTATTTGTCTTGTCATCCTACCTATCAATAAACGACAAAAAATCTTATTCCCCTCCCTTCTTCCTCTGTCAATTATAATGCAAATTTTCATTGAACCTTTTGTTGTATTCTTACTACATTTCATTAAAAAAAAATTACCAAAAAAATTTTCTTTTCACATATAACCTCTTTCGAAATAGCAAAACTTATTTTAAAGTTGATATCACCATTTTTATTTTTCATTCATCTATTTTTAAATATTGTTAGTGACTTCACTTAGTCCCTGAAAAAGATCATGTCACTAACAAAACACCATTATTTGGGAAAGCTTATATAAACAGACAAGCTAGATAATGGCATTTTCCCAGTTTTAAAACAAAGAAATAAAGGAAAGGAAATATTATATATCTTGGCAAAAGCTATGGAGGAAATTAAAATTGGGAATTTAACTGAGATCCAATAAATCTTAGGCACATCCTGTAACTGCAAGACAATCTGATCAGCTTTCCTTTCTAAGCACAAAATAGAGAAGAAAAAAGCACCCTGATGTTGTCCAAATTCAGAAACTATTGTGTGACACCATACACTCCCGGATTCACCTCCCACTGCCTCCAGTAAGTACTGGAAACTAAGCTTCCTAGCAAAGGGTCTCCAATAATGAGATTTTTTTTAACAAAGTATATTTGGTTCTGTATGAAAGTGTATAAAAATGTCTAAAAAAGTTCTTTTCTTCTAACAAGTACAGTTGCATTTCTATCTTTGTAAGGTCTACTGGCAATTGCAAGGCTTTAATTGGAGAATGAAAGAGAACAGCTACAGAGCCAGATAATGTAGAGACAACAGTAGTACAAATAACATCCTCACATTTTGATTTTTTTGAATAATTTCCACCAAGGATGCTATCATTTTGTTCTTCATTGTTGGACAGATTGCCTGCGTGGAGATTCTGCATACAGGATCTGAGGAGCAAAATTACTTAGTTGAGAATACCTATGGTACAGAATACATTGTAACCTCAGCGGCTATCTTACAAGGATCAAGGATTATACTATTTTCCTCACTATTTCCTATCCCAGCACCATTGGCCAAGGTGCAAGAACAATTCTCTCCTCCAATGAGTAAAGGAAAAAAAAAAAAAAAAAGTAACCAAAAATCACTCGTTGCAAAGTACAAATAAAAGCTACATTCTTTCTTCGAAAACAGACATCAGTCCAAATACCATTTTCCAAGTTCAGGGCACTTCAGACCACAACAAACACTGCTGTGTTTGCCAGCGAGACGAGGAAGAGGAGTATTACATAGCTTAGATTAGTATTACTTAAGCATAGATTTTCTTACAGAAGGATATACACTATTTTCAGCTTCACATGACAATAAAAAGCAATTTAGCCTGTATGTACACCCTTCTCTAGTTACAAGAGTGTACAAAAAGGTTTCCTTCATTAGCCGTTTGTTACCACATCTAATAATAGTATAAATGCGCTTACACCTGGAGAAAGAATATTTTATCCAAGCAAAGATCTGTCATGAGTAACATATCTCGTCTCTTCTGATCCTTCCCGTGCATTTTGAATCCATTTGTACTGGTCTTACTTAACACAAAACCAGGCAACAAATTCTTCTATTCCCTTCAGCAGCTTTTAGACAACGATGTCACCTCTAACAGCTGCTGTGTTTTGTTTAGGCTAAAGGATACCACTTTCCGTAAGAAGAAATGCTACCGACAACCTCCAGTCATTCTTGTTCGTCACCTTTGAATCTTCTCCAGCCATCTACTCTGCCCTGTAACTCAGCACTATACCTTCACTCCCACTTTCCCAGATTTGAAAAGAATAACCAATATATTTATGTAGCTTTAATTTCTTAATTTAAGCAAACAGTGATAAACAAAACACACTCCACTCTATTTTCATTGGAAGTCCATTTTAATGTCATCTAACTAACACTCATTCAGGACATTTTTCTATACCACATGAAGTAATGTGTCCATGTCTACAGGTCATGATAATTCATAAATTCATCACCAGGTATTTCTACATCTGCTTGAATATCATTTTCAGAGATGTTTTTAGTGATGTCAGTCTCTTGTAGTGACTTCAAATGACAGACCAGATTTATCTGAAAAGTTCCAAGCCAGCATCTAAGCATGATTCCTGAAGCATTTATGTTTTCTAGCATTTTAACACTTATACAGGCCATCAAGTCTAGGTTGAAATCCAGCTAAACTTGTTAATATCTTGTAAAATAATTAACTTCAGTCATACAGTGTTCCTGTATATAACATTTTATGCTGCTCCCACTTGACTGTTGTTTTCATTTTTGTAGACCTATTTGTATTAAGGTCACTACAAACATTTCTGAATTGTACTGGTAATGCAAAGAAAAAAGAAAAAAAAAAAGAATGTACCTTCTCGCAGAAACAATAAAAAATCAGTGTGGTCATTAAGCATAGATTTCTTACAGAAGGATATACACAATTTTCAGCTTCACATGACAATGAAAAGTAATTTATCCCCTGTTGTCAGTGAGTTGGATTCTGCCTAGAAATTCTTATTTTATGATCTGCTTCTTATGCAAACAGAGGACTGCAATGCTTTGTTTCTGTATGAACTGAAGGTGCCAGTAAGAAGAAACTCCAGTAGCATACATAAAGCATTACTACCTAGAGATCATGAACATGCAGCCATAATGATGACATGTTTTATAAGAGGTGGTCTCTAGGGAGCTTTATAGTATTGCTTTCACAGATGCTTCATTCAATCAACAGATCGCAATCCTTTCACCTGGCTAACAACTGAGACAGCTGAAAGCCCCCTAGGGTTAAATGGCAGAAGCGTCATTGCTTCAACAATTTACATTTATAAGTCTTGGAAAGGAAATTCTGTCTCCTCAGTGTCAGGTATAAAAGGATCCAAGATTAAACATACTTCAGAGGTTTCCGACTGAAATCAAGTATCTGCACAAGAGTTGCTGGATGAATTTGACGTTTTTTTCCTAGTGTGAGGCAGCATTTATTTTAAAGAAATGTGTTGATACTACAGTAATACACGAGGATTAGTAGCTCTACTAGAGAGTGTACCTTGTACAATGGACTACACGTGTTTCTGTAACTCATACAAAGTCTTACCACTAGTTATATTGGATTCAAGTCCCACACATCCGCTGTGAAACATTCTGCAAGAAATCCCAATATCCTGTATTCCAAAGATCTACAACTGCTCTGTTCAGTAGACAGCAACCTCTGCCACTAAAGCACAAAATGAGTGTGTGATGAGCGTATGCTCTTTTCTAGAGTCCCTGGTTTAAGCCAGAAATTTGATCACATGATCTCTGGCCTGGCCAAAAACCCCACTTTGTCCTTCCCTTTACCATTCCAGTATGTGCTGATACACTTATCGGGCATACAAGAAATAAACAGTAAATATATAAAACATGTATATATACAGGCTTTAGCCCTACACAGAAATTACAATTTCTTTTTCCCTTTAATTTGAAATATGCTACAGTTTCAATTGGTTCAGATAGCAATTTTGTTATTCTGGTTACAGGAAAATGGCTACCAGTTCATCTACAAACAAACCCAGCATTTTTCTGAATTAGAAGAATCTGCACCTGTCAATTTATGGGATCCTCAAAAATTCCTGACGAGCAACTCATTATTTTATGTCTCCTTGCCTCCTCACTTATTTCTTTTTGCACTCCAGCACAGAAAGCTTACTCTCCTCAGTTGCTAGCCACAACACCTTTATTTCTCAAGCAATGCTGCATATGACATGCACAATGTTCATTAATTTGTCTCAGTATTCTACTTATTTAATAATAAGAAATGTCATAATGTAGTTTTTAAAAAGATCCTTTAATTTTCCTTCCCAAACATTAGGAAAAACAACCCTGCAAATAGAACAAAAATACTGAATATTCCATTTTGATATTTCCGGCTTGACTAAAAAGTGATGGTTACATACACTCTGATCTCACAGTAACATACACTGTGCAATATAAAAAGACTGAAAGTAAACAATAACAAAAAGATGTCCAATTTACTTAAAACTGAAATTTTACAACATTCTTTTTTTGTATCTCTAATCTAAAATCATTCCAATTCCAGGAGTGGTTGGATGAAAGAGGATTCAATTTAAATTCAAGCATTCTTAATAATACATCTATGGTATGGTAAAGAGTTTCATTTTATAGCATGCTTTCATTAAAAAAAAAAAAAAAAGAATGTGCACAACATTGTAAGCACTTTAGAGATTATATTGGATTTGCTCTTGCTGCTGCATCATGTTGCTATTCTAATTTTCACCTTCATAAGCAGGTGAAAAATGTTTACACAGAGTCTCTGTAAAGACTTCAGAATATCTTCAAAAAATATACATTCTTCAAACTATAATCCAATAACATTGGGTTTAGGCAAAAAAAAGTGCTATGGAAAAGCGTGTACAGCACAGGATAGACAACAAGACTAGGACCCAACAGATCTAGCTCCTATTCCTGTCTCTAACCTATGGAAAAGCTGTGAAAACCCAATTATTTCTCAATGACACTTTTCCTACTTGTATTTATTACTGATTTTGTGTCGATTTGGATGGATTGCCTCCCAAGTATTCATGTAAAACAAACTCAAAGATCCTTAATGGTGTCTTGGGCCTCCTTGTCACACAGAAATTCAGTACAGCTATTAAATCTGTGTGCACACTATAAGCAAATTTTAGCGTCAATTATCATACTGCTTCCATTTTCTAAAAGCGCAGCAATGGTTATATCCTGAGTTAAAATGGCACTGTCAATTAATTGCAGTATTTATGCAGTAAATGATAGACTGTTTCCTCACGATAACTACTATCTAAATAACTGGGGTAAGACATCCACATCGCACTACCATCACATAAAATCTAGTATTGCTCTGAAGAACACATGCAATTTTCATTGCTTATTTTGAAAGATTTGTGCAAAGATTTTTTTCTTCTTTTAATTATTGGATCTATATTTTAAGTAGTGCATGTTGATCAAAAAGAGCACAAGACTGATGTAAACAGTGCCTTGAATGATCCCTTCTTTTCTTGTTTTTTCTTTTTCTCAAACAAACTTCTTGGTTTTTTCCTGTTCCAAAACTGAAGTCCTTCCTAAGTGATCTTCTGTCCATGGAAGTAGGCTTGCTTTTTCATATTCTCTTAATTTCACTACCTCTAATAACCTGATTAGAAGTTGGGGGAACTCTTCATATAATAGAGAAAAATTTGCACTATGATTACCGAAGCCAATCTGAAAGAAAGTGAAATTTGCTTTATCAGTACCAAAAAAGAAAAGCATTGGTTAGAGAAGCAATGAAATCAGGGTTTCCATTTTTTTTTTTTTTTTCCACAGAGACTAAAATTCCTATGAGAAACATGCAAATGACAAGTGACACTCGAGGGATGAACACATTTAAACATTAGTTTTAGTAGATCCAAATTTATTTTTTAGTAAATGTTAGGAAATAAGATGAGCAGTGGTAATGAAAATACCAATTCTCAGTCATCTGGAGCCATCCAGAAAAATTGGAAAGCAGTACTTTTATGTAATAAATGGTGTGGGTTTTGGAGTCATTAATATACCTCTAAAGTTAACTGTGAACTCTGAAAGTTCACTTAGAAAAATATCTGTAGACTAATTCTCTTTTTCTCAAGGGCACACAAAGCTATACGAGACACAGTATTCCAAACAAAACATAACCAGAGGAAGTTAATATTGCACAAAACAATGCCATATCAGATGGATGAAGAATAACTACATAAGAGTCCCGTACAAGATTTTCAAATTTCCGGAAGTCAGCAGCTGAACACCACCGGTATCAACCAGCTCCAGCTGGCCAGCCACATCTATCCAGGCTCCAGGAGATGAAGCTTCAGGTACCATTCTGGAGAAGCACCTTTGCACACCCTCCAGCCCAGTTTTTCTTTAGCTGCATAATTCAATGCACCAAGAGGAGGTGACAAACTGAACTTCCAGGGCGAATAATTTTAGAACAGCCAACATCTAGACACCAGTGTGACTCAGCTTTCCTCTTTTGAAAATTTGGGTCAACTAATTCACTTGAGACCCTCTCTCATCTTCAGTAATAACCCGTGTCTAAATTATTATTTAGAGAGGACTGTTCAGTTGCCTCAACAACAATCAGGATTGCAAAAGGGATCTGTACATTTTGAATATATGCAAAACTTTAACTTTCATGCTAGAATATGACTTTCAGCATAAAACTCCCAAGTGTGTGGATCTATCAATGTTGATTTGTTTAAGGTCTTAATAGTTTTTGTCATCTTAATGCTCAGTGGACCGTTTCTGTTGTTTCTTTCAACTATCATGATACTTTGTCAACAGCCACTAGGACATGCCCCTAAACCTCAGGTAAAATATAAAAAGAAATTGCCAGCAGCTTCCATAAGTGCACAGCACTGTTGACAGGCAACCTATTAGCAGCAGATTGTCCCTGCTTTCTGGCAGCAGTAGTAAATCCAAGCATCCTGCTGCTTGCAGAGCTTTATCTGAATACACAATGCCAGTGCAGGCTGGTCTCTTCAGGACTGTGACAAGTACCCGGAGAGTTTTGCAATTAATGTTATTACTATGTACTTTCTGCCAGGAATGCCCTTGAAAGTATGAAGTATTCCATACTGTATCTGGGAAGGAGAAAAACACTGAGGGACAAGGAAGAGGAGCTCATTTGGTAACCAGAGCCGTCTTAAAATGTTAAACTGTGAAGTAGCAAAATCCTTTTGAAGGTAATTAAGCTAGTCATTAGCAGTATTTTAACTACAGCAATTTCAGAGATTTTTGACCAGTGCTGGAAAAAGCAAATAGCCTTGACACATTCCTCCAAACCTGTGAGATTAGGGGCTGCATTTCCAGTCTGAGAAAGGAATTTAATTATTCTGAGTAGCTTGTAATCAAAAGTTTGCTGCCCACGCTACCAAGTTGTGAATGGACAAGTTACATTTTTACCTCTTTTCATCTAAGACACGTCTAAATCTAAAGTGGGCACCCACTCACCTGCCTCAACTCTGTACTTATTTCTGGTGTAGCTGTGAAAAAGCACTCCATGACTATTTGATGCATAGCGCTGGAGACACTATCAAGTGGACTTTTAAGGTCAAATGTTTACATAACGTTTTGATTCAAACTAAAAAAAGAAAAAAAACAAAACCCAACAAAACCCAAATCCCACAAATTCCATTAAGTTTCTGCTAGACCATCCTATCCTCTTCAGAGTCAGTCCTTAAACATTTTTAATTTTGTGTTGGAGACAAGGCTAAAAGTTAAGCTTAGTCTCCTGTATTAAATTAACTAAACTAAAACAAATAAATCTCATTATTTGAAACTTAGACAAAAACTCAGAGCTTTTGTGAATTTTCGTTATTATTACACTGTTTCTCACCAATGCTAAAAATACTGAGAACAGAGGTAGAACCAGATGGTTTCACTGGAAAGCAGGAATTATTTTATTGTGTCAGAATAATGGTTCATATCTTTACTCTGAGAATGGCCAATACCAGCTGCTTTAATGAAGAGTACAATAAACCCAACAGTAGGTCGTTACTGCTTTTCTTGAATCAGAAACTCCATGGAGCCAAGTAATTATTTTTTTTTTTCCTCAGCAAATTCTCTGTAATAAACACATTCAGAAACTATAATAACTATTATAAATGGCTGTGCATTTGAGCAAGAAAATGTAATTATTCTTCAGTAATATTTCACATTAGGCTTAGAGATACTCTAATCATCATTAAGTTGCAGAAAAAATGTGCATGAAGGACCCAGGCACAGTGCCCATATTTTTCACAGGATGCCACAAATATCTTGGCTATTCAGTTTTTGTGAAAGCTTGTTTCTTTACATATTTTTAATGTCTTTGGGGATCGCAAGGGAAAGATAAGAAAGGCGGGATAATGCTACTTCTTCTCTATTATCTTTAAGCCAAACTGCACATCATCACAAGTTTAGTAACCACCATGTTGGGCAGAAGCACTGGAAATTAAATGTTGTGAATTGAGCTTCTGAATCAGCATCATGATCTTCCAAGGTGCTGAGCGAGGCAACCCATCAACTGTAGAAGAAAAATGGCGAGTATCAATTACTTCTGGAACCAAGGCTTTAAAAAAAACCAACAAACCCGGACAGAAAAAAAACAGCCATCCTCTCTAACACAAAACCAAATCATCCTTTGTATCTTTAGGCAATGTGACCCGCATATGGTCCCATTTCAGCAAATCCAGTTCACTACTTTCGTCCAGCTATTTTTATATTATTATGTTCTGGTTTTAGGTAGGTATCTTTATGGCATCAATGTTTTTCACTAAAAGATAACCAACAGGATGCCTGCAGACCCTGTAACCCTCCTGCTGAGACTATTGGCTCTGTTTGTGTGTTTGTGTGTCTGCGCACACGTGTGTGTGCACGGCTTGGTGCAAAAAGACTGTTCAGAAGCTCAGCTGTGCAGGACACCTCAACTTCCTCACCCTCAAACATTTACTGGGCTTAGAACACCTACAGAAAAAATTATTCCATGCCGCTGAGCTCCCAGTTAGCAGTACTGTCAACTGTATGACAGCAAATGCTTTGTCTGCACAAAGTGAAGATTCAAGCCAAGTTTTAACCAACAGCTTTTTTTTACCAAAACATTATTCATATGGGGTGAACAATCACTTAGCTGGCACTTTTGCCTAGCCACATTTAAATCGTACATTGAAGGGAACAGAACAAGCTATACGTACATTACATGTATGTGTCTGTGCATACACACACATATTTATCTTAGTAAGCAATACAGTGAAAATCCAAATTCTCCCTCCCTGCCCCCCAAACAAAGGGACGTCTTATTCAAGCACTGGAGGCTCATACTCAATGAGTATGAAGATACAATGCAGTATGAAGATGCTGTACCTAACTGGTGCACAGCACAGGAAAACGTGTTCATAAATTTCACCTCTTTGCGATACTCATTTCTAAATGGTAAAGCAAGATAGTCATCATTTGGAGTGGTATCAGTGTGAACTATATCCCAAGAGCGAAAAGATGCTTATGGCAACAAAAGGCTTACATGCTGCCCTTCAGAGCCACCCTGGCAGAAAGGGACATGATTTCTCAGAACTGGTGTGAAGAGTCTTAGCCATTTTTAGAGCCGTTTCATTATTCAGGTGCAAATTACTGTATTTACAAATGATTGCAGGTAAAACCGGTTGAAGGACATCAAGCTGTTTTAAATTAGACTGCTGCTTGACTAAACAAGCCTTGCACAACAGCAATGTTACACACAAATAAATGCAAATATTTTTTATGTATTCGACTGACATTTATCTTTGATCTAGAAATTCATGAAAATTATCTTGGTCTTACCATACCACAAAGTGAATTTTGTTTTCATTTTGCTCATTCAAGTAGATGTGCACATGTTGTCTTGCTAAAGGGTTTATGTCTCAAAATCATCTCCAGAAAGTCCAGAAATAAGAAACACAATTTTTTTTTTTTTTTTTTGAGAACTGAATATAGGCACTAGCTCTTAAATTTCTTACACATCATTGCCATCCAGGATCTCCCTTGTCTCTCCACCAAGACTAGAGTATGCATGCATTGATAGTTCCAAATGATTCACTAGCCTTTGCAATTCCAATTACATTAGCTTTGGCAGATTTATATTTGATGCATAATTCAATATAGAGTGTATAAAATAGCAGGCACGACTACTCAATTGAAGTTGCATAAATATTTCCAGTGAAATATCTCGTTATCAGCTACTTATAACTTGCACTTAACAGGCTGTCACACAAACTCTTGGTCTAGGTCTCACATCGACAATTGGAGCAAAATGAATTTGCTCATCTTGCGTACGAATGCGTATACATACTCAGGCTGCCCTGAGGATTCCCACTGCACAGACCTCCCTCCCTGATACATACTTCCCCACTATTTCAGACATATGAATAACAGTACAGTCTCAGTAAGTCAGAAAGTCAGAGTCTGAGAAGGGGTGCAAGTTTACAGAGGGGAGCACCCTCAGCGCACCTGTGTAAAAAACATCATGTAACCTGTGCCATTCCCTGTGCAGCCATCACCTAACTCCGCAAACTATTGTTCTACTGGTCAGGCTGCATGTTTTATATAGAGTTTGTTGCTCTGGACATGAGATAGTGTAATTTTGAACAGTGGTAGACATGTTAAGGAGGTAAATCTTAAGAAAACACAGATTTTGTCCAAAGTAATCGTTTCCTTGATATTATTCTAGAGTTTATGCTAGTGAATTCTTTCAGGAACTGTCCTCATTGCTAGGAAAAATGCTGACACTTGTGTGCTCAAATATACAGAAAGATCTCTTATAAATCAGAGATAGCAAGACTAAATGACTGATTGTTTTTTAATTACTATTAACATAAACATAAACAAGTTTCCCCACTGCAATGCACACTAGAAAAGTAAATGCACCTACATTAAGGATACATGGTCTATGCCACTGGAGATAATATGATAATCCAGTAAGTATAAAAACAAAAAGATAAGTAAGAAATATGCACTTGCAATAGGGTTTCACCACCATGATGATACAAAAAAAAGGGGGGGGAAAAGGAAAGAAGGGTGATTTTTCAATTTTACAGAACTTATGTCAAACTTGAAAAGAGGGAAGAAGCAAACTGTTCTTGTAAATACCTTAGTAATCCACAGATGTAGCTGTGTAGAAATCCAGTTTATACAAACTGCTTTTTAAAGACACCTCTTTCACAGTGAAGAGGAGTGTTTGTATACAGTAGGACTTCATGAATCTTCACAGATCACAATTGCTCATCTGATTACCAATTTTCAGTTGTCCTTTTCTTTTTTACCCCCTATCCTGTCCTGGCTAAGGGACCTAGAATTAAAAGATTTTTTTCATAGAATTCATAATCTTTCCTAATTTTAAAGATTTCTTAATTTTCGTCTTTATTTTACATAATAAATACATACACAATAGTTGCTTCTGCTCTAAGCTACAATTAAGTACTTCAGCAGATAAAGCTTTCTTCTTTTCCGCATGACAGTATCAAGTTTAGCTTTAGGAACATCTAAAAGTTGCCCCATACAATAACTCAATAAATCCACATGGTGAAAACACACACACCCCCCCCCCACACACACCCCATACACACTTCCCCAAAACCAATCCTAATGAACTGAATTCTGGTATGGGTCCATTGTTTCTTATTCTGCTTTGAAACATGAATGCACACGCATATGCAGCTAATGCCTGCTCCCCATTTCTTCCCTGTGGCCAGTGCTGTTCTACTCTGCCAAGTGATTTTGCCTTTTACTGGGGCTATGTCACATGCATAGTGAGTAATATAAAACCATGTCCTTAAAAAGACACCATGAGCCTGAAAGGAGATGCTCTTCTTGTTTTGGTAGCTTGAACAGGGAAGTGAGAAGAAGAGGAAAGATTTTCTAAGTGGCAGAATGCTGTTCTGCTACTTTGATATGTGTTCTTCAATTAGCTAATTTTAGTTAATATTTTAAAACAGTTTAAAATATCTTTAAGAGTCAAAATTAAATCTAAGAATTTTGATTGACCTTATTCAACTGTTGTTTGTATCCTAATTATCAATTTGTAAAAGAACTTATCCTCTGCTTTCTGTTTTGTGTTTAATATTTCACCAATTCAGAGGATATTTAAAGTTTGGAGAAAACATAGCAGTTTTTTGCTGTCCTGGTGGTATAAATGAAGATCCATTTTGTAAAAGTCTGGCTCACTAGATACAATGCACAGGAAAAAATATTTTGTCTTCTTGATAGCACATCTGCTTCCTACTGACCTCATTAAAAACCTTGCTCCCTTCTGATGGGGCAATATAATTCTTGTACTGTGAAGGATTTTCTCCCCCTACCAGTACCTGAAATTTTTCATTAAAAACACAAGAACCTGAACTAAAAGCAGACAGACTTCAGGGCGCACTTTACTTGAGGTGAGGTGAGGCAAGGAGAGGCGAGGGAAGGGGAGGGAGCAAACTGAAAAGTTTCATAAGGACTTTAGAGTGAGAAATTGTATGTTTGAAAGACTGTAAAAAGAACACTGCTTTGCCACTTTTTTTACTTAAACATTTTTATTCTGAGGATTCCTCTCACAGTATGCAAGATACTACCGAACAATGATAACTCAGAACAGGATAAAACCTTGTCAAGTAACCCTTCCCAGTTAACTGGAACCAGGTTATTTGGGGGAGAGACACAAAAACATAAAACACACCAAAAACCCATTCATTCCCAGAGGTCAAGCTTGACCTTGATCATACTGGCTGTACATGCTGTTGTTGCACTGGCTATTTTTGCAGAGGACCAACCTCCTTCACAATCACTTATCTGTGCTTTACTCTGCCCGCTCAGTCTCGTGGGAGACGGAAGATGCTACCAATGCAATGGCTGAGCCGCTCACATACACACTTTCCCCACCATCCTCTCATTCAAACAGCTGTCATTCACCAAGGCAGCACGACGTCCAATACGTCAATGCTCTAGTGAAGGGTGAGAGATTGAGGACAGCAATTTCAGTGGCAGCCTGAGAACAGGCATGCTACTGTTAACTACCTTCAAAGGGAGAGCAAAGCACTCAATTGAAGTTTTGCTGTATGCTCCTTCTTTGTTCTCCAAAAATATAACAATTATTCAAAAGGTAGTCAAAGAAATAAACAAAGTGTGCCCTGTACTATTCAGCAGTTGAAGAGGCCATCACACAGTTAAACCTACCTTCAGAAACCTCATATTCCAGTTCCTAAAGGTGGAGTTTACTGTTTTGAATCCTGCACAACACAGGAATGACACCTATGGCAGGGCAGTACCTAAAAACGATCACTGTCTCTAAGCTCTATTAATTATATGCAGTCATTTTCAGACTTCCAACAAAACATATGCTGATGAATACAGGAGGATTTTACTCCTCCTCAACTTGCCAGTAATAAATGCACTGCCTGAATTAATCATGTTCTTGTCAGGCAATGAAAAAACCAGTAGCTGTCAGTAAGTGAGGCCCCTGGAGTGCTAGAAACCACGTGCCGCCTGAGCGTGCTCAGGCACCCAAAGCTATCTTTGGCAGCCGGTGTATGATATGACACACAAAGAGCTGCCACTTTCAAGTCAATCTCCGTTCCAATAAAACATTTTTGGGATTCCTGGTCTGGACTGCACCAGAAGCAGGGGGCACCAGGTGCTACGAAGGAGACGACAGGTCCCCTGGGTTTCCTGAACTAGAAGAAACCACTAACTGGGCACACAGGGTCTCCATGACTTACACCGGCCACATTGGAATCCAGCCTGAATTTGTTAATTCTGTCCCACTTTGACAGCAACAAGAAATAAATAGCTGTCTATATCATGGATCAGATCATGGAACGGATCCTCCTAGAATCTGGGCTAAGGCACACGGAGGACAGGGACATGATTCAAGACAGCCAGCATGGGTTCAGCAAAAGCAAGTCCAACCTAGTAGCATTCTGTGACGGTGTGACTACATCAGTGGACAAGGGAAGAGATACGGATATTGTCTCTCTGGACTTCTCTAAGGCCTGTGACATGGTCTCCCACAACATCCTTCACTCTAAATTGGAAAAGTATGCATTTGATGGCTGGACTATTTGGTGGATAAGGAATTGGTTGGATGGTCACGTCCGCAGAGTAGTGGTCAACGGCTCAATGTCCAGATGGAGATCAGTGAGAAGTGGTGTCCCTCAGGGGTCCACACTGGGACCAGTACTGTTTAGTATCTTCATCAATGACATGGACAGTGGGATCGAGTGCACCCTCCCTAAGTTTGCAGATGACACCAAGCTGAGTGGTGCGGATGACACGCTGGAGGAACGGGATGCCATCCAGAGGGACCTGGACAAGCTTGAGAAGTGGGCCTCATGAGGTTCAACAAGGCCAAGTGTAAAGGTCTTGCACTTGGGTCAGGGAAAGCCCTGGTATCAGCACAAGCTGGGGGACGAAGAGACTGAGAGCAGCCCTGAGGAGAAGGACATGTGCGTACATGTGGTGCATGATGTAAAGCTGGACATGAGCTGACAATGTGCACTCCCAGCCCAGAAAGCCAGACACATCCTGGGCTGCATCAAAAGAAGTGTGGCCAGCAGGTCAAGGGAGGTGATTCTGCCCCTCTACTCTGCTCTGATGAGACCCCACCTGGGGGACTGTGTCCAGCTCTGGAGGCCTCAGCACAGGAAATACATGGACCTGTTGGAGTGGATCAAGAGGAGGGCCACAAAAACGATCAGAGGGATGGAACACCTCTGCTATGAAGACAGGCTGAGAGAGTTGGGCTTGTTCAGCCTGGAGAAGAGAGGGCTCTGGGGAGAACTTATAGTGGCCTGTCTGTACTCAAAGGGGGCCTACAGGAAAGATGGGGACAAACTTTTCAGTAGGGCACGTTGCAACAGGACAAGGGGTAATGGTTTTAAACTAAAAGAGGGTAGATACAGACTAGATATAAGGAAGAAATTCTTTACAATGAGGCTGGTGAAACACTGGAACAATTTGCCCAGAGGGGTGGTAGATGCCCCATCTCTGGAAACATTCAAGGTCAGGTTGGACGGGCCTTTGAGCAACCTGATCTAGTTGAAGATGTCCCTGCTCACTGCAGGCGGGTTGGACTAGATGACCTTTGAAGATTCCTTCCAACCCAAACTATTCTATGATTCTACAATTCTATGATTCTATGTGTAAATACTAAGTGCCTGGACGAAAAACTGGTAAAGATAACGTAAAAACCATACCATAGCATTGTAGCATAATGTAACATAACATTACTACTTCTATACTTCAATTTCTGCCTCTACTTGTACACAATGATGCCACAGGACAGTACAAAGCAGCATAAAGCCAAAATATTTTTATCTGTTTTTTCTAAACAACACTTTCAGAACAGCATGTGCAAAATGTTTCTCAAGACAGGAAAGTTGTAAATACCATAAACTAATATTTCTATTTACTATTGTTATTTGAACATGTAGTTTTATCAAACATGCTATAGCCCAATCAAGATTAAAATACTGAAGGTAGGTATGTCTCAGGTTGGCTTCTGTAATTTAATTTTCTATTCTCCTAATTACCCAGTAATGTAACTTGAAGTTAGGTGCCATGACATTTCTTTAAAAGAAATCAAATTACATTTAACATTTGTTTATGGTAATCACAATATACTTTACTTCCCAAAGAAGCCAAAATAATCATTGGCAAGGTTGGAACTACTTTATACCCTTAGTCCAATAAAGTATGTGAAGCCTGAAATCAAATGTCAAAGCTGAATTTTTCTCCACAGTATGCATCTCCAAATGATAGTTTCTCAAAGGGATTATTAATGTTTAATCCTCTCTAGCAAAAGTCCTCCCCAATTTACTCTTTAATATGCAAACTTGTGATCCTGCTGATATTTCCATAAGAAAGTACACTGAACATTGCTGGCAAGTCTTCAGAAATGGTATCGCTCAGCCAGGAAACTATAGCTGTTCGATGCCTGCGTAGGACACAGCAGTTCAGCTTCGTTGTAAGATGTTCCTGCAAAATCATTTAGTCCTACTGCTATTTAAATAAAACAGAACTCAAATAATTAAGAATATTGAGGGCTCAAGAGAATGCTCCATGTGGTTGTTGCTGTTCACTTACAATCTCGGGAAGTTATCCTGCAAACCCATCCTACTAGGAATACTGCCGACTGCTGTGATGAAAATCAATTTCAATTTTCCTGTACTGCTCTAGGGATTAATCCTTGTACCAGGTTGTGTCTGTAAAAAACAGAGGAGGCACCAGGGAAAGCAATCTATTTAAACAGAAATATGGAAGTCCGCGCTGATTTGCTTTCTAGAAAATAAAATGACTTTTAAAAAATCACGTTTTGGGTAAGTATTAATGAAACATATCATCTGCATTATTTAAACTTTTATTTTAAATTATTTTGGAACAATCAACTTCCTTGCTATCCTTCCCCCAGACATTTCAGTCTCTTCTTCCTTTCACTATGTTAACAAATTGTGTTTGGAAAATGAAGAGGAGGGGACAAGACCACTGGAGACTTTTTAAGATCAAGAGGTCTAAAAGATGGTAACAGCAGCAGCATGAGGATATTATCTTGCATCATCAATTGATGATACTACCTTGCTAGTGGCTAGACAATTATTTGTGAGAGCTGAAAACTTCTGGGTATGAGGTTTCCTTCTTTTCTCCTTGGTGGCATCTGAGATGACAGAAGGTAATAGAGGATAGCCCAATACGTGGATTTTGATTCTTGTTCTGAAAGAACGTGAGGGTCAGGGAACATGCGTCTAGCCTATGAAAGACAGCACGAGTTTCTGTGTAACTCAGTCTCAACATGCAATACCAAATTCACATCACAGTAGGTCAAAGATAAAGTCTGTGTGTGTCACCCTATTCTGAACTATTCCAGAGGAGGAAGCAGCCCTAACAACATGCAGGGAAGACTCTGAGGGTCTTTTAAGTCACAGCAGCAGCTGTGATCTGGCCTGCAATTTTGAATACCCTCTTTTATATCCAAACCCACTTTCTTCATGAGGGCTTATATAGAAATATTTGGTAAGAAGATCTGTGGTGGTTTTTCAGAAGGTACTAGGATTATCCATTTCCTGGAGACTCCAAAGATGCCAGAATGTTACTCAAGACAGATAATCTAGTGTCTCTTTTTCCTAATATACTAGTCGTGCCATTGGGAAACTAGCTTGTGAGATGTGATGTGAAGATGTGAACCCTGCCCAGTAGATACACATAGTCCCCTTCATCAAAGGTACTCTTGGGATGCAGTTATGCAACGTGATATAGCTGCCATTGTCTAAATATGGCCTGTGGAAACTGGCCTGGGGAGCTGCCAAATGCATGGCTCTTCAGAGATGTACGACAATTGGAAAGATGCCACATACAAGTCTCAAAGACCACTCACTGGCCTTCTAAAACAATGTTTTAACAAATTCTTTATTCACATTAATAACCATCAGGGTTCTGATGCTGTTTCAGAGTGTTTTCCGACACACACACACACACAAAAGGCTTTTTGTTCCACTTGCACCTCACTGCAAATAATGACGGCACTGCAGAGAAAATGCAATCTGTGCAGAGAAGCAACAGCATCACAGATTAAGTCCTGTATTCTTGCCTCAAGCACAAGCAGAACATCTTTAAATGGGAAGATTTAAGCCTTCAGGGATATTAAAATATTTTTCTGAACAGCTGAGCTGCAGAGATGATGTCAGGACACAGCTGCCAGTCCTGACATACTAGTTGTGTCGCAGCTTTGGCTTTCCTCAAAGGCATCTCCCACTGAGATAAATGATGCTAACTGATCCCATTAATACCATGGAGTATTGCCAACAAAAAACAAAACGTGCAGGACAAAGGCAGTTCCTGCTGGTCATTCACTACCACTTTCTGTAACAACCTTCCCCACTTCCATCTTGTTTACTTTCGATGCTTCATCTCTTTGCTGCAGGTGACATAACAGTGTTATGAAGAATTTCTATTATTACTTTTCCTTAGAATGCCAATGCATATTCTGGCAACACAAAAATACCTGTACAAAAGAACACAGTTTCTTCCACTTCCCATTGTCCATTTTTAGGGAATCAGTTATAACGAAATGGCAGTTGTAACCAGATTGCTGCATCAGAGAGTTAGACTCCCCAGTTAGGGACTAACTCCCCAGTTAGGGACTGGCCCCCCTCAAGTGTTAGTAAAAATTTTTTTTTTTTTTTGCAGAAACAGTGAATTGAGATAGTATACTTTTTGAAGGTCCTTCCTAAATTTAAAGAAAAAATAATTAGCTTCACTGACCTTTGTGAGCTCAGTTTTTGCACTAAGTACAGCCCATTTGGTGGCAGTTCAACCGAAGTCCACGGTAGGCATTCTCAGACTACAGTTATTTGAAATGGCATACAGCAGCCTTATGAACGTACCGAAGATGACGTGTGAAATAACCTATAATTTCTATGAGTTTATGGTCAGTGTAGACATGAGAAGGATTACTCATTAGTGCTCCAATAAATGCAAACTGAGTGCTATCAACTGACGGTTGATTACACCTAATTAGACAATACACTAAATTGTATTGCCACTGGTGAATGAGCATACTGAGAAGCAGAAGTTTAGCTTCTGTGATGCCATTTGCCACTGCATGCCTACACCTTCCTTCTTTTCCAATTCCTATCCCAAATAATTGTCTGTGACATGGCACCTAAACTAAGCACTTCTCTTTTCCAGAGCCTGAAACTTCGTTAAATTATTTTGCCAGACTATACAGCTACTATAAGCTATGAAGTATGTAAAATGCAGGCATGTGAAGTACTCACTTTTAATTGAATAAGTTATTTCTCTTCACATTAGGCACCAAGATTCACTTCCAGTTTTCCTTTGCTGACTTAGTAAGACAAGTGGTTCAAGACAAAAAGAACATGGCCCTCCTCTTACACCACCAGTTCAATAGTATTGTCCACTGAGAAATAACACACCAGGACCCATCTTGCACCACCGCCCAATATTTCTGGCATTTTTTACTCCATTGTGGGCTGTAAGACCCATGTCCCTCTTGCTTTCCTGTAACAGAAAAAACTTGAATGATCTGTTGCAGGTCATGATGGGGAGAAATAAGAATTAGTGTTTTTTTCTCTGTAAAATATTATAGTTCTTAGTGATCAAGTGATCTGCAAATCACAGACATATACTAGGGAGTATCAACCCTCTTGATCATTTATGTTTGCCACCATACTGCAGTGGCAATTATAAGCCTGTTCTTCTGGATTACAAAAAAAAACCACAACATATTAAGCTTTTACCTCACCATCTGATGTATCAAATAATTCTACTGAATCACTATGTATAATTAATACACATTCCAGCAAATGATTCATAATGTGCACTGCTGTGAATATTAGTGTGAATATCCTTCAGTTTTACCACACAAATTTAACTCAAAATACTCACTTATCATGAGGGAAAATGAGTTCCATACAGGCTTGATATCACAAAACAACTGTGCTAAATTTGGCCTGGTTTTGCTGAAACCAGAATGAATTTCACTTTATCTCACTCTATGTACAAATGAAGTGAAGAGAAGGAAAGGCGAAGGGAAGAGAAGGGAAGAAGTGAAGTCAGTTGTGTGCAAACAGCTTTATCTCTGAATATCAGAAATAGAAAGAATAGACAGGAAATGTTCTGTCACAGAGTATTTAAGGGTGATTTTTCCAGTGCGTGTCAGGAAGATATAAGCCCATAATACAGTGGCAAGACTTTGGTGCTCCTGACTGCAAAGCTGAATTAATAATTTGCAAATTCTTTCTCTCATGGACTGTTTATCAGTATTTCTTAACAAAAATACATTTTTTTTTTGCTTGGCAGCTTTTTTTTTTTTTTTTTTTTTTTTTTTTTTTTTTTA
>VYZM01002864.1:10311-20713 GCA_013398915.1 Dromas ardeola
CTGCGGCTCCGTCCCGCGGCCCCGCCCGCGGGACCCGCCCCGCCCCGCGCACGCGCCGCACCGGCGGGAGGGGCCAGAGTGCGTGGATGCATCATCGCGAGTGTGAGAGTGAGGGTGAGTGTGAGAGAGAGGGAGTGTGTGTGTGTGTGAGTGAGCGTGCGAATGTGCGCACGGGGCGTTGCGCATTTGGGCACGTGTGCAGGGCACCGCACAGCTGTGTGCACGTGCACCGGGCATGGCAGGTGTGTGCAGATGTGCATAGATGGGGGGGTGCACTGGGCATTGCAGATGTGCACAGATGTGGGGGTGCACTGGGCACTGTATGCATGCACAGACATGTTGGAGTGTGTGTGTTTGTGCACGCACACACATGTTCAGGGTGGTACACACGAGTGTGTGTCCCAGTATGGAGCTACCGGTGTGCCCGCGGGGACACCGCTGTCTGCAGGGAACACCGGAGTGTGCGTGTGCGAAGGGCCCGTGCGTGTGCGAGGGGCTCCTGTGTGTGCAGGGCCCTGTGTGTGTGCGTGCAGCCGTGCGAGGGGCTGTGGGTGTGCAAGAGGCTATGGGTGTGCAAGGGACTGTGCATGTGCGTGGGGCTGTGTGTGTACATCACACACGGGCTCACACGTTCTGCCCAGTGTGAGCAGCAGCCGTGCATGGCTGGGCTGCGGGGGCCATTTGGGCTGAACTCACATCCTGGTGCAGGGTCTGTGCCCGCGTGTCTGTCTGTCCATCCCAGTCCGGGACAGCAGTGCTCTGTGCCGTGCCCTGCCCCAGTTTTTGGGAGCACGCGCCAGCTCTGGCCCCCTTCTGCTGGGCAGCCTACGTGGGAACGCAGCGCTCTGAGGCCACTCCAGCTACCGAGTGTCAACTTCCAGATAAGGATGAAGGTGCCGGCAGAGGAGGGGGCCCGCGGGGGCTGGTGGCTGCAGCCCTGCCTGTCCCCCGCCAGCCCTGCCCACTCCCGCTGCTGGCTGCCAAGTTGGCAGGAGAAGGGGCTGGAGGAGCAAATCTGGCTACCTTACCGGGAACACCGAAGGGGGGGAAAGTTTGCCATGGGCATGTTACAGGAGAGGGAGGAGGGGGAGAGGGAGGAGGAGAGGAGGAAGAGGAGGGGGGGAGAGGCGATGGGGACAGGGACAGCCACGGCTTGACACACGGTGAACAAAGGGCATGGTGTTCCACTGGAGCGGCTGGTGCTTTGAAGCGCCTGGGGGTATTTGGGGTGTCACGGTGACCCTCACCCCATCCGGGCCACGGCAGGCAGGGGAGCAGGGCGGCCTCCAGCTGCTGCAGTTCCCCATGTGATGGAGAGAAGCAACTTTTCTGGGGTCTCTGTTTAGATGAATGCTGCAGTGACCACTTTGAGCACGACTGCTTTGGAGATGGTGTTCTCCTGCCATCTTTTAATCTTGGGGTTTGGTAGCCATCCGCTGGGCCCCACTGGCCCCTGGGAGAGGCGAAAATAAACTAAGAACGGGGGCAAGGGTGAAGCTGTCTCAGTAAGGGAGAGAGGGAAGCAGCAATATCAGCTTTAAAAATAGCCATGTGTGAACGCAGAGTGACACTCCGTGATTGCTCTGCCGGGACCCATCGAGGTGGAAGGGGAGACCCCGCACACCGCTTCGGCAGCTTTGCTGTTGTGGCTGGCAAAAGCCAAGGTTTGGCTTTCTGGGGCACCTGGGCCGAGTTACAACCCACAGGTCTGGCCCCATAATGGAGCCTCCACTGGGTCTCTCCCCGCTGGCCATGCTCTCCTCGGAGGGTGCTGTGCTGCGCTGGCTGGGGTGGCTGTAGGAGAAGCGTCCCCACCGGCTGGCCTGTGCTCGGGTCCCATCTCCCACTGGGCTGCACTGGGTGATGCACAGAACCAGCGCCTGTCTGCAGAGCCACAGCCAGGAGCCATGTCCCCATGCTCTTGTCAACAGACACCAGCAGAGCAGAAGCCCATCTGCCAGGGACAACCGAGCAGCCACCAGACCACAGCAAAGCTTTCCAGCTCACACTCATCTACTTAGCAGCATCCAGCAAAGCTCATTACAGGGCTCAGGGACTGGCTTAGCAAGTTGCCGTCCCTCAGCAGAGCTGCACGTGCCCTTTGAAATGTGAATAATGCAGGTTGACTGGGCGTGGGAATGGCGTGTGCCTTCCCACCGAGCGTGGTCCAGCTCAGGGCTTGTCATCTCTCCGTTTGCCTTCCCCCATCGCTTGTCACCGTGTTGCACAGTGTCCTGCTGCAGTCCCAGGGGGAATGGCAGGATGAAGGTCTGACCCTGGGTCTGTTACCAGCACTCACCGCAGTGTAGGGACCCATCAGATGGTGCCTGCAGCCAGTGGCACAGTCACAGGTGACTATGGTCCTGGGGAGGATCTGGGACAGTCGGTGCCTGGGGTGACACACTGGAGCCTCATCTCAGCCCGGGCTGAACCCGTCCACACCCCTGCTGGAGCCTGGGTTTGATCCTCCCCAATTACAGCCGCCTTGGCTCTCCCCGTGACCTGCCCTGTTGCCTCACGCAGTTCCTTTCCGTGCCAGCCTTTGAAGGAAGCTGAGCGATTAGATCAAAACAAAAGTCTTGCCAAACAAAGTATTTACAGGCTCCTCATGGCTCCTAGAACAGGAGACGGGAGATGTTGCAATGAGGCACAGTGGCATCGCAGTGACTCAGCTCGCACCCTGGACCATAAGCGTGCTGGAGATGTGCTGGCAGATGGAGCAGGGACACAGGAGAAGCCCACAGGATGCTGTCAGGAAAGGGTATGGGGGTATCGGGCAGCGAGGGAGCGCTTGCTTGGGGCAGTGATGGGGAAGACCTCCCATCACTCCCATCAGCATCTGAAAGGAGGAATCAGCCCCTGTGCTGCAGGCCAAGCCTGCTAACCCCTCTCCCGCTGCCTGTGTGTCACTGAGACCGCTGGGTCAAGCTGTTTTCCACCACCTTCCCATGGTGGCTGTTGTCACCCCCCATCTTCCCAGCGGGCAGCCACCGGGGCCACCCCATCACCAGCAGCAGGGACATCCATCACGTTGTTTCAGACCATCTGTCTGGTTCAGAAGCCCTGGCCCTGCCCGCCCCATTCCCAGTTTCAGGGTTAAACCTGTTTGAAAAGTGCTGGCTGATACCAGGAAACCATCTCATCTGCCCATCGAGGCAATGCCTCCCCTTTGCCATCTGAACAAGATTCGAAATGCAGGATGGGTTGGCAGAGGGGCCGTGGGGGGGACGTGCCAGCATGTCCCCAGTGCCGCCATGCCAGCTCAGACACATGGCCCGGACCCAGCACAGGGTGCGATGGCTCCTCATCTGCCCTCCTGCAGCCAGCAGGGAAATACAGATGTTGGGAAGAGGAACATTGCTAAATGATTTCTCTTTTGATTCCTCTGCTTTCCCCGCCACCCTGACACCCCAGGGCAGTATCCAGGCAAGGACTTCATCTGGTGTTCACCACCACTGTCTTTGTGCCATGACCACTGTGTTGCTCCTTGCCCTCCCTCCCAGTCTCCTGCTCCTGCTGCTCCCTGCGAGGGCAGGAGGGAGCGTGAGTGGAGCAGGCACTCTGTAATGCCCAGTGGCACCTTTCTCCAGGACAGCTGGTGGCTCGGGGACACACAGCGAGGGCTTCCCCGGACATCGCATCCTGTCAGCCCTGGGCTGGGGACAAACACACCGACTTCTGCTGAAAGCGTTTCCCATCTTGTCCTAGTTTCTTCCCACTCCATAACTCTGCTGCAGTGCTGGATGGTGCAATCCCAGGACTGGCATTTTTCACCCTTGAGTGCCACGGCCCAGGAGGGAATCACGGGGATGATGGTTCCCAGGAAAGTGGGGGAGCGGATCCAGCACCTTCTGTTCCCTAAGACTTCCAGAATATGAGCCCCGCTCCTGCCTGTCTCCCAGTGCCAGGAGCACGCACGGCCACACCACCTCCCACCCCACTCCTGGACCCTTCCAGCAGCACAACACCAAGGGTCTGCTGCTGTAGGAGGGGAGTGTGTGTTTGTGTGTCTGTGTGTGCGCGCACAAATGCTCAAATCCTTGCTGGTCATGGACAGCGGGATCTGCTCCGCACAGCCGGGCGGGCTGGGAACAACCATTTTTCTCGGGAACACTGGCTGCGTAAAAGCAGAAGGGATGGAGAGTTCCCATCTGGTTGTATTCTAGGGAAAGATGTGCTTGTCACTTCCCAAGCAAGACTCCGAGGGCTGCTGCAGCTTGTCCTCACAGGCACCTACAGTGTCGGTGGGGTGGTTCGGCTTCTCAGCCTCCTGCAAGACCACTGTGGCCCCACATCTCAGGGGGAATGAAGAAACCATGCTGCCTTGCGCAGGTGCAGGTGCTTCTTTGGGCAAGGACCAGATTACCCTGGGCTCCTCTCCCCCAGGGGTGGATTCCCGCTTCCCTTGCCCCTCAAGGCATGCCAGCTTGCAGCCCCCCAGCCTTGGCTGCCAGGTTGGGGTCTCCCAGTGTGTCCCTCTGCTCTGGAAGCGCTGGGGAGATGTGCGTGGAAGATGGATGGGCTCTCCTTGCAGTGCTCAGCCGCAGGAAGATTTCCGTGGGCTGGGCAGGTTGGCACGGGAGGAAGCTTTCCAGGATCCCCTGCTGCTCTTCCCAGACCCTGCCTTCCTGGAAGTGCGATTTCCCTGGCAGTGCTCTGCTGGGAGCTGGTGCAATCTCTGGCCACACCAGCCTCCTGAAAAGTGTCCCCGGGGTGTTCTTGCTCTGTCCCCGTGTCCCCGCTGGGGGTTACAGTGCTCAGTGCCCTTGGTAGACCCTGGTGCACCAATGGCATGGGGGAGACATGGCTGGAAACATCTGCTGCTCCTCCGTGCCTGGCTGAGCATCCCGCTGCACTTGGAGAGGTGACCAGCAGAGCTAGGCAGGCAGCACAGCCTGGGACAGGTACGGGCAGGCTCTGCCCAAGGGCAGGCCGGTTGTCCCCTCACCCCAGAGAGGCCGGCAGTGTCCCCAGGGCCACTTCCTGCACCCTCCTGCGCCAGCACCTCTTACAGCTGCTGGATTGGAACAAGCAGTTCGGAGCCAAAAGGCTCCTGAGGCCTCTCCCGGGACTGTAGCAGCACCACGCAAGCGGCATCTCTTCACTTCAGGATCTGAGGTGTGTAAATGCAAAGGAATAGCTGCATTTCATTAAGAGCAATTGAAGAACAGGCAGCTTTGGGCGCTCTGTCAAAGCTCATAGATCTCTGCCAGCACGTAAATCCAGTAAGTCACGCGCTTGGGCTGCTGGCAGCCGTGCTGGGAAGCCAGGGGTGAGATAAGGGAGACGTAACTGAGCAGACACCAAGGAGATGCCTGAAGGGAGGAGACAGGGATCTTTCTGCTGCCACCCCAACTGCCTGCGCAGCAGCACAGACCATCCTCAGCACACAAAGGCCAGAGGGAGACAGGTCTTGTCCCAAAAGCGTAGACATATCCCTCTTCCAAGACCAAGGGAGAGTTAAAAATTCCCATAAAACACTACTTTAGAGGAAGCTGGATCCAGGGCAGGCAGTGCTGCCAGCTCAGCGAGGGTGGGCAGGTGGCTGGATATGTACCTTGGATTTTGGCTTAGAAAACAATTAAAGAAACTTTTGGGATTGAGGGAGCATGTCCAGGAAAGATGAGCTCTGGCTAAATTAAAACAGATCTGGGGTGCTAGCCCTTAAAATGAAAACCATCACAGGAGGGGTTTTAAATGGAGGACAGTGGGGGTGATAAGTGGGCAGCGGGGTGGGGAATCATCCAGGGGTAAATTCACAACTCTGTCCCTGAGTTCCTGACTGAGAAAAGTCAGAAAAAAAGGGACATTAAAAAAGCAGGCTGCCAGGACAAGATGAAGTGCTCTGCGATGGCTGCGGTCCCAGCAGGGAGAGGAGAGCAGCATAGTTTAGATGAGGATAAGGCATGGGGAAACCCCAGGGTGCAGGGACGGGGACAGTCCAGGGTCAGAATAAGGTGGTGGAGGGCTGGTGTGTGATCCGGGTGAGGGGGTGCATTGGCTCAAGCCAGTGAAACAGGTTTTGTGCAACGTGAATCCGCATGACTCCGCAGGGAGTGGACCACGAAACATGGAGGACAACAGAGGAGGGCACTGGGGCTTGCCTATAAACCACCCAGAGAGGATGGGGACAATACCCCCAAATGCTAAGGTGGGCTACAAGGCTGTGAGAGCAAGAAACCGCCGCCTGGGGAGACCTGAAGCGGGGAAGTGTCACAGCAAGGCATCCGAAATGGCTGCATCTGGAGCCCCCAGTTAGAGAACCACGAGAAGAGGCATCCCCTGAGCCGTAAACTGGTGTGGTCAAGGGTGAAAAACCTCTGCAGGCTTACCGATCCTTGCCAGAAGGGACGACATAAAATAAAGAAACTAGTTGGATGAAGTGAAAATCAAATACAGAGGAAAATACTTGCAAACAACAGGGAGATACGGTGTAGCCAGTGTGGATGTGTGGCTCCTAGCAAGGGAGATCCTAACACAATACCATGCTGAACCTGCAGGAGGATGCTTTAACAGCAACACAAGCTAGCCAAAATAAAAATAAATAGTAAAATTAAAATAAATAAAATGAAATAAACCAAAAATTCTTCCAAAACTGCCATTTTCTTTTTTCAAACAGGGAAAACAGCAAGACCCCCAGCAGGTTAAAAACCACGTTCACGCAGATGAAAATATATTTTGAATGTAATTTGCTAACCACGCAAAAGTTAACACCAGTGTATTTTGGCAGACCCATCAGAAACTGGAATTCTGCTGGAAACCCACTGGGCTGGTGCATGCCCGGGGCAGAACCCACACCCGCAGCGGGACGGAGGCAGCAGGTCCCTGACATCCCCAGCACTGGAGAGGGAGGTGGCAAACGCCAGGCTAATTTTTAGGAAAGGTTCCACAGGGATCCACAGGAAATGCTGGGATCTTAACCCTGGCTTGGGTACCAGGCAAATTTGCTGAAAGATGGAAGGAAAAATGGCATTAGAAAATGTGTGGATAAACACACAATGCTGAGGCAATGTCCGGCGTGGATTTGAGGAGCGAAGTCTTGCTAGAATTACATGGAAGATGTAAATAATGGTGAATTAGATGATATATAAACGACAACTTTTGCAAAACTTTAACAAAAATCACTCTACAAAAGCTCTTCAGTACACGAAGAGCTTTAAAGGTGAGGTTTTACTTGTAAACTAACTGCTTAAAAGTTAGGAGAGAGGGGTAGGAATAAACGGCCAGGTTCTGTGCCAGACCTGTGCTAGTCAATACACGCATAAAAGCAAGCAAATCTCGCTGACTCTGTAGAGTGTTTCAATGGTCAAATCCAAAGGTTACTGTGAAAAGCTGGGAAGGGATTGATTGCACGATGTCAAGCGGCTGAGTAGCCAAACATCAAATGAATTCAATATAATTAAATTCAAGGCAATGTAAAAGTAACCTTATGTGTACGCAGCTTGAAACGAGTTCTATCTATTGTTCAGGAAAGGGATGCTGGAGTGCTTGCAGGTGCTTTGCCTGCCCGCTCTGCGTTGCTAACCAAGGGAAAAGGGCTCTAGGAGGCATCGCTGGGAGTGCCGGGATGTGCAAGCATGGGCAGGGTGGCTGGGAGAGGGCAGGGAGGCAGAGGAGCAGCCAAGCAGGGAGACAGTGCAGCTCCCACAGGGACAGAGTCGGTGCGCGCTGCAGCCTGGCAGGGCCACGGGGAAGGGAGCTGGAGAGGGTTCACTGAGAGGGGAAAAAAGGAAGGAATATTTTCATTTCCTAGAGCAGAGCTTCAAGGAACGCTGCAGGGCTGGACCTGGTTTAAAACTACGGGAAGCTCTTTCCAAGCCGTTCATTGCCACGTAGTGGGAGGCTGCCTCTGCTGCGGAGATCAAACGTGCGAATGGATTCACAAGGGAACGGGAGAGCGCGCAGAGGGCTGTGGCAAGTCCGGGATGCTCCCAGGCCACTCCCAGGTGAAGAGAACAAGGACAAGGTCCCTGTTTCTTGCTCTGGCTCAGCCTTTGAATGGCCTCAGATCTCCCAGCCCACTCCTACCCTGCTGCGGCCATGCTGGGCACACCAGCCTGGTGGCCCATCCCCAGCGTCCAGAGCCTGACACCTGCCCCAGGACCAGCCTCAGGTGCTCCCCAATTCCTCACCCCCCTCCTGTGTGCCCTGAGAGCCCTTTGGGACACCAGCAGCACCTCAACAGCTCTGAGCCGGGGGCTCCCACGCTCACTCATGGGGCCTGAGAGCCTAAAGGCTCAAAGCAGCAAAGCTCGACCTCAGGGTCTGCTCTGTCCTGCTCTCTGGAGGCTCTCCAAGAGTCTGTCTCCCTTTGCAACCCAAACTCTGGGATGGTTTTCAATGCCCAAGGCAGGAAACAAGGAGTAAATTCCTGCTGAGCTGAGACCAGGCAGAGGGTGCAATGCCCACGGACACAATCCCCTCCAGCATAACTGCGGGCACCCAGCTTGCCCTGCCAAACTACCGATGCAAATTACCAGTTATGAAGCAGAGAAAATTGCTATATATTTCCCCTTTCATCCATTTATTATAGCTTTCTTTTTTTATTGCTCATTATTACTTCCAATACACCACTGAAATAGGGCAGGGTTTCTCTTCCATGATGCTAGCGTGGTGGATCCTGGAAATAAACCTTAAAGAATTGTCTTTTTCCACAGTTTTCTGTCTGCCTTTTCCCATCACCAGTTTTTCTCAGAGTTTTCCTTGTCTTTATGGGGTCTGACTTTTTAAAGCATGCTGTATTTTTGTTTACTGAATGGGTTATTCTCTGCCCAAATTGAATGCAATCAGGTCACGATCATTGTTCCCTAGGCAACCACCAACGAAATTATAGAGCTAGGATCATGAATTAACACTGTTTTAAAAAGTTTTTTTTTAAAAAAAGGTAACTGCAAGGCTTAATTGCAGAAACAAGGCATTCACACCAGTCACCACGGAGGGCTTTAGCACAATGATTGCTGGTCTCGACGCAAGAACTAGGGGAAGACAAAATAGCACACACCAGCCTGTAAAGGGAAATACAAACCAATTTGGTGAAGAAGAACTGCTTCTTTTCTGTCAAAATTCTGAGGGGATGCTTTGGTTAACAAAGGAATTGCCGTCTGCACCTGCATGGGTTGCAGGAATAACTGGAACTGAAAAGAAGGTTGTGCAGCGGGGGATGAGAGGGAAGGTGAGCCAATCCAGCACACTCCTGCTGCTGCCTGCAAGGACGGAGAAAAATGAAAAAGAGCAATTGTAGAGTGCAGTGTCCTGATGAATGTGGTGGGAGGGATGTGAGAATGCAGCCAACCTGCCCTGTCGCTCCTGACAGCACCCATGTTTCAAAGAAAAATCCCAGCAACAGGCTGCAGAAACCAATCTGAACATGTGCTGTGCCTCCCGGTGTAATTTGAGGGAGTTTTGGCTTTGCTGGGAGTCTTTCCTGTGCTTAGTGAATGTTAGGAAGATGTACTGGTGTTTGGAGGGACTGGGAAGGAGCGAGCAGGGTGAGCACTGTGCAGAATACCTTGCCTAGAGAAGCACCTTCCAAGCCCCAGAGATTTGTGACGGGCTCAGTCCCAGGGCTGATACACTGTGTGTTATTTTATTCTGCCTTCCACCACTGCTCCCCTCATCAGCTGTACACTGTACACACTCATTCCTTGCTCCCCACTAAGCTTTCGTGAGAGCAACTGCTGCCATTTGGCTCTTCATCGTGTCGTCTGCTGTCCCCTTTGCTCCTGTTTGCGCCGTGTGGCCGTGGTGTTGGGATGGCTTGTGGGACGGGCTGTGAAAAGCAATGTTAATTACAGGTGAGATGTCCTCTGGGACACGAAACTGTGGGTCCCCGCTGTGCACCCACCCAGTTCCCCCAGCCATGGCGGGCACCTCCCCCAGCCAACCTCTGCCTCCCCCTGCCTGAGGGGACAGGCCCACGCTCACCTGCGCCTCCCTTATGGTCATACATGGGCGCGTGCTTGAGGTTTATAGGCGTACAACGTACATAAACACTTCATATAGTTACTCCTCCCAGCCCTATGTGACTGATTAACTCCAGCACTCATTAACTGTTCTGTAGTGCTAAACTCGTTCTTCAGCAGCTGGCTGATGTCGTTTGTTAAGTCGGACGGAGGAACAGCCGGAGCCCTGAGAAGAGCCCTGGGGACCGACTCCGCCTGAGGAAGGCCTGAGCAGACCCCCGGGCGGCCGCCGGCCTCCGCTGAGGCGGCTCCTCCCCCCCGCTCCGGCCCAAGCCCCCCGGCCCGCACTGTCCCCGGTTCAGTGGAACCGCGACCCGCCGTGCCCCGCGACCGCCCCCCTGAGGGCACACCCCCCCGCAGGCGGGGCTCCTGCGCATGCGCGGCCGCGCGGAGGCGGGGTGTGTGTGCGCGCGCGCGCGCATGGGGGAGTGGCAGGGGGC
>VYZM01002864.1:21387-43919 GCA_013398915.1 Dromas ardeola
GGACAGGAGCGCGTCCCCGGCGGTTTGGCTGGACACCTCGCAGGGACCCACTGTCCGTGCTCGGTGGCAGCTGTCGGGATGTCCCCAGAGCGCCTCTGGGGTGGCAGCCACCGGGGTCCGGCATTCCCACGCTGGGCATCCCAACGGGGATGTTGGCACCAGTGTAACAACAGTCTCCGCTCGATGTTTCACAAAACGCACATCGTCAGGCACCACCGTACTTCCTCTTCCTGCTTTTTAGGTTCAAAGCCCAAGTGCTGCTGGCACCATACAGGAGTTCCTGTGTTGTAGATGCTCTCGGTGTCGACTAAATACCAATTTTGGATTCTCAGCCTGTTTTGGAGGCCAAAAGAAAGCCGCTAAATGATCTGGGCTGCTCTTCAGCTGTCTAGTGATTGCTGATCTTTTTCTCTCCAGTCCGGTTGTAAACTTCCAAAGAAAAGGTTCTGATCTTATTCTCCATTGTTAACTTGAAAACACCCTTTGGGAGGAATTTTATCCATTAATAAGCTTTGCCTGACATTTGGTTTCAGTTTCTTTTTAATTACGTATGCTGTTGCATAACAAAGTCTGGGCATCCACATCTTTAAGAAGATGTGACGTTAGAAAAAGAGAGAATTAGTGTTGTTATTATAGTGGAGGGTGCTTTTATAGACACACCTTTTGGGTGATGAGCAGCAGGTGACCTGTGTGTTGCCCTCAGCCTAAGTGCAGGAGAAGAGGAACTACCCCAAGGCCAAGCAATGGGTGCAAATCTTTTTGGAGGAGGAAGGCCACCTATAACTCTTAACATCCGTGCAGAGCAGAATGGACTTTGCCATCCATTACAGCGTCGACAAACTACACAGTGAACTGGAGCGAATGAATTTGGGGGTGCCTTTGAGATTCTACTAATGATTTGTTCTTTACGTACCGCCTCCAAAGCACCCCAGTACCGTAGCCATGCCTAGATGCTTCTGTGTCTTAAGCAGAGCTGCACTGGAAGCATGTCAGGGGTGCTCTGCTTCTGGAGCAAGGTAAGAATTATTTTGTAGTAATCTGGGAAGATGCTGTTGCAGAGGATGCATTTGCAAAGACAGAGTGAAAGAAGCAGAGGATAAGTAAAAGCCAGCTGTGCAGGCTGTGTGTAACAATGCAGCTGACACTTGGAAGTACCTCTTTTCTGTGCTCCTGTAACCACATCTATTCCATCCTTCCACAGCACAGGCAGCATCTGGAACCTGTCCTCAAAAGCAAAGCTACTCCCTCAAACTTGTGAGTTTTGATCTGTTTGGGTAAGGAATAGCGCGTAATGTACTGTGCCCAGGGCCTGACCCATTTGACTTAAGAGTGTCTGAGAAATTCAGGGAAGGTGGTCACAGAGGCCCCTTCTAGCTTAGGAGATGGATATAACTTCCTGAGAGTGTCATGCTTGGGTTTCAGAAGTTGGCTCTTCCACTAAGCTTGTGAAGAAAATAGATATGAGGGTTAAAATAAAAAACAAAACCAAAAAGCCTTCATCACAGAAGGTTGCCTTTTTGGTCTACCAGGCTCAGTAATCTCCAAAACTGAATTCGGTGGTGTAAGGTGGAGATTAATTAATTGATTAATGAAAGTCAGACCTGCTTTTTTCCGGTATGGCAGGTGTGCGCGTACCCTGCTGCAGTCTGGGGAGATTGGAGAGGTTAGAACTTGGTGGCTGTGCTGAGGCAGTGTGATGAACCAGCACTGAAAGACTCTCTAAGGCCAGAGCACGTCTTTAAATCAAACTAATTATAGTTGGAGTTCCGAGCCAGCTTTCTAGGCACTTGCCAATAACTTGGGTTCTCCAGAAACGTGCTCTTTCCAGTAATAGCTGTTCTGCAATGGAAATCCAGTTGATTGATTTTCTATAACTCTCAAACCAGAGCAGAAAGACTGTTTTCTTGTCTGCTGTGGCTCTTGGGGGTCTGTGGGAAGACCAGGGATGACTGATGGCTCTGTGGGGGACCTGCTGGTACCTGCTCTTGCAGGCACTTGAAAAATCCCTCTCCCTTTTGTCAAGAGACATTTAAGAGGATGGAGAAAGAATACAGTGTTAATGAAAAAAGACAGCTGACTGCCACAAAACTATAACCAGTAGGTGGGATGCTATAGTCCCTTCTGTACGCAACACTCCCAACTTCTATTTTTTACACCTTTGGCATCTTTTAGTGCTTTGCTCGGTGCTCTTCTGATGGCGCAGCCCAGCCCTTGCGGTGGCAGAGTACTGTTGAGTGGGATGGCACACATGAGAGCATTTTAGCTCCTGGGCTTGATGGCTCAGGTTGGCTCACTAGGCAAGGTGCAGAATGAATTATCCTCTGGAACATGGTTGGTTGTGTTGTCTGGAGCCTGCTGATGCTCCAGCTTCCTTGGCCAGTGGTGGGCAGGGCCTTTGGTATCAAACCCTCCAGGATATAAAACTGCTGCCTTCTCCTGTGCACAACAGTATCTGTCCTAAGTTATCTTGCAGGATGCTGAGGATGTATATACATGTGTGTAGGCAAACACATACATATTGACTGTAAACAATATGGGTTTCAGGTCGCTTGGTAACAGCAGTAGTAAAAGAGCAGTAACACTTACTGGTTTAAAAAGATGGATTGTAAGATTTCAGCACATTACCCAGACACTCGAACATCACAAACACAGACTTTCTTACTTGTCTCACTTTCTGACAGCTAGAATAAAATGTTACAGTTCTTCATTAGGGCTTGCTTGTTTGCAGAAATGACCTCATCTGTGCTGTGGATAAGAAGGTTGCCTCTGGCTCCTTTTAAAATAGCAGCTTTGGGCCTAGAGCTTGCTCTAGGTTGCTAGATGGTTTGCATTTTAACCCACAGGCAGTTCTAAGCGGTAGTGCTTGAAATGTCCAACGTGAGGCAGCTGCTCCCTTGTTCTGTGCTGATGCTCAGGGGTTTTGTGGTGGTTAGGTGCAGCATTAAATAGTGAACCAAAAGACCTGACCTCTGTTCTCAGCTCTGTTGCTGATCTGGTATTTGATTTTTTGGGGTGGGTCGTTGCTTAGTTTAAAATGAGTTACTTGTAGCAATGTTGTCCAGGTTTCCCTTTCTAGCAAGGTGTGTGTGGCTGAAGTAATGTTTCTCCTTCCTCTTCCCTTTAGGATGTCAAAGATGGCAAAATCTACAACGAACAGAACTTCTTCCAGCGAGCTGCGAAGGCAGGCACAGGTTGGTGCTTCTTGGAAGGGCAAGGACTAGGCTGCTTGTTAGGAGAACTGCCATCTCTCTCTCCTCAGTTTTGTGAGTCTCTCGGAAGGCCAGGCCAGAATAAACTAATCCACTGTTTGGTTGGTGCCAGAGTGCAGAGAAGTTTGGCCAAGAGCCGGCTCTCCCAGGGGTCTCTGTACCTCAGGACACCGCAGTATTGGCATTTTGAAGCTTTCTTGCTCTACCTGTGCTTTATCTTAATCTCAGGGGTGGCTGTTCAGCCCTGCAGCATGACCTGCCTCGGCTTCCGCTCCCTTCTCTGCCCCTTCCCCTGGCGTTGCTGTCAGCTGCTGTCTGGTAGTTGCTCCATTGACCCAAAAACCTGAGCAAGAGCAGAGCTGACCAGAGAACGTGGGCGGGTGTTTGAGCAGGGCTGATGGACCAAGTCATGGCAAACCTGCACTTCTGGGAGGACCGTAAAAATCTGCTTCTTCATCCCTCTCTCTTCTCGCTTTCCCTAGCCCTGTGGCAACCACAAGCCCTAGCCTGGTATCCCCAGCATCCTTGCTGTCTTACTCTTGCTCTGCAGCGCTATGTGCATTGACATGCCAATACCCCATGCACTAGGCTGGCATTTTTTGGGACAGAATCAGTATGAGAGAGACTTCCAGCTGCAGAGGGCAGAGCAGCATTCGGAGAAGGGGCATCCCTGACTGAGCTCCTTCGTTCTGGAGCTCCTTAGGAGCGTCTGCCACACTCTGTCCTCTTCTCTCTCCTTCTAGTGGAGAAGTGGAAGAAGTGGCACTCTGTGCCGTTGCTGGGAATCCCCAATTGCCTTGGCTTTGGACTGCATGCAGATAGCTACAGGTGAGGTGACTCTGCGAAGGGCACCGCTGAGCTCTTTTGTCCACAGCTGCCATGTTCTTGGGCTTTCCCTTTTCTCTCCTTGCTGTCTGTTACTCCTTTTCTCACAGTCCCTTGGGCTTCCAACCTGATGCATTGCGTCTGTCTCATTAACAAATGGTTTGCCTCTCGTTATCCTGTTTCCTTCAGTCATTGTGTTGCTGGTGAAGTCGTTCCTTTTGCTGTGTCTGCCCCTCAGGCCAGGGGACACCTTATTCCTGCCTCTTAAGTTTAACACAAAGGGGAGACTCAGACTGTTTATCTACAACATGAGATCAGCCTGTCTCTCCTTTTCAAGGAGTTTTCTGTTATCAAAAGTTGAGGAAATGCTTGCCCAGGTCAACTTGGAGTTGAAGGGAGGTCTAATCCAGGTGGATTGCTTGATGAGTGTTTGCTGCAGGGTTGCCACATCAGGTATTGCTGCGTGCTAAACCCTTTTCTCTTGTAGGTTTTTGGTGTTCTCTGACTTAGGGCGAACTCTTCAGTCTGTCCTGAATGATGGCTTATACCTACTGAGGGAGAAGGCCGCTTTTCAGATTGTAGTCCGGCTGGTATGTAGAGAACCAATACTTTCTAAGAAGCTTTTTCAGAAAAGACCTGTAACTTTTTTCCAGATCTTTTAAAGGTGTTTTGAAGCTGATCCAGGGGGTTGGCTGGGATCTTTAAGTAGCATCGCTCAAGCCTATTGTAAACTTGAGTAGCATCTTTTGAGCAGTATGTCACCTTGAAGGAATTCTGGGTAAGGAGAATGAGAGAAACCTGACACTTGAATATTAGAGGCTGTGAGATATTGTGCTTTTTGTGCTCCTCCACACAGCTGTGGGGAGCTGGCGAGGGTCCAGCTTGGTGATAGCTGGGGTGCTGGAGGAGTCTGCCTGGTGCTGATACGCTCACCTCTTCTTTACTCCTAGCTAGACTGCCTGGAGTACATTCATGAAAATGAGTATGTGCATGGGGACATCACAGCTGAGAACATCTATTTGAACCCAGCAGACCTCACCCAGGTAGGGGGCAGGAGCCGCACTGCGAGGAAAGGGCAGTGAAGGTGGGCTTGTGAAAAGGTTCTTGCTGCTGGGCAGGGGAGCAGTGTAGTCTGTGGTGCTCAAGCCAGTGCTGTGCTGCGGAATTGCAGACTAGTCTGTACGGAGAATTCACGCCGCACACCCCCTCGGACATGTGCTTGACACCTTGTAGGTGACCCTAGCGGGCTATTGCTTTGCGTTTCGTTACTGCCCTGGAGGGAAGCATGTGGCCCAGCGCGAAGGCAGCAGGACCCCTCACGAAGGCACGATAGAGTTTATCAGCCTGGACAGCCACAAGGGAGCAGGTGAGTCTGTCTCGGTTTCTGACACGAGCCAGCAAAGCTCAGCTAGAGACATTCCTTTGGCAGTGCTCTCTGGAGCTCCCTGTTCTTGCTGCTTTCCAGGCATTCACAGGCACCTGAAAACAAGTTCCTGTTTGGCCTGTTTCCTCTTGCCTCTCCCTGGGTGCTGTGCTGGGACTTGCCAGGTCACACAGTGACTGTGGCAAGAGGTGCAGGGATGCTCCTGTTCCATCTGGAGCCTTGGCTGCTGTGGGTGTGTGAGGAATAGCAAACAGGGCTGCTTCGTGCTGGCTTAGCAGGGATCTGTTTCAAGCCAGGCTGGATCCCTGCCCAAAAGAGATTTGCAGCAGGCTCTGCTCTGACCTTGAAGCAATGAGAGCTGGAAAGGCATTAAATTAGCCAGTTCCGCTCCTGGCTGGGTTGTAACTGTTCACTCCCAGCGTTCAGACTGGGCAAGTCTTCCAGAGGCTGGGAGGTGATTCCTCAACTGTATGAGTTAACAGGCACCCAGAAGTATTGATATCCTGGAGCCCATCGTTACGAAGCTTTTGCATTTCTTTACTTCTTTAGACTTGTTGCCCCTTCATGAGGCTGCCTGTGTTACAGAAGGGGCACCTTAAATAGAGACTGCCAAGGTTGCGCAGCGAGTGCTGGAGTCCTTACATGCCTTTGGAGGAGAGGCCTGGGCCTCTTCTGAGATGGCTCCCAAACTCTTGTTTTTTCACATGTGAACATCTCCTCCTTCCCATCAGGACCATCTCGCCGGAGTGACTTGGAATCTCTGGGCTACTGTCTTCTGAAGTGGCTCTCTGGCTCCTTGCCTTGGTCCGATGAGCTGGACAAAGCAGAAAGCGTGGTGGAGAAGAAGGAAAAGTAGGAGAAATCATCTACTCTTTTGGGAAATGCTCAGCAGAAAGCAGTGAGGGAGGTTTTGTGACTGAAATCACTGGGTCATAGTGCGCTATTGGGGTCTGGGTAAATCCCACGGTAAAGGCTGAGCCTGGCCAAAGGGTGTTTGATGAACCCTGATTTCTGCTCCATTCAGAATGTGGCCATCTGAATTCAGCCTTTTTTTGTCCCTATTGCCAAAGACAGGTGGTTCAGGTGCCTGCACCATTGCTTCTCACCTGACAGCACTCTGCACTGATTATTCCAGGTACAAAGGAGATGTGACATGCCTTCTCCGAGTGTGCTTCAGTCAGAGACCCATTCCAGGTATGGGCTTGCTGTCTGTGACATTGGGGCAGGATTGACTGCATCTGCAGCTATAACCTCTGTGCTGGGGTGCTAGTCCAGGATGGCTTCCACTGGCCACAGTGACTAAGGAGTGCATGGACTGGTTGACAGGCTCCTCCTGTGATCAAGTCCCTTGTTTTCTTTACAGCAAAACAAGGAGGGCTGTTACCCATTTTCTGTATTCATGAGCCTTGCTGGAAGGCAAGTCTTCTGGTGGCTTTAAAAATGCAACATTTGGGGCAAGAAGTTATTTCCCCATCCTGTCTTTGAGCTTCATATTAGTCTCTGGGTTTGTTTTCCTCTCTCTGGAGCTGGCCTGTCTCCCTGGAGAGTAGGCTGAGAAGGCCATTTGGCAGCTTCGTAAGGACAACTGGGGCTGCTGTGCTGCTCCATGCAGTCACCTTCCTTGCTTTGCAGATGCCCTGCAAAGCTACCTGCAGCAAGTCATGGCACTAGAGTATGAGGAGAAGCCTCACTATGAGGGCCTGCGGCAGCTCTTCAAGAAGCCACTGGAAAAGATGAAATCTTCAGCTTATGACCCTGTGGATATCAAAATCGTGCCCTAAGTAAGTGCCAGTAGTTTAGACTGTGCTTGTCCCCCTGCACTGCTGGGAGCACAGGAGCAGCACTGGGGTGCTGCTGGTGGCAGGCGAGGTCTGAAATCTCTCCCAGAGGGACCTAGGGGCTCCTCCTGACATGTGGAGGGAGCACTGGCCCTTCAGCATTCCCTAACTGCGGAGATCAAGCCAGTACTACACAAAGCCAGGCTTTGTGTGTTACAGCATATGTTCCCTCATTTTTTTCTGGAAATACTCATCCTTGGAGGAATACACCAAGGTTAATAAAGCAAAGGCTGAACAGGCTGCATGTGTGTGGAGGTGCTCACAAAACAGACCAATGCAATCTTGTCCTTTTTTCATTTTTTTAAAAGAACTGAGGCTCTGGGCTGTATCTTTTCCTTTTCAGAAAGCAGCTTGTAGCTCTGCTTTTATTGCCTCAGGCCTGTGGCAGTAAGTAGTGCCTCTCTAGGTCCACATGCTCTGTTTTATCCATGAGGCACCTCCAAGATTGAGGTTTGATAGAGACAGATCTGGCTTTAGTCTAGGGCTGTAGCAGCCAAGGCCACTGGAGTAAACAGCAAGCCCCAGGAATGTGGAGATAGCTCCTCATCACCTACTTTACTCCTGGGAAAGAATCAAACTTACTAATGTTCCTATTTTGTGCCTTTTCTTTCAGACCAAGAAAACTTGCACAGGAAAAGAGTTCAAAGCTTTCTGCACTGTGAGGCCTTTCCCGTAGATATTTAACTTTTACCTACCTGTTTTAGAACTGAGAGAGATTTTTATAAGTGTTTTCTTCCTGTTTTAATGCAACCTAATGTTGAATTTTGAGCCACTGCTGTAATAAGTTAATGTGAAGACACTCCTGGATGGCAAGTCATTGTAAGCAGTACCTGGAGAACTGCAATGTAGCCACAGGGAGAAGGGTGAAGCCTGGCACAGGAAAACTAAATCAGGGACTTTTAAATTTTTTTTCCTTTAACTACAGTGGCAGTACATAGTTTTGTAATAAATTTCATGGACAAGTACCCAAGGCTGCTGTTACTTGGCATGTTCAAGGCCTTTCTGGGGCAGCTGTAGAGTTGTGGTGGTGTATTGAGCCCCATGCTCTTTGTTGTGCAGGGTGTTCTCCCAGCTGCTCCCATTAACGTAAAGAGCCCACAGGTAGTACTTAATCATAAGAATTGGCTCAGAGCTAAACTCTGCCTTCATCCCCAACCATCCCAACAGTTCTCCCAGCCCCAGGTCAATGGGATACCAGTCACTGAAGTAAGACAGGGAGCCATCTATATTAAAAACAGTTTTATAAAAAAGTCACTACACTGTGTGTATCTGAACTGTTGCCGTCTGCCACAGTAACTTCAAAACAAAGGAAGAGTCATGGAGTCCAGTTCCAGTGTTAAATGCAGCGACATCTCCTGAAGTCTTGTACCTTGATATTTCAATGCTCATTGCCTGTTTGTAAAGAGAAGGCTGTTTTCCTAATGGTCACAGGCTGAAGGAGCTTTAACCCAGGTTTGCTAGGCTGAGGTTAAATTGTTACTGAAGCAGCACAGGTTTAATTTTTGATAAGAAATGCATATGCTGCCCTCGTAGATTAGGAGCCAGTAGCAAGGCTTAAATTAGGGCTTTCAGTAAGACAAACTGTCTGCCCTTACTCCATTGCTGCCAGTTTCTAGTGTTCAAGTGATTTGTGCTTTACTCAAGGAGACACTAATGGAAATAGCACAGAAGACTGCGAGACAGGACATGAAATTGAGCCACAGGCTGGAAGTGGCAGTTTAACCCCACTGTTCCAGCAGAGACCAACAGTTAACAGAGATCACCCCACTGTAGTGCTGGGCAGTGAAGCGTTAAGGCACAGAAGGAGGGTTTTCAGGCAAGGGAAACAAATGGCAATTAGAGCCTGAGGCAAATGGGGTTTAAAACCATCTGAGAGGTAGGTAAAAAAGAAGCTCAGACCTGCAGTGAGCCTTTGTTTACCTCTTGATTGTATCCATAAAAACCTTGTATCAGTGCAGCAAGTGGTATATACGTAGAAGAGGGAAGCACCAGCTGAGTGAGACAGTACCTGGCCAGAAAGAAAAGGCAGCACAACCTCAAAAAGGTCTTCCAAGTGGAAGAATTCAAGCATAGTGTTACATCCAGTAACTTGAGAACCAAAGTCAATTCCTTTCTTTTATAGTGCCAGGCCTCTCAGCGAAGCAAGGGACACGACAAGTTCTTTTCTCTCACCAAGGAGTAACCGGTGAGGTATGACAAAAATAAGCTATAAAATTTCCTATGTGGAAAAGAATCTTAATTTGCAGAGTATTAGACAATAGGGAATACTTTAAAAAGGCAGCTATCAAGGAAGGAAACAGCCCAAAGTGAGCTACAGAATTAAAAGACAGGCATAGGCAAGGTTGAGAGGAAGGGCTCTCTTTGGAGGTATTGACAATTATTCACTATCATCCCTGTATGACTACAACAGAAACACTGTTTCCAGGAACCCTAGAAAAGTAAAGAGCAGGAAGAAATCAGAGGCTTAAGAAGCCCAAGTTCACCCTTTCTTCACTGTGTTCTGCCACATTTTTTCGCTTGACTTGCCTTCTGTCACACTTGCCATCATTAGGCCTAGCACAGACTGACTGTAAACATGATTCCAAGTAATAAGGCAGGCATGGCACCGCGTTCACGGCACTGCCAAGAGGCAGTGCTGAGGTAGGTTTGAGAGGTACTCCAAGGCTGCCTTCTACAGAAGATGTAGGGCTGGCACTGTTGACGGAAGAGTAGCCTGAGCTCCCTTCCAGGTTAGGATTTCTGGGGGTGAGATACACTGAAAGGCTGCGAGTGTCATCGGGCGGCATGGCCTCCCTCAGCGGCGCTGCCTGCCCAGCCCACTCCACAGCCAGGTTGTCTTCATCACTGGAGTCCTGACAGCAGTGCTCCGCAGGATCCATATAGACCACTGTCACATCCAGGATCCCGCTGGGACCTGTCACTGTGGGATCATAAAAGAAAAAGGTTAGTTTGGATTTGGGAAACACCAAGGAGGAAAAAAAAGCAAGAGCATAAATCTTATGTCTGCTTACACACGGAGGGGAGGGTAGAGCACTAAATTCACCCTCATTTAAAACAGTAACCTTTTCCCCCTCTGACTGTTTCGATAGGTACTAAGAGCTGTTTAAAAAATGAACAGCGAGTCCCAGAGTTAGCAAAACAGATACTACAGCGTTTGTAACACAGTGGGCCATTCATCATGTTTGGTCCACTATCAGGGGTATCTGAAAACAGTCTCACTCTGAAACACTTAAGTGGCTACAAAACCCTTTGTCATGTGCTGAAGCAATAGAGAAAGAACAGATAGATACCTCTAAAACAATTTAACAATTATAACCACTGGGGAAGGGGGAAAGTTTTTCCAACTGGTCTTCAGCTGAAAGTTCAGGCTTTTGTTGCCTGAGAAACAGTTTTAAGCAAAGATGAAAAGACAGTTTTATTTCTCTCATCTGCTTTTTATAAGAATAAAATCCTCACCATCTCCATCTCTCTCGCCTTCACTTTCCTGATCACCTTCATAACCAGAGCAAGAATCTAAACTCCAGTCTAGGAAGTTATCTAGAAGACTTTCTTCCTGGGTGGAGAGTTCTGCTGTGGGTGTAGTCACAAAGCTGCCTCTGTCATCCTGAATGCTGTCTTCCCTCCTCCTGTAGAAAGAGAATCCAGAAGTCACACATTAAAAGCTAAGTCTGCTTTTGCAGCTCTTTTAATAGATATGTCAGTGAAGATGATCACAGAAAAATTAATCATATTTAAGAATGGAACCTCAGGATACCAGAGAGAAGGAAAGGCTCATGCTAATCCTCAGAGACATTTACAGCAGTGAGTTATACCAGCCTTTTAGTTCTCTTTCCAGAGGGAGAGCTAAGGAAGGTCTGAATTTCCACCACGTTCGTGTGCAAGGGACTGGGCTCTGGGTCCTCCTGTTTCACACCCAACAACGAACAGAGCTGGCTGTAACTCATCATCTAAAAAACAAAAAGCCAGTAAGAATTAGACCATGTGATTCCCTCTGCCAGGAGGCTGTTTCTCTTCATTTTCTAGGAGAAACCTGTCCCTCTGAGTTCCTCCCACATGTACTCAACCAGAGCAATTATAGTGCCCGCAGATCAAATTTAAAGCCACCCCTTTATTTAGATACCCTCTCCTCCTAAAGTCTAAAGTTAGAACCCACTTCCCATTACTTGAAGTTTACTGCATCCTGCTGTATGGTAGCTTTGCTCTGGGTGTCAGACATCAGCAAATGAAGAGAAAGAGCTCACCCACCTTTTCTTTGCCTATTTCTTCATACCGCTCATCTTCAAATCGTTGTTTCACTGCAGTTAAGGACACCTGCCTATAATCCTTTGGGACATCATCATGGAAACTGGAAAAAAAGATTAAAGCCCGTGTCTTAGAATGGATTATATGAAACAATGTTAACAAAACCTGCCAGTTTAAGTACTTTCCCTATATCCATCTCAGTTCTGTGCTAAGGAAGTTGCTGTTTCAGCAGAGCCGCTAAGCCGCTAGTCAGGACACTTGGTTTTTAAGCATATGAAGATCTAACTCCTTTTCTGTTCCTTGAGGTAAACAAGATATTTGCCTTGTAGTCTTAAAAAAAAAAAAAAAAAAAGAGCTACTTTTGGTTCTGGAATTCCTTCTGAAGCTCACCAGTAAGACAGTTGCAGTCTTGTGAAAATAATGTTGTTTGGCAAGCTGAAACCTTTTAAGCCTTGAGGAGCATCACATTTTCTGTAACCCAGGGCCAGTACCAGTTGTGAGAAACAGAGCAGCTGTCCCTGAACTGGCCCCCAGACCTCAGTGCCTTGTGGTGGGGGGAGGAAGCCAGTTTCCCAAAGCCAACTCCTTCATCAGGAAGGGCTGACTGTATAGATGCAGCATGTCTGCAAAAGCTGGAATCCAAGTACTCACGTGCCCTCCCAAAAGAGTTCCAAAACTATTACCACTTTTGGTAGAGGCTTAGCACACAGGGCAACAGGTCTTCAAGAGAGAAACTGGTGCACTCAGACAGCTGGCTGGTCCAGGGGTGTGCTGGAGAAGACAATACATATTACCAATTCACAAAGCTTGGTAGTTCTGTAATCAGACAGATTTTATTTGTTTTTTAATTAGATAAACCATAAAATAGTTTAGGTTGGAAGGGCCTTTTAAAGGTCACACAGTCCACCGCCCCTGCAATAAGCATGATCTTTACAAGCTTATACATAGTTCGTTCAAGTTCATAATTAGCCCCAAGGACAGGTTTACCTGCCAAACTGAAGTTATACCCAAGTATGGAAATCTTCAGTCTTATTTAATCACAAAGCTTGCACAGTCTGATGCTAATACTCTTGTTCATCATAACTATAAAGAGGTAAAATAGACTGAATTCAACTCTTCATTCTGAAGTCTTCTACCTGTCCCCTTCTTCTCTCCGCCCCCTCACTCCAGCCAAGTGACTGGGACATTTTGCCTAAAGGCAAAATAACACCAAAAAAACCTCCAAAGGCTCCCTAAAAAGACAAGGCAGACTGACATATCATGTTGCAGCTCCACTTAAGGTAGGGCTCCTTACCTTGCCTGTGTAGTATCTTAGCCAGCAGCAGCGCCGCAGCAGCCAGCTGAGCCGGGGAATACACACAAAGGCTGGTGTTTAAGAGGGACAGTTCACAAATGAAGCTGTAAAGGTGAAGAGTTCTTCTCTCCAGTGAGACCACATTTGACAATACTTCTTTGTAGTCCACAATGGTTGGTATCTAGTGCATAAAGGAGAACAGAGGCTGGCAATACGAGACGAGCACCAAGTATTTAGAACAGTTGTTTCCAGGAGATGCTGTTTTCTTTACATAAGGGATTTTTTGCTTGGTTGGTTTCTTTAACTACTGCACTGACAGGAACATAACTCCAGTGAAAGAATAAATGGCCTCTTAAAACTTAAGTTTCAATCTCTAAGAAAGACAGAGGGTTTTGTATCTGCATGCTTTGAAATGTGCATGGTCTCCACAGTTGACTGAGAACACTTCGATAAGAAGTAGTGCTAATTACAATAGCCTGACTTCAGTAGCAGCCCAAGGCATGAAATATTCCATCCGCCTTCCAAACTCACCCTTATCTTTCCTTCTAGGGCAGAAATGATCTCACCCATCATTCTGACCAAGTCTTCATATTTGTACGTGTTGTCTGTTAGCCACACAGCTTCCCGTATTGTCAAGATCTCTTTGCTGATGAAACTGCAACATGAAATAACATTAACAGTTAGCCCCAAAAGAAAAGGAATTTGTGCACCCGTGCGCTAATGTTTTTGTGGCAAATAAATGCACCCAAGGTGACCAAAGAGTTAAACAGCTATAAGGTACTTGTAAAACAACTTTATAAAGTACTTTCCCAGGTACAGTGCAGAAAAGAAAGAATAGCAGCTCTTTTATTTATTTCATCTTTAAGCTGGAATCACCTCCTAGAATGTTCCTAATTACTTATTTATGAGATCTCTCCTAGGTTAAGATGCAAGATATTAAGGAAACTAACACAGAAGAATAATTTTCCATCACACCATGCGGTTCATCGGAGCATAACAGATTAAACTAGGTAACACCACTGCCGCAGTTGTTCCTTACAGGGTAATATGGCATGAAAGACTTCAGTCTTTTATTTAGACCTTGCATTTAAACCAATCCACCACTATGGAGTTTTTTCATGTTTAAAACCTGTTCAAGGAATTACATTTTGTGTCTCATTTATAGAGATTGTGTTTGCATGTGAACACAGCTCAAGCAACAGTCCAGGTAGAGGGAAGCGAAAAGATTCTTTCCAGTATTATCACTAGCAAGGACAGAAAAAAAAAAAAAAAAAAAACAAGCTTGAGCTGCAGAAATGAATTTGGATGATCACAATAACCACCTCTGTTCACCAGTCAGAACCCCTACCGTGTGCAAATGACCATGCAGGCTATTCCCAAAAGTTGGAGTTGAGCCCGAGGTACAGGTCTCAGCTTCAAATAACGATCCACGCATCCTACTGTCATGTGAAGGCATAGGCTAGAAAAGTCTTTCATGGTAGCCACTTCTACGAGCCAATCAATCAGGATGTACCTAGACAGGAAAGAGAGATACAATCAATGCAGTGAGAAGCCATTCAAACCCATGCTGAACACCCTCCCCATGCCCAGTTACCCAGTCCCTTCTCCACTCAAGAATTCCAAGGCAAGAAATTTCACCAAAAGAATTTTCAGAAAAATGACACATTGCACTGCGATAAGGATTTGCAACCAGAGGTCTGTTATCCTCTGAAAGGTCAACGGTCTTCTTAAGTTGTCTGTGAAATAGAGTTAGAAACTATCCTATAATAGGCACTTGTATAAGGAAAGGGTAGGGCATATCAATTAGGAAGTTAAAGGCCACCTAAGGTAACTAGAGGATAGCTATAGCTCCAACAAGTCAAACAGTGTCTCTAGTTCTTGAAGAACTTGTTAGTCTTGACAGATGCAAGACCTTACAGTCCAGAGAAAACCTCACACACCTCGTTTCAGTTCTTCATCAGGGCTTGAAATATGGGGTCTAATATTTCCTCTTTGCAAAGTGTCATGTGTTTCTCTGATTGTACGTAACGCATCACAGAAGAGTAAAGCAAAAGATTCCATCCTCCAACAGACCTCATTCTAGATTTGTTTTCCTTTACATTGGTAGAGGGCAATAGGCAATGGTTTCTGCTGTGTGGCCTGACTCCTGGGTCTCAGTTCTTACCTCATTGTTTCATTCATTCCTTTCTGCACAGTGAAGATACTTTTCTTGCTGATAGGAAGGGAAGCTTGAAAGATTTGAGACACCACTTCATTGGAAGATTTTGCTTCTAATCCTAGTTGGTTTCCGTTCCCACAAGCTTTGGCTAAAGCTATCTGTAGTAGAGAAAACACGAAAGAAAGTTGGTTTTGGTGTTTTTTTTTTTTTCCAAATGCAAACTAAAGCAGCACAGTACGGTCCCATAATTTTCCTGCTGAAAACAGAGACTGAACATGACAAACTACTTGAGAGGTAACAGGATCGGTACTTCTTAGTTTGGCTTAAACGTTGGATGCACACATTATTTGGGGGTAGGCTTTTAAGTCCATCAAAAGATGCATCCTTACTCAGATTGTACCACAGATATGCAGTTTTTTTGCAAAAGAGGGGGATCTGCAGAGTACATACACACATGCATATACAGATATTATTCAGCAATTTTGACCCTGCTTGTAAAGAGAGGAGTCTAAGCCTGCAATGACAGCATAGGAAAGACCAAATGCAAACAGTTTTCCTGGGAAGTCAGTCTTACCTGTGCTTCCCAGCAGCCCTTTGCTGCATAGTCCCGTAGCTTCCTGAGACTTTGGAGGTATCTGCCAGGATCTGACATCTGCAGAAAAACGTAAACAGATTTCAAAAACCTTTACACAACAAACAGAAGGATTGTAGTACTAATATCCAGAAAAAAAACCCCACTGCCTGTGGGTACATCTATTATTTCAGCAACCAGGCTGTTTCTCATCATGACGACAACGTTGTTTTTAAGAAGCTTTCTTCAGTTCTTGCCCAAGGTCTCACAGGAAATGAGATGGGGTCACTCGGGATTCCAGCGTGAGAGCTTTGGCACATTTATTAGTGACAATCTTCCCCGTCCTGTTCTCAAGTGAGCTGTTCCATTAGGAGCCAGTAATGCCTATCCCTTTAGCAGTTAGTATAAAGGAACTTCTGCTTGCACCTTGGCTACAACTGCTCATAGACTCATTTACTTTAAACATCAAGGCAGACACCAAAGCTCCTTTGAGAGAGTTCTCTCCTTGTTTATGAAGGAGGAACAACAATTCCTCCTGTATCTGAGGAACAGCAATTTCGTTCTGTGTGTGTTCATTGCACATAACAGAGGTCCACAAGTTACAGTGAAAAAAAGTTGTTTTGAGACAAAAACATACTACTTACAGCAGCCTTTCTGTTACTTTCCCAAAGGAGGTAGGAGCTGTTTAAACAACCCTGCTTTGAAGATTCTTCAAACATTTCAAGGGATTCTTTTCTTTTTTCTTCATCCTAAGGACAAAAGGCATGACGGTATTTTTGCTGTCCAGCCAACTGGGTGCCAGATGCCAACACTGCAGCAGCTACAGACCAGCTCTGTACTGAATGCTACAGAGCGGAATCAACTGGTTGCGAGTCCCCTTCGCACCATGATGGGGGCTCCCACATCCACCCAGTGCTGTCATTTGAAAATCCAGGCTCAGGAAGCGGTTAGGGGTTTTCCTCAGCTAGACAAAAGCTTTTTGCTTGCCACTGAGGGCTTATTTATTTATTTTTAATATGCATTATGACTGGAAGGCTTCCTTTGAGACCTGGGCACACTGCAAGCCCATGATCACGCCAAAATTAATTTCACTGTTTGTAAAATTCAATAAACTAAGTCGATAATGTTCCTTTAAACAACCAGTAAATTAAACTCATAAGAACACAAATTCCTAGGCCACTTGAGGAATATAAGAGCATTTGACTGATTTATTTATATATTTTTTTAAATGAAAGTAAACAGCATGAGTATCACCAAAAAAAGTACCCAAACACATGAAATCAGAAACACTGCTCACCTCAAAGAGACTCAAAACCTTAGCCAAGCAATGGAGAATAGATCCTTTTTGAGCCTGAAGAAAGCATTAGGATAAAGTAGTTAAAGATAAACAAAGAATATCAGCAATTTTTGCTTGTAATTCCAGACTACAGTTTTGTTTGCCTTTCAATCATTCCTCCTCCTTGCGTTTCTCAGTGTTCTGTTATCTTTGAGATAGTACTGAATCTCTCAAAGAGACACAACACAGGCCTCCAGCACTCATAATATATCAAGTGTGGTTTGGCAATAAATTAATTAAAATGATTGATCCACAGTCATTTTAGCAACAAGAGCAGAGGAGCTCCTCAGGGAAACAGGAATATTTTTTCCAAAAGAACTAGATGCAGCTACTAACCTATGGTTACAGTCAAGGGCAGAAAGAAATCTTACTTTCTCCAACTGACACTCTGCTTTGAGACTCTCATAGACCACAGCTTTACAACAGCTTCCACTCAAGGACCAGGGAGGACGGATAAAAAGCCAGATAAATGGGGCTGCGCACACATTTAAACGCTCTGCCAGACTGAAGAAGTGAGATGCCTTTAATCCATTCACTTCTGCACGGCCCTCGTCGGAGATGGACACTGAACAAAAAAAAAAAAAAAGGGGAGGAATCAGTTAAGAGTTTATTCACAGTGTGTGCTTGGAGTTTAATCAGGCCAAGACAGACAATAGGATACAATCAGAAAAAGACTGAACAGCATCTTTCCTTTAGAGCTTTAAAAATCGTGGAGATGGCAAAAGAAGAAAAAATAATCTTACTACAGTCAGTCTTTAAGAACATATAACCCTAAGTGTTGGGGGGTGTTCTACAAATACCAACGCTCAAAGCAATGTTAATTCCTGTTGGTGTACAAATAAATTGGTATGCAAGTCACCTGCCTTGCCAGTACCCTCTGCAAGGAGGCTCCTCCTGGCAATCGTGAGTCCCTTTCATTACATTTATCAGCCTAGGTAAGTAGCCAAGTTTGATCAGAAGTTTACAAAGGCTAACTTCTAAACATGAATTCATAGGCTATGCGTTGACTACTTTTCTAGAAGAGCCGTGCACTATACATGTATATATGCATATATATATTATACTATATATATTTAACACCCAACAGTTTAGTGGCCAGTGCTTAAGCTGCACTGAAAGGTAAAACTGTAGAGACATGGTAGTAAATGAGACCTGACCACACACTGAGGGCAGCAAGCTGGCTCTGCACTTACAGCTTTGCAAGCAGACAATGAAAGCGCCAACTTTATGATGAGACAACCGGCCTGATCTGTATCCATAAATAAGTCTTTAGCTCATCTACATTTCCTTCCATCATGCCATCTTCCCCCAAAACCTGAGCAAAAGCTTCCACACTTACAGCCTTCATTGTACAGGTATGCTATCCCCAGCTTCACAGCAGCTTCAAAGTTACCCCTTTCAGCAGCCCTGAACAGGAAACAGAGAAGATACTCGAGGTTGAAATCGGTAGGTGCGTCCAGGCCCACATCCTCAAACAAGTCACTTCAGTGGAGGCCAGGCTGTGAATTTGGTGGTCATCAACCATAAGCGCGTATGTGCTTTCACATCACAAGTTAAACACAAGTTATGCTGAGGCTTTTCTTGCTGCAACCCTTTCGTACACAGGATAATTTGACAATTCATTGGAAGTGTTTCCCATTCCCATGCAACATCCCCAATGCCAGCAATGTGCAATAACACAATTCTGGTTTTTGTACCCTCAAGGACATGCATCAAGCCCTTGTGCTCCTCCCTTCTAAACTGATGTGCGCGTAGAAGTCTTCTTCAGAAATAACATAATAGATGCATCAAAGAAACAACTGTCAGAAGCAAAACTTATAGTGACATTTAAACCGACAGATCAGATGGATAAAAAGACATTGTCTGTCCTTTTTAAGCGGATTTATCATTACCCTTTCAAACTTCACTTGTTTCAGTACTGACATTTACCTATTTTTCAATACAGTGGTTTGCACAAGAAGTGACCAAACCGACTCAAAAATGTGGTTACGCTCTTGAGCCTCTGATCTCACTCGCACACTCATATGGAAGCACCAGTAACAGATGTTAATGTGTTGTGTTTCAATATGGAATATTAATGCCCTTAAAGATAAATAACTTGGGTATATGCAAGGGGCCCTGCTCCAGTTAAAGAGACAGCAGTTATAAGCTGCAGCTTAGACATGAAATCAACAATTATTCATCACCCTAAGCAAAGGCTTCTGCAAAAGGGAAAGTCAGATCCCCCACTTACAGTGAGGACTGATTAGAATTGTATATCTACCTTCAAACATCCTCTTTTACAATGTCAGGCAAATTTGATTTTTAAAGCTTACCTTTCAAACATCTTCAGATTGTTTGGAGAAGGCCATATTTCTTGGAAACTTGCACATGCCCAAACACTAGCATGATTATCCACAAGGTATTTAAGATGTGAGTGCACCTGCGTAAAATAATAAATACTAAAATAAAGGGACCGACAGACAAATAGCCCTTTGCAATCTAATTTTAGATAGGTAACTAATTAATCACAAGTTAATCACAACTTGTTACCTGCCTAATCATCCTTAAGGCAAGAGATGCCAAACCGAACTAATTTGTTCAGGTGATCTAGCAGGACAACTCCCACAGAAGATTTACACAGAGCACTCAAATACTGGGATACCAAAAATCTAATTAATTACTGCACGTATTCTTTGTTTTTCTTCAGGTCTGCTCTGACAGGGTTAGCAGCCTTGTCCGTGTGCAGTCCTGGCTCCTAACGGCAGAGCTCAGCCCCAGCGCAACAGAGGGGAAGCAGTAGCAGACTCACGGCTCTGACAGAGAGGATGTCCTCAGCAGGAAGGCCTTTTAGAACATGAAAAAGAACGTCCTCGGGCAGACTTAATAACGTCAGAACTCGGGGCCGTTTTCTCATCCTTCGCTTTGAAGGGAAAGAAAAACACCTGGAACACCTACAGTGAATCACTGGAAAATAAAAACACGGGACACCTCAGTTAGGGATGGAACAGTACGAGGAAAAAAGGCACTGCAGAGTGTACACATGCAGAAACACATCTTTACTTGAGTACCTATTTACTGCGGCATAGGACACTTCTCAAAACATATTATTCATAGAGAGATTTAGCACGTGTCACGTAATGCTGGAAGACTAAACCACAAAGCATTAAGTGACTCGTTCAATTTAGTCAATTAAGCTAAGAGGATCAGAAGGGATGGCTCATGCTGAAGTCTTCTTCATCAAGGAGAACCTCTCCCTGCCCTCACTCCATTACTTGACTGTGTTTAGTTAAAATGTCACTACTACAACTTCATTTACCTCCCCCACACCCCAGCATTTTCTTCTCAGCTGACAGCAGTCCTTGGAACATGACCAGGGAGATGAGGAAGTTAAGACCCCCCCCCAAACCAGCCTGAGCCAAAAGCCCATCTCTCTCAGCAGCCAGCTGCTGCCACGGGTGCTTGTGGAAGACCCCTAAGAATCAGGAAGCCCTTTTTTTGAAGTTTCAGCATTCATAGGCTAAGGCATCACCTACATCTTCTCTTCCTCCTTAAGACAGAGCTTACCTTTGCTGCATTTGCCAAGAGAGGAAAACGTTCTAACAGATGAGGCAAAACCAAGAAGAGCACAAGCACTGCTCGCTGGTAGAGACTCCACGGTAGAAAACCCAATCCCCTTTTCCACCTCCTGGGGACAGCGCAGTGTTTGGGCTGCCACCAAAAGCCCGGCCACAACACCCACAGCAGTCTGACTAACAAACAACAGAAATTCAAACCACTGAAAGGTGCTAGGAAGAAAAAAAAAAAAGCACATTCCCCACTTCCAGCCCATAAGTGGCAGCGAAGGATCCCCCTCACAGAGCGATGCTTGTGTAGGAGGACCCGCATCAATCCCGGATCATGCTGAAGCTCTGAGTGGCAGGGCTCTAAGACATGCCAACACTGCTCGTCTCCACATCAGCCTCCTGCAGCTCTCAGGAGCAGGCCATACAAGCAACAGAGCCCCATCTCTGAGCAAGGAAAAGGCTGAACATTTTCTTTGCAGACGTGAGCGCTTAAAAAAAGTAGTTTCTGCAGTGAAAGCTTGAGTCCCACAAATTAAAGGGCCACATAAGGACCTTTGTCTTTATTACAGAAGATTTCTTGGTTGTATTTTTCAAATCTAGTTGAAGTCTTATACAAAAAAATTATACTTGGGAATTTTATTTATTGATTTTTTTATTTAAAAGTTTAATAAAAAGACATAGACCCCTCTAGAGAGCCCAATACTGCACAACATGCATGTGCTAGCATTGCTTACCCTATTTTCACTGGTCCATTTCTAGCTTGAAGATTTTTTGACTTAAATAAAAACAATAGTCAAAGTAGTAGTATAATACATATACCAAACAACCACATATTATCTATGAAGTAAGCCAAGTCAGAGCTCTGTCGTCTCACTAGACTATAGGGTCAAAGGCACAAGCTGAGAGAACGATGCAGCTCTCAACTTTCTTACAATGAAAGTAGAAGGCGGCTGAAAAGTCAAGGTGAAGACAGAGAGTTTTAATGGGGCAAATATTTTTCTCCATGAATATTTCTTCCCCTTTCACCTGCTCTTCTACTTTAGGTGCTTAACATCTGGTTATAACCTAACATATGGGAAACCTCATGATCTTATACTAATCTCCAGTTCTTCACACACAACTTGAGTGAGAGACGGTGAAGCAACGCATTGCATTTCTCTTTGAGAAGATAAGAGCAAAAGCTCTCTCCAGCTGCAGTGACTGGAAGAAATGTACGGACTGGCCAGTTACACCCTCCTCTCTCTGAGCACACCAGCCTGCAGAACTGGGACGTCTCCAGACTTACAGGCTGCATAGTCGATGCCAAATTTACAGGCAATTTGTTCAAAACGAAGCTGCTGCATCAGACTCAATTACTCAATGCAGGTTTTTCAGTTTGTAAAGGGAAGATTATATGGTTTTTCAGCAGGATCCTTACAAGGCACCTGCAGATTCCTAAGGGGTCCGGGACTACCACTGCGTTAATAAGATTTTTCTGTTCCTAAATGCACTTCAGGTTTAATGAAGGAACCACCCGCCTGACACAAAATAACATCCAGCATCTCACCAGTAGCACACACCTTATCCGCTACCTGTCTTTGATTATGAAAAACTATCCCCGTGAAAATAAAAACTTTTTTATGTGTGCAAGGCAGAACACTGCTATCCTTTGCATCCTCTTCCACTTTCTGGAGCAAACTTCAGCAGTATTGTTGCTGTGAAAAATAAATGGCCTGCCATGCTGGTATGCCCGTTAAGCCTTGTATGAATATGGGAATGACTGGGGAGCGCGGGGTTCTTGGGCAGCTCGGGGAAGAGAAAATTCAATTTCAAAAGACAGGAAGCAGCACAGGGAGATTTTCAATGCGTCGCTTCACAAAACCAGAGTGGTTTAGGCTGGGCGAGACCCGGGGAACCCGCCCAGCCCAGCCGCCCTGCCCGAGGGGACCGCGGGCGGCCCGGGACACCCACGCTGGGGCCGGGGACCGCCGGGCCCGGAGGCTCCCAGCCCGCCCTGGGCAGCTTGTGCCGCCCTGAGAGCAAAACCCGCTCGCTCCTCCCTTTGAGCGGGGTTACCCCGCACACCACCCGCGCCGGGTCATGGCCCACCCCCGTCCCCGCCGCGGACCGCACCGCCGCCGCCGTTTGAAT
>VYZM01002864.1:44568-64250 GCA_013398915.1 Dromas ardeola
CCCCTCCCCCACCGCCGATGGGCGGCCTTGCCATGGCAACCGGCGCCGGTAGCGCGGCCGGTCCCCTCAGGGCCGCGGCTGTGTTCCCGTGTCAGGGCCCAGCGCGGCGGTGGGAGCCTGCGGCCGGGGCTCCCCGCTGGTCCGGGATCCACCGTGGGCCGTGATTTCCCCCGCCATGCCAGGCCCCAGCCTTCCCCGTCGCCGTGGTGCAGCTCACCCGCAGCCACCCGCTCTGGCATCCAGGCTCACCCGACCAAGGGACAGACAACTGCTGAGGGAACGCTTGTGTCTCATCTCCATCTAATTTCATTCCACTCTGAGGCCTAAGGATGTCAGTGCTGGAGGAAGAGCGGCATGCATGCTGGTGGAAGGAGCAGGGCTACCCAGGCAGAGGCCATTTTGGTCTCCTGAAGTGCAGCATCGCCCTGTACCTCCACAGAGCCCAGCTCCTGCCCTTCCACGGCCTTGCGTGAGGGTGAGGGGGAATTAGGAAGACAATTAGGAGTCAAAGTTCAAACCTGAGTCACGGCTTTGGAGGAGAGCCCTGATCCTCAGAAGGCAAAGAGCAGAGAGAAACAGAGATATCAAAAAAGGCTGGCAGACAAATAAAGTGACGAAGGGAAAATCAGTTACTGCTTTAGCTCACTTGAAGCCTTTTTTCACCCTTTTAAGAAAAGAGCAGCAAGAGGAGCTGTCATTTTGTGGGACACAAAATGACCGTGTCATGATTTGTGATGGCTGGAAACTTTCCCAACATTGTGTACCTTGAATAAACATAGTCAGTCCCAGTACAGTTGAGGTTTCTTCCTGGTAGCGTGTATATGAGTTTTATTTAAGGACAACCCTGGATTTCACAAGCACTTTTCATCGGTAGAACAGCAACTTCTGGATGCTTCTCTGCACACACACCCTTGCAAGGGGTGGGAAGAGCTTGGGAATCCCACCAGAGATCTCATTTTATGGCTGGGGAGGCTGAGCTCAGGCAGCGAGATGGCTTCTCTGAGCTCCCACCGTGACGCTGGTCCTGCTGGGACTGGCAGCCCCTCGTGTTGACGCACAGTCCTGTACAGTGACCACCGGGGATGAGCTGCTGTGGACGGGCTTTCTCCTGTGCCGATCCACGTCCGCTTCCACCTGTAAAACTGTGTAATATTCCTGGGGAGCACAGCAGCTGCTGACGTGGAAAAGCAGTGCCAGGAGCACAGGCAATTTAGCTACTTTTAATTGAGAAGTGTTTTGAGTTAAAAAGTTAATCACGCTGTCGCCTTTTGTTCCTTATTTCTTCTCCCCCTCACAGCTGTTTCTGCCAACTAAAAATAAGTTGAACGAGCAAACAAAACGTGAATAATCAGCTCCCCACGGAGAGCTAAAATACCAGCAGGAGATGGATGCTCCTTGAGTCACAGGTGATCCACGATCCAGAGTCCGCTCAGGTAGATCCCATTCCTTCCAGCAGCAGAGGAAGGCAGGGCATGGGGAAGGTTATATTTGAGGGGTTATAGCCGAAACTGAGGGGGGCAGAGGGAGATGGGAATTGCAATTTTTGGAAGCAGTAAACTTTGGCTTGTTTTGTCGTCTCCGGAATCAGACAGCAGAACATCCATGTGGTTTTATCACTGGTAGACAGACCAGATCAGAGGCTGACCAGTGTGTGGTGGGATTCACGTCACCTAAACATGGCCATCTGGCAAGATCTTCGAAAGCCTATGGTGCCTGCAGCCCCTGCCCAGAGCCGGCAGATGGGACAGGAGTGGGACCTGCACCCTCTCCAATGGGCAGCCGGACACCAGGTTGGATACGTTGTCCTTCACACTTCTGCACCTCCTCAGAAAGGCATTACACAGTTAAGAGTCAGTCCCTACAGAGGGAAAGGCTGATTAGTGCGTGTTTTAATCACTGTTGCCAGCTCCTGGTCTGGATTTTTCTTCTTTATCATGCCTCTTTCTCCACTGAAGAGCAGGCAGAGGGCTGTGTTTCTCCTAAATCAGAATGTCTCTTTGCTCCCTTCACATCTGTTGGCTGTGGAAAAGAAGATCTTTTGTTCACCTTGATTGCTATGATTTAAACAAAACTCAACAAAAGTGTAACTTGCAATACTGCCAGACCTGTGATTCTTCTAGGGGCAAGAGATGTTGCTATACAAGCTCAAGTTTCAGTCAAGGTTTTGATCCCTCTTATGAAGAGATTCAAGGGCCCTAGACCATGGCATCTAAGCAATATGTCCATGGTCAACAGCAACATTCCCCTGGCAAAACTGAAAATTTGCTGAAAATACCTTTTTATCAGGCAAATATCAGCTTGCACTTTTTCAGGTCCATTTGTGAGAGAAAAAGCATCAATTGCTACACAGATTGTCACTCACTGGTGTCCTGTTTCTCATCAACTTCAGCCTTTTAAGCCTTTTCAGATGGGCATTTGTGAAAGACTTTTTAGAGCTAGTCTAGTTTTCCACCCTGATTTGTACCTGGATCGTGATCAGTTTCGAATGTGCAGATTCTAAGGAAAGTGCAAAGATGAAGAGTTTAGTCAAATAGGACTTAACAGAACGTGATGTAATCAAATCTGAACGTAGCACCCTGTCTGATGTCTTCAGCTCTTGAATGGGTTAACAAGCAGCTTAATTTGGACATTCAGAATGTGTTCAGTGTGGTGAACAAGTTGCAGACAAGCCAGGAAACACTAGAGGTTGCATCACATTCATTTACATCTACAGTAAAACCACATATGTCTACATTGCACAGTGGAGCTGCGTGGTTTGCAGAGTTTCTTTCCCCCAAGACTAGCATTGTCCAAGATAATTCCAGAATTGAAAACAAAATGACCGTGGTATTATAGGGCTACATGGAAGTTTAATTAGCCAAGCGGAAACCCAAGAGTAATTATCTCAGCTGCAGCAACATCACAGCTATATTGCCTTCAGGATCTAGCATTGCTGCAGGGTCTGGTCTGATGCCATTTTGAATATGAGGATGCCTGAGGCTAAAAAAAAAGAGTGCAACAGGGAGTCATCTTGATACAATTTTTACATAGTCCATGATTATTCAATCAATAAACATAATAGTTTTATATTATAACGTTCAGCCAGTTGTAAAATGGTATCTTTTCCGCAGTTCAAAAGGGCAAACAAAAGCAATATAGGCCATTTACTGGATGAAAGGCTGAAATGTGCTATGAATTTTCCTGGCAAATCAATCTCTGCTGTCATAAGGCTAAATTACTGAGAGGATAGAAGAGCCAATTTTCTCTTGAAAGAGCCAATCCTCAATTGAAATAGTGGCATCAGTCTTTGTAACTTCTCCTGTCTCACTTTTAAAAGGGTGATGTAACTCAGCTCTTTAGTGCACTCTTAGCACCATATAATAACTACTGGGCTGGAGAAGGAAGTTGCTCTCCAAGGGAGGAAAGAGCTTCTCCAAATCTGCAAATCTAGCTCCAATTTGGGTGGAAGTGTTTCTCTGAGGTCTTTAGATGATGAGACGGCTGTGGCTAATGTTTTATGTCAGGACATCTCAGCATATTCTCTAATCCCCACATCCCTATCCTGTGGGTATTTCCGCATAACGTTACTGAGTATAATTTGCAGTCCCTGTGTTTTAAGTTCGTACTAGCAGTTATTAACAATGCTGTTTGGAGGCAGTGCTGTAAATCAGCAGTGAAGGGCAAGGACAGAGCAGGACGCCTGTAATATCTCCATCCTTTCTCCAAAGTGTATTTCTCTTTCATAAGGAACTCACTTGGGAAACATCCCACAAGAGTGAAAACCTTCCCTTGCAAATCAGGACATGAAACTGCCACGAGGTGGCATCAAACCCATATGGTGGGGCATCAAATCTTCAGCTGTTGGGGTTTTTTCCCAATTCTGAGAAAATCTCAAGTGCACAAGTCCTAACCCAGGAAGGAGTGCACGAATATTTTAGAAGCAGGAGCTCTTCATTTCACAAATCTTCTTCATGCTTAGTACTGCTGTGTGTAATTTCATTGCCTTCCACGGGTAGTACTGCTCCACGGTAGCACATGGAACATCAATCAGGCTATCTGCATGAAGTAGGTTAATGCAGTGCTTTCCAAAATCCAGGTCTGTCCCTGCCAAGGAAGAGGAAGAGTGAACACAGCGTTTAACAACAAATGGCTTGGCAAAAGAGGCCTGTGATGCGTTTCATTTTCCTGAAAAGGGAGCTGTGTTTTCTGCTGGTGCTATATGCCATCTGACGCTGAAGTCTCAGTGCACAAGGTGAAACAAGCAACCTGGCCTTGAACCCCTCCAGGGATGGGGCAGCCACAGCTTCTCTGGGCAACCTGGGCCAGGGGCTCACCACCCTCACAGCAAAGATTTTGTTCCTGAGATCTCCCCTCTTTCAGTTTAAAACCGTTCCCCCTCATCCTATTGCTCCGCTTCTGACATTCTGAATCAGCTGGTGGGTGTGTGCCTGTGTGTTGGCTCATGCGAGGTCCTTGCTCTGAGAGGACAGGTTGTGTGATCGGGTAAAGCCCACAGCATCATGTAGGAAGCGGTGGATGACCCAGGTGAGCTCTACAAGTGCTGCAGAAGCCAGGAGCCACACTGCACAGTGCAGAGACTCTCGGCAGCAATGGGCATTGTGGGGGGCTCAGGGTGGAAGGGTGCAGTGATGCTGCAGGAAACCCATGGAAAAGGGAGCATGAGGAGTGACGCTCATAACTCAGGGCTCCTGACAGCTTTGTGTCCCATGGCGGTGTGTGTGAAATGAGCACCCTGTCTCAGCCAAGGTCCAGTAACGTCCCACCTCCCGTCATGGTCAGACCCAGTGCAGGCAGCCCAAGGAAGAGCTGTGGAGCAATGATGGATCTCTCTCATCTTCAGAGGTCCTGGGGACTGGCGCACTCTCAGCCTGTGCCTTTCCCGTCTCCTGGGTGGTTGCAGGGCTTTGCTTTCGGGGGCTCTCAGCGGGGCTTCTTTTGCTCCCACGCCATTCAAGTGGAAACTTATCACCTGCCCGGCAGAAAACAGGGAGCTTGGCGAATCTCTTCCAAAGAATAGCTGTTTCCCTTTAAACTCTTGCTAAAAGAGGTGCATTTGAAACACTTGAAGAGTATTGTGTCTTAAAAACCCACACTTGTGTGGGAGGGAGGTACCTGGAGAGGAGCCAGCGAGCCATAACTGGGAGGGATGATTGCACAAGGCAGCGAGAGCGAGCAGTGCTGTATCTGCCAGACAAGCACTGCTGCCGTAGCACACAGCCAAAGGCTCTTACCGTCACCAGACTTTCTCTTCTGGGGACTCTTGCTGACTCTTTTTATTTGAAAAAAAAACCACCCATGTTTTCAAGATCCTTTACGCAGATCCTCCGCACCCCAGAGGCTGCGGTGCCAGGAAGGGGCTGTTACACTGGGCCCTCCATAGCTGGAGCCACCGGCATTACTGTGCAGGGTAAGCAGCAAACTGGCTCTTGTCTGTCTGAGTGCTGCTTTCTTTACAAGTCCCTAAAGGCCACTGAAGACATCTGGGCCTTACCACTGCAAGGGCAAATCTTCAGAGTTAAAAGCTCCTGGGTACCTCTGTAGCTTCTCTTAGGCTTTATCCTCATCTCCGAACAAAGGGATTGCTAGCTGGGTCTTCCTGATCTCGCAAGGCTGAAAACACAGTTTCCCTTCTCTGCATGAATCCATCCCTGGAGGGTTTCTCTCTTCCTCTGTTCCTTGGGAGGCCCCTCACTGTTTTCCCTTTACCACAGGAGTTAGATGTACCCCATCTTTCTATTCCCCCCTCGTCCTCCAAAGGACTTGGGAAAGCTTCCTTCTTTCCCTGGTGTGTGTCAGGGAAGCACAACCCTGGTGCCATCCGGGATGGCACAGGAACATGGGACTGGGGGGACACCTGGGTCGCCGAATTCTGCTCCCCCGTGGGCACAGCACCCATATGCGCTTGTTTGCTTCAGGAGACACCCCAGAGCTTCTCCTCTGCACATCCTGTGGCACTATGGGCCATGAGACAGTCTTCAGTACTCTACTACATATTTTATAAGTACAGTTAGAAAAAGAAAAAGAAGAAAGGATAAAACATGTACCCAACCCATTGTCAGCCCAGTGCTTGCAGGCCAGACCACAGCTCAGTGCTTCCCAGCAGCTCTGGGTCCCTGGGAAGCCGTGGCCCACCTTCCATGTAAACTCTTGGAATCAAAACATGAATAGCTTCTTTATACCTGAAGCACAATTTGCCATGACTAGCTACACATATTTATATCTATTGTGTACTTTGTTACTCCACACAAGTGAATGAAGAAACCGCATGGGTCCAGCTGGGCTCCAGATTGCTGTGTACACAGCTCGTCAAGCCTGGCTATACGTGCTGCCGATCTACATATAGCCAAGCACTAATTCATCACAGAAGGTGGTGATTACCCTGAGTTTCAGAACACGTAAAGGAATCCTGCCCCTGTTCTGTGGGCTTCCTTGCTGATTACACAGTCTCCACCACTTAATACTGGGTGTAGGGTTGTTTTTATTTCCTGTAAAGAGCAGAGTATTTGGCAAAAGAGGAGAGTGAGAATGACAACTGTGTACATATTTCACATATTTCTAGTATTATTTCTCCTCCGGAGAAGAACAGAGCTGTTATTAATAATCATCTCGCCAAGTTTCTGCATTGATATTTTGAAATGAGCTGGGTGTATAATTTAGGAACCACAGGCAAGGGAGAAAATGTGGTTTCAATTGAATTTGAAATGGGTGGAGAGTTGATGATGCAGAGAGATAAATGATGGCGAATCTGGAGAGCTAGAACTGTAGCGAAAAAAAATATGTTTTCCAGACTTTGCGAAACCAGAGGCATCGCAAGGGCTTGAGAAGCGAAAGGAGGTACAGGAAGGGGAGACACAGGCAGAGTCCCTGCGGGTACCTGTCAGCCTGGAGCGGGGAAGGTATTCAGCCGAGGCTGAGCATCATGGGACGGTGTCTCTCTGCACAAGCCAGACAATGGGTGCTGGAGCCGGGAGGTCTCGGGTGGCCACAGGGAAGGGGGCTGCAGTAGCAGGGCAAGGAGAGGCGCAGGTCCCCGCAAGGCAGGGGCTGGAGCGGAGCTTAGATACCCGCGCAGGCATGCACATTGTCTGACATTCGCTCTCCTCTTGGGGGGCACTAACCTGTGCCCAGGCAGCATTATCCCTTACCCTTCCAGACACATAGGGAAGATACAGATATAGACACTTGGCAAGTGTATTGTAACCATCAGAGCGTGCAGGGCACTCTGTGGAAGGAGTAAGATTTGGAGAAACATGTGTTCGGCATGTGAAGGACACAAGGTAAACTGTGGGACAGTAGAATTGCTTGGCAACTTTGTCAGTGTTTCCTCTCCTGTAATCTATGATCTCTTACAGAAATGAAGCTGCTGTTTGAAAATAGAGGGAAGGAATGAACTGTTTAGCCATTATAACTGCAGTCTCTCCAGGCTGTGACTCAGTGCCGTGATGTTTGCCTGAGCCTCCCTCCAGTCAGCCTGAAACATGGACTCCGAAAGAGAAATCGTGCGGGATTACTGGTTGCTTTCCATAACCCCAGCAAAATTAAATCTTCTTCCTGCAACAAAATCCTTGCCCATGGCTAACATTACAGCAGAGGTTTCTCCTCTTGCCCGCATTCCGGTGCAGGCCTGCTCAGTCAACAGGACTAGTATTTGTCGTATTATAGCAAATTTATCTCTGCCAGCCTTAGACCCACCAGTGCGAATATTCTTGGTGTGCTTCCAGCACTGCCTGACAGCTCTCAGCTGGCACTGCTCGCCAGAGGACAGGCAACAAATGGGTGACAGAAACACCCTTCCCAGGTGTACACTGCAGCCACTGGCCAGCTGCGGTCACAGAGAAACTTCCTTAGCATAGAGCAACCATTAACAAACAGCAAACCCCACACGTTTAGAAATGTGACATTCACAGCTTAGCAGCCCCCTGGCCCTGGGGACCCTGGACCCTTTGGTGACCCACTGCGTCCCCCCAAGCCTGAGCTGTCCCATGCCTGTAACAGACAGCCACCGTGGAGCAGCCCCGTGGTGACTCCCCACCTGGCTGGCACCCTTGGCTTTGTGTAACGCACAGGTCATGTCCCAGCACCTGGTTCTCCAAAGCTAGCCCCTTGCAGGGTCTGGGAGGCTAACAGGGTCCTCAGCATAGCCCCCTCCCTTCCTTGGAGCACGGCGGCGTGTGTCTGAGGCCAGCTCTGGAGTGGGTATACATGTCCCAGCCTGGGGGTCAGAGTGCTGTGCGGGACAGAGCAGTGAGAAGCCTTGTGGGGGTCTCCAGAGCTGCCTTTAAGCTCAGGCTCCTGCCCTCGGGGCCGTTGCATGAGCTCCATTGCAGCTATGGCCATGCTTGAACCCGTCCCTGCCTGGTTTAGACCCTGACCTGCTGACTTGACTTCTTGGCTTGACCTTGGACCAAGTCCTACTACGTTAAGAGATGCTGTACCCCTCCTTCCCAACTAGGCAATGTTTTCTCTGCAGTAGCATATGTAAAAATATAGTTTGGATGGTGATTAGAAGGCTGGAACACAATCTTCTGTGACTTGACTTGGATTAAACACAGCCCAGCCAGTTTGAGCCTTGTAAACATGGCAGCTTCCAAGGAGCTAACAGTGGTGCATCTGCACCTCTTGTGAAATACAAGCCTCAAAGCCCTGCAAACACAAGGCATAAAAATGTCAGTCACTTCTCAGGCTCCACTTCAGCAAAGAACAAATTTATGCACAGCCGCAATGGAAATTAATTTCCCTGAGTTTTCTGGTGCCAGGATTTCATGGTGTCTCTCACGACACTTTAGAGGCAATTTTCAAAGGTAGGTCTTTAGAGACCTGGATTTTTAATACAAAAGAGTGGAACATGATATGTTGAAGAATATGTCTTGAGCTCTCCACCGCTTTCCCTCGTGTCTTTTGTCTCCTGCAAATAGATAATGACATGCATTAAATACAGGTCCAGATGCCCAAATGTATTTTGCCAACTAACTGCCATCGATTTTCTTTATGGATCTATGACTTGTTTCTCTGTACTGTGCTTGCATTGCCCCTCTTCACAGCAAACTTTGCAGAAGTGTAGCAAAGAGTCCAAGTGCTGCGTCTAATTGCAAGGAGAATGAATCATTAACACATTTCTAAATAGTTTAACTAGAACAGAAGACAGAACCAAGCTGTAAGGCCACCATCTTATTAATTAGAAAGGCAAGGGTAAGAATTAGGCTGGCAAAAATCTCCCATATGAATTGTTTTGCAATGGAAAGTTAGCGATTGCGAAGCAACATTGAATTGGGCAATTTACGACAAAATTCTTTTTGATTTCTTGGGTTGATTTTTTTTTTTTCAATTTGGGGCAAATCATCTGGTTTAGGTTTTAGTTTTTTTTATATAAAAATTTCCAGGTACACCTGCAGACAGGGGAGAAATTGCAGCTCCTCTTGGAGTCCATGAGACAGGAGGAGGTCTGTGGCACTGTAGGACACAGTCACTTTCTTTGCTTTTAGTTAATTGCCACATAAAAAGTGACTCCATTTCTCTTGCCGTCCCAATTGCCTTTGTTTCAGTCTGCTTCCCAGAAATTGCCTCTCTGAGTAAGTACGAGCAAAATGTCTGCCTCCTGCAGCGAGAGGCATCAGCCGCGGGCTCAGCCAGCTCTCTCCAGCTGCAGCCCTGCCTGAAATCTTGTTTAGAAAAAAAAAGAATTGGTTCCTTCTTCAGTCAATATTTCTTAGTCTTCTCCTGCAGTGGGTCAGTGTGGGGGCTTCCCACACGGTCTATCCAAAACACAAGCAATTATGCCCACCTGGGCAAGCTAATAAACATTTCTCCTGCCTTTGGTACACAAGAAATTATGCCCACCTGGGCAGGCTAATAAACATTTCTCCTGCCTTTGGTACAGATGGTGACCTCCAGGAGGTGAGGAGATGGGTGCGGGGTGATGATTTGTCTGTCTACCACCATCCTCTCGTGGCTACTGCACCTCCCCAGTAGCCCTATATTCTTATGCCTTTTAGGCTTTTTCGCATTTAAAGAGCTGACCTGCAGGCTGTGATGACATTGCTTACCTCCCATCTGTTTGGTGCCTGCATGCTCACAGAGGAAGTGCTGGATTTGTCCTGCCTGGATCAACACAGCTGAGCAAACCATGACCAGAAGCGGAGAGCATGGCACCGCCACCAGCCTCTCTGTCTGAAACATGAGCAATCCCTGGGCAGATGCTGGGTACATCAGTGACTTGGACACGCTGCATGAGCTCTGGCTTCCAGCGATGCTCCACGGAGAGCTGGGCTTCTTCACTCCCTGGCGCGGTCGGATGGGAAGGATTGGCAGAGCTCTGAGGGGAAACGACTTCTTAGCAATTCTTTCCACAACAACTAAGGTCTTTAGGAGCTGGTGAACACTCACCTGCAAAGAAAAATGCAGGTAGCAGATCTGGTTGATGCTGTTCAGTCATCCAAGCCGGCTTTGGATTTTCCAGCCTGTTCTCGGTCACAGCAGTAGCTCACCTGAGGAGCTCGGCTGTGCCTGTTGGTCTGCAGCTGATGGCTGACATCCCTCACAAACCTGACAAAATCTAAAGATGCTTGACTTAAATGGCGGGAGCAATTAAATTTCCTTTCTGCAACAACTGAGGCAGTGGAGGCCACCACAGAAGGCACAGACAACCGTATGGGTGTCTGAGCAGAAGCCCTGAAGGTCCCCGGTCATTTGAAAACTAACCTTGCAAAATTTTCACAGCACAGCCACACAAAGCTGGGAATGGGGAAGGGGCAGAGCTGTGCAGCCGGGATCCCAGTGAGGGAGAAGATGGGCACTGGCTGTGTAGGGATCACATGATCTTGATTCCCCACAGGAGAATTCTCTTGGATAAAGTACTTCCACTGGAAGTAGATGTGGATTTCTAAGTAAGGAAACTGTCACCCTGCTTGTTTGTACAAGGCTCAGGAAACCAGGCTTTATGTGCGTTTTCTCTAAATATGTTCCATCACACTGAAGAACATACCTGAGCGAGCCTCACTTTGTCCCACTATCAGAGCCAGCTCTGCAAGTCCCATCTCTTAAGATGCCACACAGGCTAGACAAGATACAGGTTTTCACCTCCCAAATCCCACTGGGTAGGAGAATAACATTTTCGGCTTGTGTGGAATGACTACTAAATTGGCTAAAACCGCAAAAGGTACAGCATTGATCACACATCAAAGAAAGGTATAGAATCAAAGGCTTCTGAGGTAGGCGGCTGCAGCTGGCATGAATTCCAGGCTGTATTGTTTCAGTACCTGTGGTTCGAAGTTACACGGGGGACGGAAAGGAACGGAATGCAATCTTCCGTGGCCTTGCCCTGTGATGTGTAGCAGGTACAAGAACAAGATGAATGGATAAGTGACCAACTCGCTACCCTGAGCCCAGATTCTGCCAAATATTGATGAAATGCCATCCTTTGTGTGAACCTTGCTCATTATAATGTCATTATAATACCAAAACACACCTCCATCCCAAAGGCTACCCGCCTCCAAGGTGCGACCACTCCTCCTTGAGTCTGCGCCCTGAATTTTTCGTAAACTATACCTTTAAATTGAAGCGAGAGACTTTTACACCAATCATAATAAAGGTATGTATGACTAAAGTCACTCAAACTCCACCTTGAAAGTAAAAAATAGTATAAAAAAGGCCCGAGAAAGGGGGGATATTAGGGAAGACACCACCGCGAACAAGTCAGGGAGAACTCCATCACAGACTGCCTTTGACTTCCGGGACCAGTCGACGGGCTGAGCCTTTCTTCCCCCCCATAGGGACGCCTGTGGGTAAGACTTAGACTATACCGAGCGCTTCTTCGGGAAACTTAGAAACTTCTCTAGAGAATCTCTTTTCTAACTTTGTCGCGCGTTTTGTGTAACTAACATTACTTTATTTGCACGTGCTTTGCAGACAGTGTATTTATCACCGGCAATCCAAAGAACCTTGATCTGTTGTTCAAATAAACTGCACTGTTTAAGTAGCTAGTCGTTTTAGTTTCTCACTGAACGCGACCAACGACTCGGGAGTGGCCGTGCTAGTTCACGAGCACGACTAGACTGACAGTGTAGCCCACTATTAGTGCATCCAAATCGTGATAGTTTAACACATGTTAAACGCGACTGGACTGATAGTGACGAATTGGGCATCACTCAGAATTTAAACCTAGCTGCACCTAGCCTCCCACCTCGGTGAGGAGTGTTAGAACGCAAGGGGGTTTATTTTCTGCCAAAACCGCTTTGTCCCTTTCACGCAACAGCTTGTTCTGTGATGACTATGATGAAGATGAAGAACAAATACTCATCCAGCCTAACTTCAGACATTAATTCGATTACCTAACCTAGGTCCTGGTGGCCACTGGTCCTGGTGGAGGTGGCAGCGAAAGGCAGGCATCTCTGGCATGTGACTCAGACACCATGTGGGTGGTATCACCCTGCAGAGCTCTCCAAGAGAGGGACCCCAGTCGTTAGGCTGCATAAGGTGGGGTGAATTCAGGCACAAGTGAGACCCTTGATGCTGGAAATTAAATCTGCAGCATACTCTAATATCTTAGCTGCTGAACTAGCTTTCCTCTCACTCCGGTGTAAGTTAAATTAAAAGACTCTTCATGCAAAATTACACCCGTGTTTAATTACTCTTGTTGGCATTACAGTATCACTAAGTAGTTGTAGCTGCAGATCAGGACCCTGCTATCCCAGGCTCTGTACAAACACCGCAGGCTGGCTCCTGCCAGAAGTGTGTGCTCTCTTGGCACTGTGTGGCAATATGATAAAGCTTTGGTCAAAATCAGAAAAATTGTGTCCTATCCAGGAAAGACAGGTTTGGAGATCACGTTTTCCAGCTTCTGCTGTAAATCAAGATTTTTTTTTAACGTTCTATGACATAAAACATTTGCAAGGGAGACCTGGCTTGAGAAAAGGAAGTTGCTGATATGCTTGCAATTACATTTCTGGCTTTATGAACTACAAAATTAGAAGTGATTTCTGTAAGTGGGCTGAGGGTGTAACAGAAGAAGCTTGGACAAGCAGAGCCAGAGAGACAAGCATGGGAATGCATTCAAAGAGCCGCCTTGGGCTCAGCCTGCATAACGTGTTACTGACAGCTGGCCAGGAATATGCCAAGCACGTCACAAGGTCCAGGCAAAGTCCAAGGAATCTGCAACCCAACACCAGCAAATCTGAAGCCAGGACATCACCAGGGGAGGACGGGGAGTGTGTCTGCAGCAGGAAGGAAGAGAAGAGCAATAAATACAGTTGCGGAAGCGAAAAGGCTGATGGGGAGCTTTGGAAGATAGGGAGTGACTGGCCAACAGGGGACAGGATGGAGAAGGGACAGCCTGAAGGACAGCAAAAGAAAGAGGAGACAGGAATGAGCAGTGGAAGGAGAGAGAAAATAAGTTTGAACTCAATTTCTAATATTACTCATTGTGGATAAAAAAAGGAGTTTAGATAAATGCTTGATGTAAAAGTCTTGTTGTCCTGCTGCTCTGAGACTGAATGCTCATGGGAACATGTGTCCACTGTGCCTAGACCTACAGGCTCATCACCACACTCCATGTTTGTGACACATGACAATCCTTCCTCGTCCTTGCCCGGGAGAGCAGGTACCAGCAGAGAGCTCTGCTTTCAGCCTGCAGTGCCGGAGAAGCCCCTCTCCGCCATCCTGAGCACCTCCAAGGGATAGATCCAAACTTCTTCCCAGACCCTGGACACTGATGGCACCAGGAGGGTGAAGAGTCAGGCTAAATCCTCTGAATGGGCCTTCTGTGGCATCGCCCCAGTGCTGCAGCAACTCCATGGTTAAACAGTATTACCCTCTTCTGATAGCTGTCTTCAGTAATTATAAAATTTCATTGTCTTTGTGGTGATGCTGTAATTTAGTGAGCTGGAAATATTCCCAGAGAGGAAAGAAAACTGTACTCCAGAGATATTTATTTTAATTGTTTTATGAGGCACCCATAGAAAGTGACACTAAGTTATCTCTAAAGAGGCAACATTAAAGCATGGGAGCTTCTCCTCCCAAAGAGGCACCTCACACTGAATCTCTGACAGATCCACTTTGCCTCTAATGTGCTTTTTCATGCTGCTGTATGCTCTTTGCAGCTGATTGATAGGTTTATTTTCTGCCCTCAGCATCTAAGATGACTGTTAGTCAGCTTGGCTTGGACTTTCCCAAACTGAGATAAGAGCAAAGTTGCCAGGAATCCAAGTGATCTCAGAGAAGAGTACTAAAAAGCCTGACTCTCCTGTCACTTGTAGTGCCAAAACCTTGAGGAGCTGCTGTCCTGACCACAGACTGACTAGGAGGGACTGCTGAAAGAGCTGCCAAAGCCTGGCAGATGTGTGGCATTGCACTGTGCCTGGGGAATTGGGCCTGACACTTCCAATTGGGGTTCAGCTGCTGAGTCCTTGAGTTGTGCCAAAGGTTTCCAAGGGATAAAGCTTTCCTGATGGGGTTTCAGGATATCAATCTGGAGCCATTTCCAAGAAGGACATTAAAGTGAAAAAAAAGAGCCATTGGAAGCATAAAAAGTTAAGGTTAAGACAGAAAGGCTTCAAATGCTCTGGAGTGAGCACTTCACTTACAGGACCACCATGAGGCTGTGGTAGTTGGCCTCCTAAGCTGTAATTGCAAATGCAATATGACTTTTCAGGGCGGTCTTAGGTCCATGCTAGGTGAGAAACTAGAGAATAAATTCCTGGGATGCTGGGCTCATCACCTAACCAGTGGACGAGTTGGGTGAAGGGGCTGTGGCCTCCTTCAGTGTTCTGGACTCTGCTGGGGAGCCACAAGCAAGTCCATGGCCACATGAGCCTTCACTTGTGCACGACACAAGACCCAACCAACTTTGCTTCAGTGAAGCTGGGCCTCGTGTGAAGTGCTCCAAAGAGTTGTTTTTACTTCACTGAACAGTCTCTTCATAATCACAACTGGTACAAATTGCGTTCAAAAGAGCATGTTAAAGTCATTAGCTGAAGATTGGGTGAGGAAGTTATCCATTCCCTGGTGATTAACCAGCAATTTCCTATCCATCAAGGCCCAGCACTGTGCTCTATTGGACTTTATGAAACATGCAGGGTGTGTGTATGCAGAGAACACAGTAATTGCTTTAATTACAATTCTCTTGATTAGTACTCTCTATTCACTGTGAAGAAGGTTGCCTGCTTCTGCATTTGTGGAGAACAGATTTCATCCCTTCCTTCTCAGGAACATGTTTTGCATGAACAACAGCTCTTCAGATCCCTATCACTCTTCCCTGCACAAGAGCACGAGCTGTTTGCGTGTGTGTGTTCTCATGGTGAGAACTGTCATGTTTTGCTCCTTTCCAAGCTCCCTGTGATATTCTGCATCTTCGTAGCCACAGCACAGATGAATTTTCAGAAGCCAGTGGGCAAACTTTTTTTCTCCTGCCTCATCTGCTCTCAGACAGGCTCATTAATGTTGCTGCTGTCTTGCACTTCGGTGCTTTCTGTAATCAGATCATACCAGTCCCAGAGGATACCTATTTCAATTGCTGGAGCAAGCTATTACATTTCCAGAGCTCACATCTGATAGGAAGGATCATTCGATGCCATTGAATTAGGTCAGAGGTAGTGACAGTGCCATGTAGTGTGTTGGAAGAGTGCAGAACCTGTGTGGAAGAAGAGTGGCAGAGCCATGGATGGCGCTGGGGTAAAGGGAACAGATTTGCCTTCCAGGGTTTGTTGCCAGATTCTCAGTAAATAATTTTACTTAAGAGTGTTCTGGAGTTTAGGTTGTGGCGCAAGAAGAGCCTAACCAGAGGGGCTGGGATGACCTGGCAATCCCAGGCATGTGGAAGGCAGGGAACCCAGCAGCTCACTCACAGATCCCAGCAATGACTGGAGCAGAGGGACTTCTCTTTTCTGAAATCCAATTTTGATCTCATCACCTCAGGTACTCTTTGTCGGCAGGTGTTCCCCAGAACATCGCACCTCGTGTGAGCAAAACGTCAGCATGGGACATCAGAACTGAGCACACTGGGGGACAGTGGCAAACCTGGACCACCACACTGGAAAGAGAAGAGGGGGGATAGGTGAGGGGGACGGTGTCTCACTCGCTGTCCTGCCAGCTCTCAGACCAAGGCACATGGGTAAGGTGGGACACTGTGCAGGGACATGCTTGCATATGTCTCATACACATGTAGAAAGACCCATCTGTGGAATAATTACTAAATTGGCCAAAAATATAAAAGTACAGCATTGTTCACACATTAAGGAAAAGTATAAAATCAAGAGGCTTCTGAGGTAGAAAACAGCTGCAGCTGGTATGAATTCAACATCTGTGATTCCCTGTACAATATTGCTTGCGAAGCTACACGAGGGATGGAACGGAATGTAATCTTCCGTGGCCTTGCCCTGTGACATATAGCAGATACGGGGAACGAGATGGTACTCTGGAACCGATAAGCCGCCTAATTGCCATTCTGAGCCAACATTTTGCCAAATGTTGATGAAATGCTGTCCTTTGTGCGAACTTTGCTCATTATAATGTCATTATAATACCAAAACACACCTCCATCCCAAAGGCTACCTGCCTCCAAGGTGCGACCACTTGTCCTTGGGTCTGCGCCCTGAATTTTTCGTAAACTATACCTTTAAACGTGAAGCGAGAGAATTTTACACCAATCATAATAAAGGTATTTATGACTAAAGTCACTCAAACTCCACCTTGAAGATAAAAAATAGTATAAAAATAGCCCAAGGAAGGGGGTATATCGGGGAAGACACCATCTTAAACAAGTCAGGGAGAACTCCATCACAGACTGCCTTTGGCTTCTGGGACCAGTCGACGGGCTGAGCCTTTCTTCCCCCCCATAGGGACGCCTGTGGGTGAGACTTAGACTATACCGAGTGCTTTCTCAGGAAACTTAGAAATTTCTCTAGAGAATCTCTTTCCTACATTTATAGCCAGGCTATGTAATTTATAACTTTGTCGTGCGTTTTGTATATGTAACAATACCTTCATTTGCGCGTGCTTTGCAGACAGTGTATTTATCACTGGCAATCCTAAGAACCTGTATATCTGTTGTTTAAATAAACTGCACTGTTTAAGTAGCTAGTGGTTTCGGTTTCTCACTGAATGTGACCAAAGACTCGAGAGTGGCCGTGCTAGTTCATGAGCACGACTAGACTGAAGGTGCAGTCCACTATTAGTGTATCCAAATTGTAAGAGTTTAATACATGTTAAATGCAACTGGACGCATAGTGGCGAACTGGGCATCACTCAGAATTTAAACCTAGCCGCACCTAGCCTCCCACCTCGGTGAGGAGTGTTAGAACACAAGGGGGTTTATTTTCTGCCAAAACCGCTTTGCCCCTTTCACACAACACCATCTCAGTCTTGTGGTCATGCAGCTGAGGCATGGGACCACCAGCATCCTTTGAGTGACCACCTGTGCATGCACCATCACATGGCTAATGGTTGGCAATTTGTCCTGACTGAAAGTCACCCAGCGACCTTTTGCTGATGTAAAGATGGAAGGCACTGTGTCAATCCAGTGCTCCAAGGGTACAGAAAGAGCAGGATATTCAAAACCTGTGACATGCTCCACAGTGGTGGTCTGAGAACCCCGGTACGAGGCTGGGCCATGGTTGGTTGTGCACAGGTACTGGTGGATTCATACCATCTGCAAACATGTGGAATAAGTCAAAACCTTGCTTTGCAACTGTTAGATGCATCATGGGGCTAGCAAAACCCAGGACTTTGGAAAGACTTTATCACCAGACAAATAAAGCTCTTTATATACATCTTACCTCCAGAGAAGTATATCTTAGGAGCAGAGAGACCCTACACATGACTAAGTGAATAGTAGCCATGTAACAAAGTACATACTGGATTCATATCTAAAAATGTTTGTACTGTAAGATGTGAGAAAAGCGATACAAACAGGGCATCGGTTCTATCCCGATCAGGGGGACTGCAGTGGCTGTGAAACCCCACACTGTGCAGCCAAACTGCAGGCTGGTGCAAGAGGACAGAGAGATGAACATGCTCCCGGTCTGTGGACTGTCAGGGGCTGTCAGAGATGTCTGGTTTCATGTACAGATCAAGCCAGAGAGTGTAAAGTTGAGGAAAATGTGTTCATGAAAAACAAAAAAGCATTTAATGCAGGTACTAGAGAGGCGAAAAATTAAGTTATTGGAGAAACAAACCAGGGCATTGCCAGGGATGGACACTGCAGATGGCTGGGGACAGAGCATGTGTGATTGCCAAGGCAGAAAGTGTCTGTGACACACTCCATTTACAAAACGCATATGAAATATGAAAAATGGATGGGAACCCCTGCTGCAGCCAAATAACACTATCAGAACAACCTGCGTAGGCAGAGTGTTCCCACGTTGATTGAAATCAAGCCAGGTCAATGGGATTAACAGCCTCCTCTTGGGAATGTACCAAGGGAACTCCGCATGACTGCAAGCAAGCTGAACGTCCTCCATTTTCAGTTTCACTGGCAGAAAGACGGCCTTGCTGGCAGCACAGCATCCTCCGGCAGAGCCACAGCCATCCTGAGTCAGACTCGAAGCAGAGAGCACTGCTGGTGGAGCTCTCTGTTCCCCTTGGTCCCCTCAGGGGGTCTCTCATCTAATCTCAGGCCAAAATTTGTGCTCTGTTTTCAGTTTGAGACCTGGCAGAGGCAGCTCCCAGTTCAGGCAAGCGTGGGGCTCCCGGTGAGAGCATTCAGCTGAGCTGTTCCGGCTGGAAACCCCAGATCCAGCACCAACAACTGGACATCTGTGGCCTGGGCATGGGCAGGACCTTGGGCACTCCCAGGAGATCTCGATGTATTCTGTGTTTTAGGTGAGATTGCTAATGTGTGCCATGCTGCCTGACAAGCCTGAGTTCACTACCACCATAGCACAAAGCAGGTTTTTTTCAGAAACATCTGGCATGAGAGTGCAGCTTGGGCTACTGCTCTTGGGGTTGTGCTCTCATCCCTGGTAGCGGTCGGTAACAGCACTCTCCAGCCCAGCTTCCAAGGGACACTAAAGTGATGGCACAATAAACATTCTTGAGGCTGTGTTAAATATCAACTTGACATATTTTTCTTAAGCAAGAGTGAAAAACAAGAAAATAGTTAATGATCTGCCTCTGCACCTAGACACACATAAGTCTATGGGGCCGGATGGGATTCACCCAAGAGTACTCAGGGAGCTGGCGGGAGAGCTCACCAAGCCTCTCTCCATCATTTATCATCAATCCTGGTCAACAGGGGAGGTACCAGATGACTGGAGGGTGGCTAATGTGACGCCCATCTACAAGAAAGTTCGGAAGGAGGATCTAGGGAACTACTGGCCTGTCAGCCTGACCTCGGTACCAGGAAAGATCGTGGAGAGGATCATCTTGAGTGAGCTCTCACGGCAAGTGCAGGGCAGCCAAGGGATCAGGGCACGGGTTTAGTAAAGGGAGGTCCTGCTTAACCAACCTGATCTCTTTCTGTGACCGTGTGACCCGCCTTCTGGATGTGGGGGAGGCTGTGAATGTTGTCTCTCTGGACTTTGGTAAGGCCTTTGACCACAGCATTCTCCTGGAGAAGATGCCGAATCATGTCATAGACAAGTGTACTCCTCACTGGTTAAAAAACTGGCTGGATGGCCATGCCCAGAGGGTTGTGAGTAATGGGGTGAAATCTTCTTGGCGGCCGGTCACCAGTGGTGTCCCTCAGGGCTCAG
>VYZM01002864.1:64771-97546 GCA_013398915.1 Dromas ardeola
ACTACCTGAAAGGAGGTTGTAGAGAGGTGGGTGTTGGCCTCTTCTCCCAAGTGAATAATGACAGGACCAGAGGAAATGGTCTGAAGTTGTGGCAGGGAAGGTTTAGATTAGATATTAGGAAGAATTACTTTACTGAAAGAGTGGTCAGGCACTGGAACACCCTGCCCAGGGAGGTAGTTGAGTCACCATCCCTAGAGGTATTTAAGAAACATGTAGATTTGGCACTTCAGGGCATGCTCTAGTGGCAGAGATTGTAGGGGTTTTTTTGTGTGTGCATGGTTGGACTCGATGATCTCAAAGGTCCTTTCCAACCATGAAGATTCTATGATTCTATGAAAATCTATGAGTATGTCAAGATGAAGATAAATACAAGACTGCAGCTCCTATGATGGGTGGTGGGCTTAGCTTTTCCTCAGCAAGGTTCAAGTGCCATTGGAGAGGGTAATACAGAGTCACTCACATCTTGCCCACCTCTCCTTCCTTCTGCGCTTGGACCAGCAGGGGCTTAGGCAAACAGATGGGCGCTTCAGTCGATCACTCATCCCAGCATCAATCCTTGCTCCGCTTAGCCAGGCACTGCTTGGCACGGCAGGCGTGCAGCCTGGAGACAGACGCTGGTGGATCTGTTTACGCTCCAATCCAGATTTAAAGCTTTTTGTCTCTGCAACCTGAAGAATTGGAGATTGTTTTAATTTGGATGTAAACTTAGAGTTTAAGGGAGGAAGGCAGCCTCCAGAACAAGAAGTACAGGGCTGAGCCGAGCCTGAAATGAAGCATGGGTGCAGCCCCGTCCCTCCCCTCTGCCCGAGGAAACTGTCTCTGACTCCATCTGACAAACTTCAGATAAAGGCAGGACGCACAGATCCAGTGTCTCCTGAAACTGAACTTCTCTTATGTCTGGGACATCCATCGCAACGCGCTCAGGAAAGAAACACGGCTGACCTGTCCCTCTTCCATCTGAGGAGCACAATAGGGAAGAGTGATAAAGGAGCAATGGGAAGCTTTTAGAGAGCTATTTTTAGCATTTCCCAGCCAATTGAAAAGCTTTACAAATTGCAAGTGAGGGTTGTGCCACAAAAGCTTGCTCTGTGTCGCTCCTGTCTCACAGGAGAGCACAGGCTGGGAGAAGCAGAAGATGCATTTCAAAGGCCAGCACAGATGCTCTGCCAGCTACCAAGCAGAGATGGCTTTCATTTACAATGAATCATCATGATACCTTAGCACAGCACCCAAAGGCTGTGTTTTAAATCATCATCTTCTGACACAAGGCACTGCAGTCCCTGCCCTAGAGCTCAGAGTTTCAGCAGGGGACGTCAGGATGAAAAGCAAAGGCTTTGCATAAGTCACACATGGGATCTAGAGCAAAAATGGGAACCAGTTCCAGATGTCCAGTTCTGAAGGAAAAGCATCTGTCTTAAAGCCATCTTTTCCCTCCAGCAGGAAAGTTTCTTGCGTTGACTTCCTTATGATCATGGAGAAATTTTACCCTTCACAAACTACTAGGGAACAGCAATCTCCTTTCTTAGAGAGCAAAACTTCCATGTCAGGTCCTCAGATGTCTCTCTCTTAGCCAAAGGCTGTTTTTCATTTGGTTTTTGCTTGAATGTTGCACAATGCTTAAGCAAGAGGGTGGGAAGATTCCTGTTCTCGGAGAGAAATCAAGTGAAATGTCAAGGGGAACATCCCTGCAAGCCTAGCATTGAATGTAAATATGCATGAAACCCCAAGGCTGAGTCCTTTCGTCTGAGACAACGTTAATAAAAATTTACCCTTCAGCACACAAGCCTGCAAACCAATGAATAATAGCCACATCCTGGCAAACTCCGAAACATTTCATAATAGAAGCAGAGGAACCTTCTAGGCACTGCATATTTTCATTAAAACATGAAGGTAAAAACCAGTGTTTTTTACTGAGACTAGGAGCATCCTCCTTCCAAGGTATGTCTGTACCGTCATGGTCTGTGTGCCGAGGAGCGGCAGCCTGGGAGAGTCGCTTCCTCTCGAACCCCACGGTGAGCTCTGTGGCAAAGAGCAATTTCTTCAGTCACAGCACAAAAGTCCGAGGGCACTGGCTGCCTCCCAGAGCAACGGTGTTATCCTGTATGAGGGCACATGTGCCTACTGTGAGTTCAGGTCTGTTCACAGCTGAGATTTATGCCTGCAGAATTTACCAGCAGAAGCATTAGAAGTAGAGGAGCCTTCCTCTATTTGCAGAAGAATGGAAGAAAATTACAGAGCAGCGTAATGGAGTCTGAGCTGTGGACTGTGATCTCCCCTCTCCATGAGCCAGTTTCTGGTTACAGCTTTGCCTGCTTTGTAGGCACTGGTCTCACTCCTGACGATGGATGTGCTCCGAGACGTGTAACTGGAGGAGGGAGTAAACAAACTTGATGTCGGAGCCAGGGGATGTTCCTTCTTCAGCTGTCTGAAATGCGTAAGGTGGCCTACAGCTGCCAGGGAGCCTCTTGGGCTCCGACACAGCTCCCATAAATCAAAAGTTTTTACAGCAGGTCTCGATGTCCTCGCCTGGGCTCCGGTGGTGGCTCTGCACTTGTGTTCCTGTGCTGGGACAAATATTCAGCAGTCACCTGGTGGTGTCCTTCTTGGAAGCATCTCGGCAGACAGGGACATGAGGACTGGCTCTTGGGAGGCTTGTGTGACTGACCTCAGGCAACCTTCACCACACTCTTACGTTAGCTCCCTGCAGGACCCCAGAATTATGTTTCACATCCAGTGGGACACACAGCCCTCTCCTCCCCTCCTCTCCCCTCCCCTCCTTGCCTCCCCAGTGTCATGCTACCTGCTCTCTGCTCCCTGAAAACATGCTGGTGCCCAGGCACCCTGGTGATGACACGGTGTCTGGGTGGATGAAACAAGGCTGCAAAGATTAATCAAACACTGCCTGGAGAGATTAGGTAGATCGAATGGTCCTTCAATGGCTGCAAGGTCCTACAGTGGCCCTGGCAAGCCTTTCACTTGCCATGCACGAGCAAGCCTAGGACACCTGGTTTTCATAGAATCATAGAATCACAGAATGGTTTGGGTTGGAAGGGACCTTAAAGATCACCTAGTTCCAACCCCCCTGCCCTGGGCACGGACACCTCCCACTAGACCTGGCTGCTCAAAGCCTCATCCAGCCTGGCCTTGAACACCTCCAGGGATGAGGCATCCACAGCCTCCCTGGGCAGCCTGTTCCAGTGCCTCACCACCCTCACAGGAAAGAATTTCTTCCTGATAGCTCATCTAAATCTCCCCTCTTTCAGTTTAAAACCGTTCCCCCTCATCCTATCATTACAATCCCTGATCAAGAGTCCCTCCCCAGCTTTCTTGTAGGCCCCCTTTAGGTACTGAAAGGCTTCTATAAGGTCTCCCTGGAGCCCTCTCTTCTCCAGGCTGGATACCCCCAACTCTCTCAGCCTGTCCTCACAGCAGAGGGGCTCCACCCTCTGATCACCTTTGTGGCCCTTCGCTGGACCTGTTCCAACAGGTCCATGTCCTTCTTGTGCTGAGGGCTCCAGAGCTGGACGCAGTACTCCAGGTAGGGTTTCACCAGAGCAGAGCAGAGGGGCAGAATCACCTCCCTCAACCTGCTGGCCATGCTTCTTTTGTTTTGACAAACACTAGCCCATATATTTTTTCAGCAATCCACCTCTGGTGTATTACAGCCCATAACACCAGCGCCCCAGGAGAGGGGTAAATGGAGCTGCCCTCCTGGTTTTGCCGATCCTTGCTTTCCCAGACTTCAGACTGCAGCAGATCCTTTTTCTCTCGGGAGTGTGTGTCCCCGAAAGCGGGTCTGGAGGAAAGCTGCCGAAAGCTGTGCTTGGAGCAAAGCTGCTGGCAGGGACCTGCAACAGGGGAATTTAATTCCAGTGCACCCACTTTTAAATAACACCTTTTGTTATTTAATTTATCCTCTTTTTTCTTGATCTTTTAATAAGAAGTGTACAGTTTCGTGAGTCTTTTGCTTCTCTGCTGATGCTTTCAAGAGCCTCTCAGCTAACGAGGGTTTGACATTGACCCTGACTGGCTCAACGCCCACTCTGGTAAGTGGACCCACTGACGGCTGCCTGAATTCCTCCTGTGCCAAAGGCTCGAAGGAAACAAACTGAAAACCAGCCACTGCATGGCTATTTAGTTACTTTTACCAAATCCTTACAGCTATGGTTTTCAGATACTATTTGGCAGGGCAGGAATGATTCTGCCCCCAGCCCATCACCACGGTGGTCAGAGCTGGCCCCAAAGAGGCTTGAGGAGCCAGTGACTCCGCAGGTGTGAGCATGGCCCAGGGAGAGGGGGTGAAGGGGTGGAGTGGGACTTGCAGGATGCATCTTCTAATCCCCGCGTCCCTCGGTGCATGGAGTGACCATGGGCAAATCACGTCTTCTCCAGACCCCACTCTGCCCACTCGCAGGATGGGCTGCATAGCTCCGTGGGGATGCTGGGGAGACAGCGTGCTGCTGATGGGAGCTGCTGGGGGCTGCATGCGCGTGTTGGACCAGGGGATAACAAGTGTTGGTGCTTTCCTGCTCCTGAGAAACCGTGTGGCCTCAATTGCTGCGAGCCACGTTCGGTTCCTCAAATCTTATTTCACTTGTGCTCATTTTCATATATTGCAGCACATCTAGAAGACCCTGAGCTTTTCAGCACAGGTTCAACATCTGTCTCATCTGAAACAAAGTTACACCTTAGGTGCTATTTTAATAAAGAAAAAGACCGACTATTTCTATGGACTTACAGTGTATAACTGAAAAGTCTTGAACGCTTGAAGCTGCAGGCCAGCACACCTACTGATTTCATTTTTTTTATGGCAGAATTCACACCAGCCTTTTGTTTTTACTAAATTATCCTGGGTTCCTTTGTGGGGTTTAGCTGTTAACGCATTTTCCCTCCTGCAGAAAATAAACATTAGCATTTCTCCGTCCCAGCGAACCTCAAAGAATCAAAGACATAAAATACAGACGCCTCCATGTATATAAAGCTAGTGTTGAGAAAGAATGAAATGTGAGTGCTAGGAGAGGACAGGGGTTCATGAGTAGTTCCCGGGGTCAGAAATCCTGTTAAATCCGGTTTATCCAGCAAATACACTTAAGCATTGCATCTGACCCAGAGCTTGACTGTGCTGAAAACAAGTCTGGCTCTTGAGCACGCAGAGGAGAGCAGCCTGCTCTGCAGCCATGAGGGCTGAAGAACTGCTTAGAGATAGAAATGGTCCGTGCATAAGAGGCGAGCTCAAGCAGCTTGATGTCAGATTGGAGGAAAAAGTTCTTTCCTGTGCTTTCCATTTTCTCAGTTGAGGCATCTGGTAGCACTTCAGACTGGAGCTGTTGTACTGCTTCTTGGAAGTTTGGGGCTTTCCTTTAAAAAGAGGAGGGAAACTGTCCCCTTTAGGGACGGGAAACGACTCTTGGGGAGCCACATGGTTGTGGCAAGGGATGCTCCCTCCTCTGATTCCTGTCTTATGCCTCCGTGCTAGCCCCAGCCCTTTTGCAGGGGACTGCCTGCCTGTGAGCACGCCGGGGTCGGCAGGAGATGTTGAGACAAAGGGGCTCGGACAGGGCTCGGGTCAGGGCATCACGCTGGCCGTGGGCTGCCATGGCTGCATGTGGCCTGGTGCTGGGCTGGAACCTGTCCTGGACCTGTGCTGTGCTGGGGAGGCTGGGGTTCGTCAGCTGGCTTGTCTGAGGACCCACTCTTCTTAGCTGATGTCCTGTGGGGAAATAAGTGAGTAGAGGTAATAAATCACAGAACCATAGAATGGTTATAGTTGGGAGGGACCTTAAAGATCATCTAGTCCACCCCCTGCCCTGGGCAGGGACACCTCCCACCCGACCAGGTTGCGCCAAGCCCCGTCCAACCTGGCCTTGAACCCCTCCAGGGATGGGGCAGCCACAGCTTCTCTGGGCAACCTGGGCCAGGGGCTCACCACCCTCACAGCAAAGAATTTCTTCCTCAGGTCTCATCTAAATCTCCCCTCTTCCAGTTTGAAGCCATTACCCCTTGTCTTATTACAATAGACCCTGCTACAAAGTTGTCCCCATCTTTCTTATAAGCCCCCTTTAAGTACTGAAAGACTACAAGAAGGTCTCCCTGGAGCCTTCTCTTCTCCAGGCTGAACCCCCCCAACTCTCTCAGCCTGTCCTCACAGCAGAGGGGCTCCAGCCCTCCCAGCATCTCCGGGGCCTCCTCTGGCCCCGCTCCAACAGCTCCATGTCTCTCCTGTGGCCCCAGAGCTGGAGGCAGCACTGCAGGGGGGTCTCCCCGGAGTGGAGCAGAGGGGCAGAATCCCCCCCTCGCCCTGCTGCCCACGCTGCTGGGGATGCAGCCCAGGGTGCGGGGGATTTCTGGGCTGCCAGCGCACATTGCCAGGACATATTGAACTTCTCATCCACCAACACCCCCAAGTCCTTCTCCTCAGGGCTGCTCTCCATTCATTCTCTACCCAGCCTGGATTTGTGCTTGGGATTGCCCCGACCCATGTGCAGGACCTTACACTTGGCCTGGTTGAACTTCATGAGGTTCGCACGGGCAACGAGGGAGAAACAAGAAGTAAAAAAGTGAGTAAAGGTCCTTCCCTGAAACTATCTATGGGGGTGGAAGAGAGAAAGGTTAACAAACATCCCTGAGGCTCAGTCGCTTTCTTCTGCTGCTCCTCTTCCGCAGCAGCGGTTCCCTGTGAGGGCAGCTCTGCCCACAGCAGGGCTGGGCGAAGGCGATGGTGGGCACGCGGGAAGGACTGACAGACGTGGCGCGGTCAGAAAGCACGAGGCAGCCCTGGCCAGCCTGCGTCAGGAGAAAGTGGAAAACTACAGAACCATCTGAAGAGCTTTCTATAGCCCCAAGGAGGCCAACTAGGCAATCTTTAAAGCCGTGTTACTATAGCAGCCCTGATGGTAATTTACCAGTACATCTCCTTTTCTCTTCTTCACGCCCCTTTCACAACAAAAAAATGAGATTAGTCTCATCTTCCCCAATTACCTTGCCATGTTCCCTTCACAGCCTTTTCCAGAAAAGACCTACAACATCCCTGCGCAGCCGAGGGCCCCATATTGTTCTCCCCTGGCACAGGGAGGAAAACAGCCTGTGCCAGGAGCATGCTATAGGGATGAGGACAGTGTCACAGGAGAAGACACGTGGCCCTTGCACGGCAGGCTCCCATGGCACGGTGTCTTTGCTGTGCTAGCCACAGTTTTGGCAGGAGCTTTTTGGATGAGCAGGAGAGGTTTTGCTAGAGGTGTGGGCAGGAAGCACTCCTCTGCCTCAAACCCCGCAAATCTATTGGGATTAGGAGTAAAGCCATAGACCAGTGCCAGATTTCCACTCTCTGTTTTTGCTAGTGACAGTCAGTTTAATCAGTTTTAACTTAACTGATTATATGTTCTTACCTGGAGAGAAAAATAAGGTTTGGGGTCTGGTCCCATCTGGGAGGCTCAGGGAAAGCAGAGGATGGGGTTCGGGGTCTGGTCCCACATGGGGAGGCTCAGAGAATATTCAGTGCCTGTTAGAAAGCGGGTGCTGAGTGCCCGGTTCCACATTGCTGCCCCATTGCTGCCCATGCTGCAGGGACACCCCACGCCAGCGTCCCGCCTGCCTGGTGCCCATGGGTCAAGGTCCTGTGGGACAGGGCAACAATGCTGCAGCCCCCTCATCCGCCTGCCCATGCTGGGAGGGTCTTTGTTGTGGCACACCGTTGTAACTTTCGCAACTGGATTTTTTTTCTGTACTGATGGAGCTACAAGCTGGGATCAGAAGCCCATGGTAAATCATGCAGGATGGTCTGGGCAGGAGATGTGGTGCAGGCCAGCCCACCCCAGGCTAGTCCCACCACCCCACCATCCTCCTTCCTCACCTACAGTCCCAGCATGGACCTGGAGACCGCCCAGAGACAACCCTTTACTTTGTGGTTTTCTCCAGTCCCTTCCTATATCATGGAGGACTCTGGAGCCTCCCAGAGATCTCCCCAGTATAACTGGTATTCAACATGCTCTTTCTTCCTCAATAGTTTTCCTTAATCCTGCACCCGGAGGGGAGACGGGAGTCCTCCCTTCTCTGTCGATGGTGCCTAAAGAAGAAAGGCTGCTCCCACTGTGCTTCCTGCACAAATCAACCTAATTATCCGTTCCAGTGGCAGCTAATGAGCTTAAAGCTTTCATGGCCTGCGGGAGAGGCAGCTTCAGTCAGGACTCTCCTTAGCTAAGGAGCTTTAACAGTGGTGGAGGAACAGGAGGAAAATACTTTGGGGACGAGAAGAGCATCACTGGTGTTGCTGAGGCTGCTGAACACAGAGCTGTTAGTCACGGGCAGGGCTCTCTGTGTGCTGGAAACCCCTGCCGCTGAGCGGGGCTGGATGCTGATGAAAGGGGATTTTGGGGGCTCCCTGCTGCAGGTACCTCCTTGCTCCCAGCCCTGTGTCCTGCAGCACCGCATGACCATGCAGCCGCCTTCCCAGGCTCAGTATCGCAAGCGCTTTCCCCATACTGCATGTTTGTGTTGCTGTACAGGACTGCTGGCAGATGAAATCCCCACGATGGAGGAAGATATCAGCAGATGCTGCTCACGATGACATCTCTAGGTGCACGGGCATCTGGCTGCTTGCCCATGCTGGTTGTCCCCAGATGAGCTTTTCTGGGGAAGGATGGCCCGTTCCCATCAGCAAACTGCTCCTGGTGCTTGTCCTCCCTGTGCCCACTCTGCATCACCCCAGCACGAGCCAGGAACTGAGCGAGGTCCCCGTCGTCTGCAGTGCCATCTCTGATCACCAGCAGAGTCCCTTGTGAGGCTTCAGAGTCCCACCTGCTGTTGTGCTCCCCTTTCAGTGCAGCACCTCACCTACCAAGCGAGAGTAAATGAACTCACTGGCCCCAGAAGCAAAAGGGCTTTGGTGGGCACTGCTCTTCCGATGCCAGACGGGACTGCTCAGAGTATGCTGCGCTTGCTGCAAAGGTTGACATCTTTGCTTTATTGCACCAGCTGTGAAGCCATTTCAGAGCTGTGGCACTAATCCATCAGCCGGAGCTCGCCCGGTGCGAGTGTGACGTTTGCACTGGTGCAAGCAGGTTTCTGGGTTGCTAGGAGTGACTCACGCGTGTGCATGGACCATGTCTGCGGAGAGGCACTAATATGATTTTCTCAAACTATGATTGGTTTCCCAATTTCTAAAAAAGCTGTCTGGCAGGCTGGGCCCCCTTCCAGGGTTTCCTGGAAATATGAAGATGTTAAGAAGGTGCTGCTGTCAGAGGTGTTGAGTCAAGATCCAGCCCATCGCTCAGTCCAGTGTTGGCTGGTGCTGCCAGGCCAGGACTGCGACTTTCCACAATGAAGTCAAAACCACAGCGCCAGATCGCTTGCACACGTGGGGCTGAGGAGCTCATGGCTGAATTACAGCTTGGCTGGTTCATCCTACACACCCCAGTTTATTTTCAATCCAGCACCAAGTTTATCCTTCGCTTCTGGTCCTGAGCTGTTGTGTAATGTTAATTAGCGCATGCTGCCATACTCCTCCCATGTTCACAGATGTATTTTGGGACTGAGCAAGGTGATTTCTGCACACAGAAGAATGCGAAGTGCTTGGGCACTTTTGATTTAAAAGGCACCGTGTCACTGAGGGACGAGGGTAGGAGATGGGGTGAAGCTCACAGAAGGTGAGTTAGGAAAGAAGGATACAAAAACTTCAAGTGATAGCTTCATGCCATGTCTGTCCCCGGCCTACTTGGCAGATTATTCATTGGCTTTATTAACTCTGGGTTAAATTGCCCTTCTTTTCCTTTAATTTTTCAAGAGGTTTATTGTTTCCTTTTGTCTGGTTTATCTTTAAAAGGACTTCTTGTAAAAGTAAAACTTTTGGAAGATGCTAGCCTGACAGCCCGCAGAAGGAGAGCATCCATTTGTTCCCAGCACAGGCGCTGGGCAGTGCTAGAGGAAAAGGTCCCCATTACACTTAAACACAGAGCCCGGGCAGCGTGGCCACACTCTGCCTTCACCCTGAGCTCCCTGGCAGGGCACAGCCAGCGCTATCTGCCAATTTGACTGTGAACACTTACCATTAGGAAATGGCCCAAAATCACTAAATCAGCTCCAGACCAGCCAGCTAGCGGCCACCCACCAGGAGATCACAAAGCTCTTCCCTATCTGACCCACCGTCCCCGCAGGGGACTTCTCATGATGACCCTGTCCCGTGCACAGCTCCCTCTGGCTGCTCAGCATCCTCCGCCTGTCGTTTTGGCCAGTTCCATTAGGTCTCGATGCATATTTGGGAAGCACCAGGTGGGCTCTCAGGGTTGCTCGGCAGGGCAGGGCAGTGCTCAGGATACTCTCCCAGCGAGGCCGCCGTGAAGCAGCATCAGCTGCCCGCCAGGGGCTGTGGTGGGGGGACGTGGGTGTGTTTGCTCCATGCACACTGGTTTATTGGTGCTGTGGCAGCTCTGTGGCTGTGTCTGCCTGACCCAAGCAGAGGCTCCTGCTGTGGCAGGAGTGCACTGCTCACGCTGCTCACACTGCTCACTGCTAGCACTGCTCACACCACTCACTGCACACACTGCTCACACTACTCACTGCTCACACTGCTCACTGTTTGCACTGCTCTTGTTCCTCACCCTGCTCTCACTGCTCATTGCTGGCACCGCTCACACCACTCACACTGCTCACTGTTCACACTGCTTTTGCTGCTCACCCTGCTGTCGCTGCTGGCCCTGCTCTCACTGCTGGCCCTGCTTACTTCTCTCACTGCTCACACTACTATCGCTGCTCACCCTGCTCTCGCTTCTCACCCTGCTCTCACTGCTCACTGCTGGCACTGCTCACGCTGCTCTTGCTGCTCACCCTGCACACACTGCTCACGGTGCAGCAGCATCACGTGGCCAGTCAGGCACCAGCTGTGGGTGAAAGCACGTTTTTTCTCTTGGGATCGATTTCACTGATTAAAAATCAACATATTATAACAAAAATCAGAAACATGAAGTGCTACTGCTGCTAGACCCTCTCCTCACAGACACACCAGCCTCAATGCACGCTGCCTTCACCAGCCTAGCCAGTGGAAATAGATCTTTTAACAAGTCCTCAAGTCAAAAAATTTCCATTTATTCTGTGGCGAGGTGCTGGCTCTGAGGCTGAGGGGGCCCTGGGGGGCCACACATCCTCACAGCCTCTTTTGGTCAGTCGGGGAGGTGTGAATTGCAGCTGGGGTGATGAACCAAGAGAGAGGCAGTGTCCCTCATGATGGGGAGAGCTCAGGGCTTTGGGGTTTTAGAGGAGAACAGAACAGATGCCAGTTTACATTTCTGCATGGGTTTAGGATCATAGAATCATAGAATAGTTTGTGTTGGAGGGAACTTTTAAAGGCCATCTAGTTCAACCCCCTGCCATGAGCAGGGACATCTTCAACCAGATCAGGTTGCTCAGAGCCCTGTCCAACCTGGCCTTGAACCCCTCCAGGGATGGGGCAGCCACAGCTTCTCTGGGCAACCTGCGCCAGGGGCTCACCATCCCCAGTGTAAAAAAAAAATGTCCTTCTATTGAGTCTGAATCTTCCCTCTGTTAAAGTCATTACCCCTCATCCTATCACAACATGCCCTGCTACAAAGTTTGTCCCCATCTTTCTTATGGGCCCCCTTTAAATACTGAAAGGCTGCTATAAGGTCTTCCTGGAGCCTTCTCTCTCCAGGCTGAACCCCCCCAGCTCTCTCAGCCTATCCTCACAGCAGAGGGGCTCCAGCCCTCCCAGCATCTCCGGGGCCTCCTCTCGCCCCACTCCAACAGCTCCGTGTCCTTCTGCTGTTGGTGCCCCAGCGCTGGAGGCAGCGCTGCAGGGGGTTCTCCCCCGAGTGGAGCAGAGGGGCAGAATCCTCCCCCCCCTACCTTGCCCTGCTGGCCATATTTAATTCAGTCTTGACTCTCGGACACTTTTGCATATTCCTCTCTTTGTCAAACCATGGATATACAGCCATGTGCAAGCAGCACGTGGCAAAAGCCTTGAAGGTATCTGGCTCCTCAATTTCTCCTTCCCACCTACACAAGACACACCTCTGCCTGCGCTGCCCTTGCCAACACTGTGCCTGGCTGCCCCTGCGTGAAGCGGGGAAGTCTCCAGCCCTCTCCTCCGGCAGCTGAGTGCTCTGTGCCCTCTGCACCCCAGCTGCAGGCACAGCGAAGCCTCCACAGCTTCTGCAGGAGATGGCTGGATACAGAGGAACTGGCATTGCCTGGCATCCTTGGAGCAAGGCTGTGGTCCAGCGCTCCTGATGTGCATGGGTGGTGCGGACCTCTGCCAGAACCAAGGTCTGCCCAGCGTCTCCTCAGCAGGGAGACCTGAAGCGAGGAGCAAGGCCGGGCGCCAAAGCCCAGCAGCCGGGTGGTAGGAGCTGCGGGGGCATCCGCAGGCGCTGGTGAAGGAGCCTGGGCGCTGCCAGGGAGCGCTGGGCTGGGCAGTGGGGCTCCGGGTTTGCTGGTGAGCTGGGGCATCCTGGTGACTCACAGTCACTGTCTGTACCTGGCAGTGACTCAGCTCTGATGTGACACAAGCTGTAATAAAATCCCAGCTTGTTTGTTGAGAGGGTTTTTTTACCCTGCTTCCCACCCCCACTGCAGGGTTAAGGTCATCATTTACCAGTATGGGCAGCAGCCGTCACAACAACAAGGCTACATACACAATTAAAAGCTTATTGGGAGCTTCCTGTCTGCTGGCCAAGGATCTGGGAGGCTGAAAGGGTAAAGATTAGAGTGAGGCATGGTTAAAATGCCATTAAATGAGAACAAGCCCAGACCCCGCTGAGCCTGGCATTGTGTTTCTGTGTGTGCAGAGGGGAGGGAAAGCCCCATTCCTCCCTCCGTGGCTCAGATCTGCAGCCGGGTCTCACTGAAGAACAAGCAAGGCATGTCTGGCCGGAGACAGACCACTGGATTATCCCTGAGGTTTTGCAGTGGAGGGCGTGCTACTGCCTTCGCTGAGCACCACCAGCCTCCCAAAAGGGCTCATGTGGTCTCTTCCAGCTGTCTTCCAGGAGCTCATGGCTCTAAAAGTTGAAATTTCTGCCTTGGGCTTTGGCTTGCTCCTTCCCTCTCCCCAGAGCTCTCTGTCGCCTCCTTCAGCCACCCTTCAGCCTTTCGAGGACATGCTTCTCTGGGCTGATGGCCATGCTGGGCTCTCCTGCTGTCCCTCCCAGACAGCGCTCTGACCTCTTCAGGGAGAAAATCCATTTTATCCCACCACTTTCTCCTTCGCAGCTCTCCTCTTCCTCACATCACAGTAAGCTTCCACCTTTCCTACACACACCTCTGTTTCTCTGACCATGGATGCTGCGTTCCTCGGATGGGACGCTCGCTGGCATCTCAGCTGGGCCCAAGGTCCATGCTGGAGCAGAAGATGTGGCCTGGGAGATACCCACTTTGCTGCAAAACAAACCAGTGTTTTTTTACTGCGTGCCCACAAAACACTGTCGTGCTACTCTTCTGCAATGCTGGTGGCTGAAAGCGAGTCATACTTAGAAGATGCAAAGGGTTAATATCCCAGAGAAACTCCTCCAGGGAGTTTCTACCCCAATAGAGCAACTCCAAGAAAATCCCACTGGGGAGTACTGAAGGAGAATGGGATTTTTGGCACTACACAGCCTGTTCCTGTTAATATTCCCGCAGGGGATAGTGTAGATCATTGTACTTAAAAAATAAATGCTACTGATGTGTCTCCTAGGAGATGCAGGAGTGGGCCCAAAACACAAGATGCAGCCACAGAACAGGTTAATGGCCCCGTCCCAAGGGCTTCCCACCAAAATCAACCACCAGGTACAGCCTATGGACAGAGGGAGTAAAACAGCAAGGGCTCGGTCCTGCTCAGCACCTGCAGCTTGACAGCAGCCACCTCCGTCTGCGTGTCTTGTAGGCGATGCAAAGAAGGCAAGCATTGAGAAAAGATCTGAAGAACAATGGGGCAGGTTTGGCTATGTATGGGGACGTTCTCCAGAGAAAGGGGAGTAAAAACTTCTACAATTGTTTCCATTAGAATACGTGTCCCCTACTAGAAGGCCTTGAGTGAGTCTCTGTATCCAGAAGCAGTCCACTAACAAGACATAAGAGTTCCCATCACCATGTGCAGTGACAAAAGCTGTGAAGTCCCTGAGCCAAGGGACACGGTGCAGCAGCCCCAGCTCCTCCGCCCAACCCAGCTCTTCTGCCCGCTGCCCACACAGGCAGCGCTCGCAGCCTGGGGACTCCCTCTCGTTGCGGCCTCCATTTAACACTTGCCATCTCTCCCCTAAAAGGTCAGTCCAAGGCTTCTTTGGACATGATGTTTTGAAAATAGCCCTCAGATTGATGACATCTCATTGCCCTATTTTTATCTCCTGTTTACAGGGCCAAGGCTGTTCACTGCTTCATCTTCCTCTGTCCTTCTACATGCTTCCACTTTTGGTGTTTTATTACTCCATTTATAATTAATTTAGCCTATATTTTTTGCTCAAAGGGTGGACAGAGAGTCCAGTCCCTTCTTAACCTCTTCAGTGTTGCTTTCTCTGCAGTTAAGACCCTGTATGTTAATATGAAGGTTAATGCATCCTTAGAGGGTGAACAGACAACTGCGTGTAACCACATCCTAAGGTCCTATCGCTCAGCCGCGCAAAGCATTGCAAGTGCAAAGAGTGTGTTTAACCCTGTTGCTGTTGTTCCCTGACGAGCTGCCTGGTGTTCATCTCTCTTGGTTCGCTCCTGCGGCAGAGGGAAGCGTGTGTTCAATCAGCGACTGGACCTTCCTCAAGATGTACCAGCTTCTTAACGCAGGGTAACTTGATTGCTGGCAATCACCCGTCTGTAGCTTTGGAGAGCTGAATTTGGTGCAGTGCCTCTCCTCAGCATCTTGTGGTCCTGGGCTCTTCACAAGGTCCCTCTTTAGTTCAGATTTCAAAATTTCCTTTGGTCGTGCCGTGGGATTACTCTACCCATGCACAGTGGACATTTTCCAGATATCTACCATGACTTTTCCAGATATCTACCAGCCTTGCTGGAGCTACTCTTCCAAGATACTCTGGACATCCAGAAACCCCAGACAAGTGCCCCAACATACCTGATTCCAACAAATTCCCAACTGGAAAAAGAGCAGACGCCTGAGCAGCTCTGGCTGTACAGCCGCCCTGCATACAGGGATGAATTTGGCGTGCAGGTACACTTCTCAGTGGTAGTAGGCTATGTCTCTCAGCAAAATGGATCTGTTGTTATTCTAGATCAAATCTGGAAGAAAAGAAATTTGGCTGCCTTTCAAATATGAGGTTCTCCTCTGGACAAAACACATGGACTTCATGATTTGTGTATATTCTTTTCTTGTCCTTCCCTAGTGAGTCACTCGTTCCAGGTGTGTTGCTGGTGTCTCCAGCCACTTCAGATGGCAAATGTAAGTTGCAGTCTGCACGGGGGTTCAGTCTTCAATTTTGGGACCCCTTTAAATCCTCTCTGTGCGTGACATTACTGGTGTTTTCCTATTCTTCTTGCAAGAAATATGAAAATTCTCTTTCACTGTAGCGGCACTATGATGTTTGACTAAACTCATTGGATTTAAGTCTGTGTTATGACCTGGCACTAAGAGGTATTCACTGTTCAGTCCTAAAAATCCTTTAGCAAAGACAGTCAGCTTCTGTATATTCTGCTGCTGAAGGCACATTCCTGCTGCTGTAAAGGTCTTCAGAAAAGGGAGACAACAGAAAACTATAGACAACAGAAGTGTTGTGAAGATTGCTCTGCTCTGCTGTCTCCTAATAAATGAGCAGAAGGGAGGTTAGTGAAGCCAGAAGGCATGAAATCTAAACCTGATGAGAACAGTCTCACGGCATCCAGCTACGCTCACTCCATTCCCTGCCATGTGGTACTGCAGGAGGTAATATTCAGCAGAAGCTCCAAAAAAAAATAGGGCTGACCTTTACATGGAAGTGGTGCAGTGGTGCTGCAGGACTTCCACAGCCAACAGCAAGTTTAAAAACTTTCTCATTTCTTCCTGTGTTGCAAAATGCCTCAGAAGCCCTCAGGTTCTCACAAGAAGAGGGGGAGGCTGCTGGCTGGGGAGACATGGGACAGCAAGCGGCACAGGGTAAACCTGCCGAGCATGCCTCCAGATCTGAGTGTTACTCAGTGGCTGAAACTTTTAAATGCATCTCAAAGTACCAGAAATCTCTGGCGGAAGCCTCAGAGGCTGCATTTTAGCTCCCGTGCTTGGTGCTGGCATCTCAGGGTTGGTTTAAATTGAGAACAACTCTGTGCTGTCTCAGGAAGCACTTGCTGGGAGAGCCACCACCAGGCTCCATGGCTGAACATGAATGTGCAAGTGCAGACCGAGCTGGCTGGTCGGATGGCTGAGGTGCTGCCTACACACCACATCTGATGACCTCAAGCAGGTTCTGCGCACCAATGATAGAATCATAGAATCATAGAATCTGTTGGGTTGGAAGGGACCTTTAAACTTCATCTAGCCCAACCTCCCTGCAGTGAGCAGAGACATCTTCAACTAGATCAGGTTGCTCAGAGCCGCATCAAGCCTGGCCTTGAATGTCTCCACGGATGGGGCCTCCACCACCTCTCTGGGCAACCTGGGCCAGTGTCTCACCACCCTCAGTGTAAAGAACTTCTTCCTAATGTCTAATCTAAACCTGCCCTGCTCTAGTTTAAAACCATTACCCCTCGTCCTATCGCTACATGCCCTTGCAAACAGTCCCTCCCCAGCTTTCCTGTAGGCCCCCTTTAGGGACTGGAAGGCCGCTATAAGGTCTCCCCGGAGCCTTCTCTTCTCCAGGCTGAACACCCCCAACTCTCCCAGGCTGTCTTCATAGGAGAGGTGCTCCAGCCCTCGGATCATCTTCGTGGCCCTCCTCTGGCCCCGCTCCAACAGGTCCATGTCCTTGTGCTGAGGGCTCCAGAGCTGGACACAGTATTCCAGGTGGGGTCTCACAAGAGCAGAGCAGAGGGGGAGAATCACCTCTCTGGATCTGCTGGCCACGGTTCTTTTGGTGCAGCCCAGGATGCGATTGGCCTTCTGGGCTGCAAGCGCACATTGTTGGCTCATGCCCAGCTTTTCATCCGCGAGTACCCCCAGGTCCTTTTCCGCAGGGCTACTCTTTATCACATCATCCCCCAGCCTGTATTGATAATGAGGGTTGTCTTGACCCAAGTGTAGGACCTTGCACTTGGCCTTGTTGCTTGGGCCCACCTCTCTAGCTCATCCAGGTCCCTCTGGATGACATCCCGTCCCTCTGGCCTGTTGACTGCACCACTCAGCTTGGTGTCGTCAGCAAACTTGCTGAGGGTGCGCTTGATCCCACTGTCTATGTCATTGATGAAGATGTTGAACAGCACCCGTCCCAGTACGAATCCCTGAGGGACACCACTTGTGACCGCTCTCCATCTGGACATCAAGCCAATGCGGAGTGGAGCTGGCACCCATGGGCATGTCGCTGTATAGAGCCCATGGCATAATGCAGGGATGAGCATGGTGCCTTAGGGAGCTGCCAGATTGGGACCTGCTAAGACCTCCATGACTCTTGGGTCACATCCCCTGATATTGCCCCAGGCATGACACATCTGCTGGGGAGAGGAGCCCCATGGGACCATGCCAACTGGCTCAGCGCCATCCAGGCAAGCAATATCCCTCCCAATCCTGCTCATCGCCCCAGGTTTCCCATCACCCCAGGAGATGCTGGAAGGACAGCATAAGCCAGCCCAGTTCAGAACAGCCCTGCAGCTGCTCTGCACTGACCGTACTGCAGCCACGGTGGGATTTGGTCATGATGGTGAGGCTCGTGACTCCTCCTCATGATCCCGCTCCACCCCAATATGGTCTGTTCCAAAACTGAAGTATTTTTTTTTAATGGCTTTAATAAATCTTAGATCACAAGAAAGGAGTCATGAGTGGATTCAGACAGAACCTTTCTAAAAAATGCCATCCATCATCAGGTCTCCTGTCCTGTCCTGGAATTGCCTTCGTATTGTACAAGGCTGGACACCCATTTTAAGAAGTGGTAGCGTGCCATTGTTCTCAGCTTCTGCATTAAGGACTTCTGCAGCTCAGAAAATTTTCAATACCAAAATCAAGAAACCAATTTTCATCCTTAATTTCTAACTCCAGAAGTTTCTGTGTTCAGAAAAGCCAGAGTAAGTTAAGTGAAGGCAAAATTGCAAGGAGTCTTGCTGCTTTGTACCATTTGGTTATTTTTATTACAGATTGGTCAAGTGACTTGAAAACCCACATAAGCAGTGGCCAAGCTGACAGTGTCATCCCTGCAGGCCCCCTTGGGTTTGGCGACAACCACATGGCAGACCTGGTTGTGTGCATCCCACCTGCAGGAGAAGGAGAAGCCACGCACCGGTGTGTCTCTGTGGGTTGGTTTTCCCCTGGTCTCTGCTCCCACCTTGGGCTCCCCATGACGTAAATATCCAAAGCCAAAAACCATAAAAATGCAGTAGTTTAGAAATCCCAGTTGGGTTCTCTTATGTTTACGCCATGGCTGTTTCTGGTCTCTTCTAAGGTCGCTACATCCTCGTGGGACCACCTGTGCCATGATGCACCGTAGTTTGTGCGAAGCATCAGGGCAGATACAGTCCCACCAGCCAGCCCAGCTCTCGGGGAGAGGACGAACACAGGGTGACAGTGATGTCATGTGGTACTACTGTGGAATTTCCAATTATTTGTATTTGTTCACCTACTACACCCTTAATTCTTTTTGGTCAAACTGAAAATCTCAATGTAAAGGTTTGGTAAGCTCGAGCATTTTTTTAATGCTGAAAAGTCAATACTTTGTCCCCTTTATCCCAGCGGGATCCCTGCTCCTAGGAGGGGTAGGCTGTGACCTAACCCAATTTGGGCTTGATTCAGGGAATTGCTTAAGAATGTGTAAAACCCTCAACAGCTTCAGATCCATTCTTAGCTCTGGCAAAGCATTTCAGCATATGGTCTTGAACACATGCTTAGTATAAATCCCACGGAAGTGCTTTACCAAGCTGGGGCACTACTGTGAGCCACTGCCTACAGCCTGCAAGCTACACAAATTCAGCCTTTATGGGGCACATTTTTAAAGTCCGGAAAAAAAAAAGCTAATCAGGAGCTAAACCAGGCAGCAAAAAAGGACCCACATGGCACGAGCTGGAGACACGGTGCTGTTAACTGATATGAGTTTTGCTGGGCTCTGGTGTGGCTTATGCTTTTCTTCCTCAAAGGTACCTGCCGGGTGCCCTGCGAAGAGTGATCATAACAGCTCTGCGTGACGAAAATCCAGAGCATACATCTCAATCAGTGAGTGCCCCCTGAAACCTAATCACTGAGCAGGGTTTCTGCTGGGCAGCCCCTCAAGAAAATGTCCTCAGGACAGAGGATGCTGAGTAAAACAGTGATTTTGCTGTGAACAGAAGGAGGAAATGATAAAGTCCTGAAAATGTTGTTGCAGAGAGACTCAGTGCACAAGTCACAGTGGTTTCGCTTCGCAGGGTGCTGGGTGTAAGGAGCAGTGAGGATGCCATGGCTCCGCAGGGCTGGCAGAGGGACCACGGAGCATTGCTCATGTGTGGCTGGAACAGCATCCACCGAGAGGTGCTCTTAAAGCCTCTGTGACATTGCAACAGAAAAGGACAAACTTGGTCCCCAGGTGCTGTATTATTTTTGAGTTTCTAAGTGGAATGTTGCAAAATGGACACTTTAAAAAAAATAAGTATAATATGAGAAGTGCTTTTAAAGGAGTAGTTTAGAGAAGTACTTCTAAAGAAGTAATTTAAAAGATTTGTCGCTGCCTTGATCTCATTGAAGCAGAGGAAATTCGGTCAGTGAGGAATGCGGGTGAGAACTCTATAGCCCTGGCAGCGTTAGCAAACACCACTTCGGTTTAAACAAAACCTTGCTGCTCGTCTCTCTTTTTTCCAGCTATCATTATTTTTCTTGACTCTCCAGTTATTATCTCCTCTCAGAAGCCTGAAAACAACCTGTGTTTCCACCAGCCACGGTGCTGCCTACTGCTAGACCAGCTTTCGCTGTCCTTTCTCCTGAAGGACCATGCTTTTTCCTTTACAGTCCTACCCAGGGGCATCTTTTCCAGAGGGATGCCAGCAGCAGCAAGCCCTAAAAAAACCTATGACTTGCTAATAGGTGCTGCAAAGTTTTCTGAACCCCCCTCATTGCCTACTTATCCCCCGATTTTAACTGTCTCCAAGTTGTCTGCCATTAAATAGCTTGGAGTTTACTTGGATTTTTAACATATTTCAGAGCGTGCTTGATGCTGTTCTGTGACCTGGTGGACGTAGGTCAAATTTTTGAGCTAATGTACTAGTTCTTTTAAATATGAAAGTGATAATTTTACTCCATACTTGTAGTTCATAGCATGGGAAGAGCTCTCCGTAAGTGCAACAGGACGGAGAGGCACCGTGGCCACCCACACCTCTAATGGAAACCGATTTTATTCCAGAAGAAAGCTGTAATGATGTAATCGTCTCTGGCATTTTACCTTGATAATGTCATGGTATTTATAGTCTTTTTTAATACATTTCATGACATAATGCTGTTTTGTACCTGGTTTTCACAAGATCAATGACAGAGAGTGATAACCTTTCATAATTTTCCTCCACCTCCACAAGCTGCACATGCAGGGATTCAGGGAGGATGCGTTTTGCATCTCGCCGGGTGGAAAGCCCAGCAGTTGTGATCACAACGAGGAGAGGGCGTTGGGGAACACCCCGGTTTCTTGTCCTGCTGCATCTCAGCCATCCCATATTGGAGCGTCTTCTTCCTCCCACCATGTACGGGTGCGCTTGCAAAGGCTTCCTCCCCAGCACTGCCCATTGGGCACCAGTGTCTTTTCATTTCGAATAAAAAGAAAGCAGAATTGGGTCTTAAGATTAGAAGTTGGCATCCCACAGGTGGTTTATCTGCATCCTGGATACCTGAAGTGCCATGCTTTCCAGGCTCCCTTGGTGGCTGGATCTGTGCATAGCACAGTCTGTATGTGTTTGTTAGATGGGCTTTAATGTAATCGCTAATTGTCAGGATTAACAGCCATGGGTGGCTTTTCCCTGGTCTCAAAGGGCTGTCAGGGCAAGGCAGGGGATGGACACACAGCCAGCAAAACAGAAAAAAAGGGAACATGGGCAGAAAGGTCGTGGGAGAGTTTATAAAAGGTGATGAAGCCCATGGGTCTCATTCTTGGGATGAAAATAAGGGGGTTTATAATGGGTAGAGTGTTCCGGGGGGGGGAAGCCTGTGTCTCACCTGCGGGCTGTGCATCCCACCGGCTCCCTTCACAGCGATCCCTCAGGGCTCCACAGCTCTCCCTGTCCTGCTGGGGCAGCAGGGTCCCAGCCCGGCAGAAGGAGCCACCTGTCCCCAGCAATGTCCCGCCGCGGCACGTGACGCTGGCCGCTCCTGCCTATCTGCTCCTGCTGCGCCGGCGCCTTGCTGGTGTGGGGACAGAGGGTGGCGTGGGGTGGTGGGGGCTGCCGTCGCCTCCCTCTGCGCTGAAGGAAGGCGAGGTTGGTCCCTGCCACCTGCGAGCCACTGGGCTGTGGCTGGGCAGCACCGTGGGATGCTGCTGAGCACGGCAAGCCCTCTGCCCATCCTCCCTGCCTGATGACATCCCTGGCCCAGGCACAGGCCGGCTTCCTGCACACCCCGGGCGGTTCAGCACGGGGCCAAACGGGGCCAAACACAGTCACATCCGCCACCTACATGGACACCACGCCGTCTCCGGGCTCAGCTTGTCCTCTCTCATCCTCTACAGGCACCAGCTGCTCAACTCGCAGAAGCACTGAGCTCAAGCCACAGCACTGGCAAATACCACATTAAAAATGTCACCAAATCACTGGGTTTCTGTGCCTCAGTTCCTTTCAGCCAGGGGAGTAGAATACCCCCCTGTTCCCTGTGCAGCTTGAGCATCTTCAGGCAGGGCTTGCAACAAGGGTGCCTGACCATGGGTGAGTCTCTGGGCACCACTCCAATAACCTTTCTGCCAGCAAAGACATTTATAATGGATTTTTTTCCAGCCTTGTGGTAAAACCTGCTTTGTTTTTAATCCCAGTTTGGGGCACCTGGCATCCAGTTTCACCAGAGGTTTGCTCCTGGGAGCTGGCAGAACAGGCCACACATTGTCACGATGCTTTGCAAGAGGAATAAGCCATTTGTTTAAGATGTGCTCTGATGTCATGGTGACAAACAAGGTTAATAAACTCCGGGCTGACACAGGAGAAACCTTCAAGCTGGCAGCGCAGCTGGCCTTTTCCAGGTCTCTGGGGCTGTCTCTGAACCCCCTCAGCTTGCATATGGTGATGCAAGGAGGAAGCTGCTTCCCCCAGCGTTGCTCCAAGGAGGGATTAGCACTGCTTGAGAAACTTCAATGGTAACATATGGGAGCCCAGGGACAGTTTTGAGTCACGGCATTTTGAACCTGAACCAGGGGAGTGTGGCGATGCCAGCACATCTGCTGGGGCAGGGCGATACCCACAGTGTGTGGGAAACGGTGGGGTGGTGGCTTTTGATGGGGACCCACAGCTGGCTCCAGCCTTCCCATGGCAGCAGCTTCACCCGATGGATGGAAAAGGGCAAGTGGTCAGAGTACCATCAAATGATCCAAATGGGGAGAAATAGGTGGAAAACCACCATCAAAGCATGGTGGTTACACTGCTACAAGGCGGAGGCACACAGCAAATCCTGGTATTGTGCCAGAGAACGTGGCTGGTCCGACGATCATGGGACTGCCACCGCTCCAGGTCTGACCTAGCACACAGAAAGGTGGTCTGCAATGAAGATGAGATATGGGTGGGATCTCAGGAGATCACCTAGCTCCCCAGAGATCTCCAAGGCTCCAAGCCCCATCGCCTCCCCTGGGGCGCCAGCTGGACCCCTTGGCAGGGGCTGCCCTGGGGACAGCGGGAGATGTCAGGGAGAAATGGAATTCTAGATGCTCGTGGTTCACCAAACCCAGGAGCATAAACAACAGAACCAGGCATGAAGTGCACTCAGCAGCAGGTCTGAAGGTCCTGCTGGGACCATTAGGTCTTAGGTGGGTAAAGAGGAGGGGTGGCTGCCAGCTGTCCCACCCCAGCCAGGCTGGCACCAAGGGGGCTGTGAGCAACCCCTTCCCTGCCCACACTTGCTGCCACGCTGGGCAGCCCTGGGCATGGCAGGCACCCCACTGCCTGGTGCCCTAAATATGGTGTCTGCCACCAAAGGGACACACCTGTTCAAGAAGGACAGGGAACTGCTGGAGCGAGTCTAACAGAGGCTATGGAGATTATCAAGAGACTGGAACACCTCTCTACTGAGGAAAGGCTGAGAGCCCTGGGGCTGTTCAGCCCCGAGAAGAGCAGGCTGAGAGGGGATCTCATCAATGCTCAGCAATATCCAAAGGGCGGGGGGCAAGAGGACGGGGCCAGACTCTTCTCAGTGGTGCTCGGTGACAGGACAAGGGGCAACAGGCACAAACTGGAACACGGAAAATTCCATCTCAACATGAGGAGGAACTTCTTTCCTGTGAGGGTGGCAGAGCCCTGGCACAGGCTGCCCAGAGAGGTGGTGGAGTCTCCATCTCTGGAGACATTCAAAACCCGCCTGGACGCGTTTCTGTGCCACCTGCTCTGGGTGACCCTGCTCTGGCAGGGGGTTGGACTAGACGATCTCCAGAGGTCCCTTCCAACCGCTACCATTCTGTGATTCTGTGATTCTGTGAAGCAGAGATGAAGGATGCTGGTGCGACCAGACGCCATGTGGTTTCTCAGATGTCCTTCCCCAGCCTGAGTGCGCCGTAGCAAACTGGCATCTCACCCAGCCTTGCCCTGAAAGCAGGTTGTGATGAGCAGAAGGTGGAACACAGGAGCCAACACTGTGATAAGGAACTGGCTTAATCTGAAGGTAATGTTCCCTTGGGTTAGTCTTAAGGAGAGGAAGTGCTCATATCATAGAATCATAGAATCATAAAATGGTTTGGGTTGGAAGGGACCTTAAAGCCCACCCAGTGCCACCCCCTGCCCTGGGCAGGGACACCTCCCACCAGCCCAGGTTGCTCCGAGCCCTGTCCAGCCTGGCCTTGAACCCCTCCAGGGATGGGGCAGCCACAGCTTCTCTGGGCAACCTGGGCCAGGGGCTCACTGCCCTCACAGCAATTTCTTCCCGAGATCTTATCTAAATCTCCCCTCTTTCAGTTTAAAAACTGTGCCCCCTCGTCCTGTGGCTCCGCTCCTTGATCCAGAGTCTCTCCCCATCTCTCCTGTAGGCCCCAGGTCTACAGGACCTATTTTCAGGTCAGGGCAAACTTTGCAGCAGCTTTTGCCTTTGAACACCACCAGCGTCTTTGTTGTGATGAGCCCCCCCATTTGTCTGCAATGTGTTTTTATGCTACAGGATTTCCAACATTCTTCCGAACCTCATTGTCCTTAGTCCATGTAAAAACCCTGGGAAAAGACGGTCTAAACCCAAACCAGGGCTCAAGCAAGCAGCGGCAAGAAGAGCTGAACCAGCCCTTGAAGCTGAGTGGTGGCCTCCCCCCCAGCTGGCCCCCTTAGTCCCCATTCACACCCCCTAGACCTCCCCGTCCCTCCTGCAGTGGTGACAGGGACCTCACCAGGGTCACAGGGACCTTCCTCGGGGCTGCTGGAGCGCTGCCAAGCCCTGCAGCGCTGTTTGCCAGTGGGAACCCCAAATTTAAGGTACTTCCATGTTGGAGCCATGGCACTGAGACTCGCTGAGGGCTCCCAGGAGAAGCTGCCCCAGGCTGGGACATCCCTGCAGCATGGAAACAGGGCTGCTGTGCAATGGTATTTCTGTGACAGCAGTCCTCTGAGCACAACAGACTTCAGCAGAAACTGCATTTATTTGGAAAAAAAAAAACTTCCCATAAGAGCAAAACTTTCTGTAATTCTCCATTTGGGGCTTCCTAAACCAACATTAGAGCAACCCCTCTGGGGGCGGACGCTGGGTTAGGTGGTCTGTTGGTAATTTTCATGTTTCCAAAAGTCTGCTCCCAATGCCGATGCGGTGCCTGGCCTTCAGCCCCTTGTCCTTGCCCTGGGAAGACAGAGCTTTCCACGCACAGCGAGGGAAAAAAAGCTGTTAAAATTTCCATTTGTGTCCCTGAAAAAACAAAAAAAACCCTAAAAAACCTGGAAGGAGAGTAAATAAATTAGTTTATTAGCCATGAATTCAGCCCAGCTGCCTAGGAGTTACTCATTATTTTGCTGGCAGCTTTGGGCTGGAGCCAGGTAGCCGAGCTTGGCGCTCCCGCACTTCCGTGCACACGTGGACTTGTTTTTGAAGTGCAGGGAACAGTGCCGGGCGCCGTTTGGCTGCGGTGGTTTTGGGTAGGGATGAATGTCTCCGGCTGTGAGGCTTCGCTGCTCCTGGCTGGGGTGAGGAGAACACCGCCCGCGCATCAGGGCAGATGTGCGGGACCTCTGCTTCTGGCTGGGAGAGCAGCTTCCCTTCTCCTGCCCGGGAATTTCCAGGCCCAGCTGACACATGGAGGAGCAGCAAAAATAAATGTATTGTTCAATCTGTACGGGCTTGTTTAGGAAGCTGGAACGTGTGTCTCTATTTTTAGGGAGCCCAGGTGCAGCGCAGACGGGCAGCCATGCACTGGCCAGGGTCGCCTCTTCCTTCTGCTGCAGCTGGTCCCCAGCATCTCTGCTCGCCGGGAGCGGGGACACAGCACATCCCCGGCCGATGGCACGTATGCGATCACTGGTCCCAGCCTGAGACCGTGTCTCCTCATCCCGGAGCTGGCTCCCAGGTCCTTCCCTGCCTCACCAGGGGAGAGCAGCGCGGGTAGAGCTGCAGGTCGCACTCCCAGCAGGGAAGGCAAATGGGCGTTGTCTCTGCGCCCACCCTGACACCCAAATGTGACGTGAAGGAAGGGGATGTCCCCCAGAGCAGGGAAACCTGCAGGCACCCGGACTCCGGGTTAGACTCAGCTCTCTGCCAGCCACCTCACTGGCAAGGTGATATGATGGCTTTGTTCCTCCTTGGGACGTGCTGAGGTCCTGCGGCAGCTGGGGAAAATGGTCCCTCTCCCACTGTCCCCCTGTCACCACACCTCTTGAGGGTTCAAGGTGGAGTGGGAAATAGGAATCCCCAGCATCCCAGTGAGCACTGGGGAGTGCGTACCTGGGGGAGGTCTGAGCTCGGCGCCCGGGGAGCTCCACCTCCAGCTCCTGCAGAGGGAACAGACCCACGTGTCAGCTGAGATAAGAAACTAATGTCAGATTTATTTTAAGGAGGCATATTTTTATTTTTAAGTTTCCCATTTGTTACTGTTCCCAATCTGGTAGGAACAATTTTTAACCCTTCGCTTTGATACCACAAAACCCGTGCTTTGCCTTTGAAGCCTATTTAGCATTGAAAGAGGGATTGGGAGGATCTGGCAGAAATGGGGCACAGAAATTGCTGTCACAGAAGCTGAATACGTTAATGCAGATGAATCACTGTTATGGAGAAAGCCTTGGGGAGGCTGTCGCTGGGGGCAAGTTTAGGGTCCTTATAATGAGGGAATATTCCCATTATACTGGCAGAGCAGCCTCTGTCAGGGGGTGTTGGTGCAATGCAAAGGGCAGGTTATGTTGAGGCATGACTTTGGGAAGCAGGTGTCTTGCCACAGCCTTTGAACCATTTTTCCTCCCCAGATAACACCTGCCAGGGGAATGGGGGGGCTCTGCAAGTCTCCAGCAAGCCTGGGGGTGGCACGGCCAAGCCAGGGTTTGGCGCCTGTGGGCACGGTGCCTGCAAGGGTAGGAAGCAAAGCAGACAAAAACTGGTGTTCGAGTGAGCTTTACAGGTTTATTAATTTTTGGTTCTGTTCACCTGGAAAAGGTAAAGGGTGTCTCCTAGCCCCAGATTGCAATAAGACAGATGCGGCGCTGCCTTCCCCGCTCCCAGGGACAGATGGATGCAGTTGGCCCTGCCACAGCTGCACACCCACAGCTCCTGCGCCCGCACTGCAGCCGCTGCCTTTCGGCAGCAGGGCACTCAAGTGAGGCACCTTCCCTGGCCACAGCGCATGGGCGGCAGAGACAGCCTTCCCCTCTGCCCCAAGCACCTGGGGCTGAGGCACCCGGAGCCGGGGGTGACGGTCGGGCACTGCACCCCATGAAATAACATTATGAGATGCCTGGGTGGGATGTATGGGCAGGATGCCCAGGTGGGATGCCTGGGTGGGATGCCTGCGTGGGATGTATGGGAGGGATGTATGGGCAGGATGCCCAGGTGGGATGCCCAGATGGGATGCCCAAGTGGGATGCCTGGGTGGGATGTACGGGGGGGATGCCCTCCAGAACCTCCCCAGCTTGCACAGGGAGGGGAACAGCTATGGGCAGGATGCTCCCACGCATCTGCCACACCACCAGCAGAGAGGACAAGGGTGAGATGGTGGTGTTCTCTGCCAGCAAATGAAGGGCCATCAGCTCCATCCTGCACGCTGCCCGAGGAAGAGCAACACGGGGTGGTGCCAGCAGGGTGGCACATTTTGGACCCCCGGGTGCTCTGTGAGTGAGGACTGACCATGTGGGTCCTTTTATCTCTTTCCTTCCAGTTTCTTTGCTGAACGGGGCATAACTTTCCCAGCCATCTATTCCTGCAGCCAAAAAAATAACTCTATACTCTTTAAGGAGATTAATTTCTCTAGGATTTTCCCTTCAATCAGCATGTGTAGCAGCCACAGTCCCACAGGGGAACTCGCCAAAGTCCGTCCACAAAAATAAAACTGTTGCAGACAGCAGGAGGGATTTTAGCCCAAGACTGGGATGAATCGGCACTCCGGCTCATCCAGGCTCTCCCCGGGATGGGCTCCACCTTGACGGGTGCGCGCTGCCCTGCCAAGCAAGCTCTTTAGGAGCAGAAGGAGAGAGGCAGTTCGGCACCGGGGAACCAGATTTCAAGATCAAAAAAGGTGTGATACAACGGGGCCCAGCGCCAGCAATTTTGGGCTGGCTGGCAAGGCTTTCTCTGGGTGCGCTCAAACAACCTGTCCCTGCATCCTATTCAGACGGGGCTTGCCTTGTGGTGCAGGGGCAGAAGGGCTGAGCACTTTTAAAGCGAGCTAAATTTGGGCAGGATGAGGAGTGGGGCGGGTGGCCCAGCTGCCGGCTCCGGGCGGTGGTGAGAAGCAGGGTGAGAGCAGCGGAATTTACAGGCAGTGACAAATCTGTTTGCTGAAATACTTAAGAGCAAGAAGAAGGAAATAAAAAATAAGATGAAATAATAAAAATAAGCCAGACCCAATAAAGTCTGAATAGGTGAGTGCTTTGCTGAGCATCCCCCCCAACACATGGTGCTGAGCCCCCCACAGTTGGAAACCACTGATTTGCTCACCCCGAAATAGGCTGAAACCATGAACTTTAGATACAAAAACACCCTGAAGAGAGGATCAGGCTTCTGAAGAACAGCCCCAGCTCGACGCCTGCTAAACTCATCACCCGCTGCAGAGCTGGGCTGGCCTCTTTAACACTGTCCTGCCTCCTGCGTGCCAGTAAAGCTTCCGTCAGGGCTGGTGCTGGAAGTGTCTCTGAACCCCAAAGACTCCCGGGGCAGTCGAACCTGACTTTGCAGGATTGGGACCCCCAAGCTCCCGTATCCCAGGCATGGTGGCTCCAGACCACGCACACTGCAGCAAGCGGCAGTTCCCAGGGCTTTCTCCTGGCTGACGGAGGATTTAATTAGGGGGCCAGAGGGTGGCATGGCATACTCAGGAGGGTGCCGGCCCCCAGCTTGCTGCAAGCTCGGTTTGCTCCTGCGTGCCCCCGTTTGCGGCTTTTGGCCGTACTCGCTCCCTTCTGCCGTGCATGGAGCCTCTGGCGGCCACCGGCTGGGAGTGTGGCTGCTCCTTGTAGCTCTTGGCATGGCCACCTCCATGCAGGAGCCCAGGGCTGGTTTTGGGGGCCCCTGTGGCTGCAGGGCCGGCCTGGGGCAGGGGAGCAGCCCGGCAGCAGAGGTGCTGCTCCGAGAGCCGCTGGAGAGGGACCCCCCTTGCCCACATCTCATGCTTTATTGTGTAGGGTGAAGCGCTCCAAACTAACTTCAAAGAATGGGAGCAGGCACGTCGTTTCCAAAAAAGTGGTAGAAAGGTATTTGCCCCTTTTTAATGCAACTCCAGCTCCTTCTCCAGCAACAGAATTGCTTTCAGATTCCCACAGCTGGGGGAAGCCACTGTGAGCCCACAGCACGAGGCCTTTCTCCCTGGGCATCCCAGGCAGATGGACCCCCCAGCAGCAGGGACCTGTCCCCCAGGACACCATCAGGCTGGCTCACCCGCACGGTATCGGAAAGAGCCCCGTTTCCTCCTCCACTTGTCACGCCATGCCGCACCGCGAAGGACAAACACCCAACGGCGGCTGCCCGCAGGGGACACCCAGCCTGAGCCTCCGCTCCCCACTTGCCCCCTGGCCGATGCCAAGATCCATCACCCCCCAGCTGCGCTCAGCTCCCGACCTCCCCTTGTCCCCTGTGCTGTCCCCAGGGTCTCACGTGCCAAGTCAGCCGCAGCGGCGTGTTCGCTGCCTCCTGCCAGCCCTCCCCTGACTGCGCCCCCGCGCCGAGCCTGCCCCGCATCTCCCTGCACCCAGCGAGTTTCTTTCAAAACTCCTTTTGTCCTGAGCTGCCAGGGTCCTCTCACAACAGGGAAAACACGAGAGGACAGAAGTGACACTGGCTTCTTCCGACGACGAGCAGGGGTTGCCGGGCTGTCTCGGCATCCCCCGGCACAGCACAGCAGCTGCGGGGTGGTGCACGGTGGGGACAGGCAACGGGGCCGGGCACGGTGACACACTCCTTGGGCCACTCTCCGGGCTCTTTCCATGCCAGTCCTGGGCAGGCAGGTGGGACAGAGACCCCTGCATGGCAGGGGCTGTCCCCACGCTGTGAGGGGGGCGCGGATGGCCGGGCGCTGGCAGGGTGGAGAATGACGGCAAGCTGACCTCGGGCAGGGTCCGGACCTCCTTGGGTGCGACAAAGCCAGTGCTGTCACCCCTGGATGGCAGGGTGCCGGGCGGAGGGGGTGTGTGAGCAGGGGGCTCCGGGCGGAGCTGAGCCTCTGCCCCAGCCTGGGTCATAGGGCTCCCTGCTCCAAGGGGACGGGCTCCTGGCGCTGCCTCTTCCGCTGCCTCTCCCGCTTGGCCCGCCAGCACACATAGGCGGCCACCAGCAGGCCCACCCCGAAGATCAAGGTGGCCACCGAGACCACCTTAGCTATGTCCATTTGTGGACCATTGATGGTGAAGGTGATGCACGTCGCTGCTACGCCGATGACCACAGAGACGATGCCAAAGGGGAAGATGCAGCGGTACCAGGATTTCTCAGTCCCGCCCGTGGCCAGGGCCAGCTTGTTGAGCGTAGCAGTGGAGTCGGTGGCCGTGGCCAGCGGCAGCCCTGGTTTTCCTCCCTGCAGGCAAGTGAGTGAGTTGGACTTGCAGCCCATCATGTTGGCAAGAAAACCCAGGAACGACCAGCGCAAAGCATGGACGGGTTGGATGCCGGTCACCGTCCCGCCACGAGCCGCTGCCGGGACAGTGATGGAGGGAAGAGGCCAGGTCCTACATGGTCGGCTTTGTCCGGCAGCTCAGGGTGCCTCAATGCAGACGCGCCGGGATCTCGCTGCCGCTGCTCTCGCTCCCAGGTTTGGCTCCTAGCTCTTTTGCTGCCAGAGGGAGCGGGGACCGGAGCGGGGATTGGCGGTGGCAGCGGTGATCTCATGCCGGTGGGAGGACCGGCTCGGCCTTGCTGGCTGTTAACTGTTTCAGGCTCTGGGCAGGCAGCTGCCTGCAGCCCAGCCGGCATCGCTGTTGGGATGTGTTTTTGCAGTTTGCATCTGCCTTTGCCAGCCCGGTCCCGGGCCAGGCAGCACTGGGGCAGGGAGCTGGTCCGGCTCCCTCCTGTCTCCAGCTCCCCCCAGCCCACCCAGGGCCACGCTGCTGCAGATGCCACCTCAGGCAGCCCCATGGGCAGCGAAACCCCGAAGGAATGGGCACCGGGACTTCCAGCCACTCCACAGAGCCCCTTCGCCTCCTCCTTGTGCTGCGCCAATGCCATCGCCTCCTTCCGAATTGCTCTTTCTCCCCGTGTCACCCTCTGCCACCTTTGTCCTCTGCCACAGGGCTCAGGGGACCCTCACTGGGAGCCCATGGACCAGGGATGCTGGTTAGACTGGAGAGGGCTCGACGCTGAGACTCGGCGGGGTGGTGGGACACTGCTGGGGCTGGCACTGCGGGGACGTGGGGTGACCAGCCAGGGGAGCAGTAAAGAACAGGGCTGGAACTGGCACCATACCCACCACGGCCCCTCGAGTACAGCAGTCCCTGCTTCCTTTCCCTGCAGTCCCCAAATCTTGAGTATCAAGACTAATGATTTTTAAACAGTGATATCAAGCACAGGGTGCCGCAGCCTGCCCCAGCGCAGGGTCACACACTTGGCAAAACGCAGCACAGCCCAGAGATGCCGCCCGGGGCTCCTGGGCAGGGAGGAGGAGGAAGGGATGGAGATACAAACAGCCCAGAGAGGGTTGAGCACAAAAGGCTCCTGCCCAGCTCCAACTGCTAGCAGAGACTTATTTTTGTGGGCAAAACCTTTCTGTGCCACCTTTCCCATGAGTGGATGAGGGAGACACTGAGCCTGGAGCTGGCACAAACAGTTCCCATCCCCACTCGCTTCTCCCGCACTGTTGTTGTTTTTTTTTTTTTTAATTGGTTTTCCTGAAGGAGAGAGGAAAGGAATGAGCTATCGTAGCAAACGTAAGAGACCTGGAGCCTTTCCCAGGTCAGAGCCTCCCCCAAGCTGATGGGGCCCAGCTGCATTTCTGCATCAACTGAGAGGAAGCCAAAAATAAGGGAAAAATCCACATTGCAGCGAAAATTGAGCTGTGGAGGGAGAGGGTGGCTCTGCAAGAAGGTGAGATGATAGTGAAGCAGAGGACTGATAGGACTGACTAGGGCAGGGGGACATTTGGGCATCAGTCTGGATCCGTCCTTTTGTTTGTGGGGACTACAGCATCCCTGGGGAAATCCTCCCACTCCAGTAGAGGGGAAAGGATAAAGCTGGTTTGAATCAGCCTTTGCCCCTCTGCAGGCTAGGTCCGGAAAGCTGTGAGACCTGTTAGCGTGAAAAGGGATGTGGTTGGGGCTGTGAGAGCCCTGCAAATCTCTCCTTGCCTCTAGTTTCATCCCTAAAAAACAAAAGTGGAGGTTGGTCAGGTTCCAGCTGAGTTCCCAAGTTTCAGGGAGGCTTTGTGCTCCTGCAGTATTGGCCACAGGGCACCAGGGACAAGACACAGGGGCTCAGGCCGTACAAATAAATAGCACTAGGAAAATAACTACAGATAAGTCAGATGTGCAGCACATGGTGTTCAGCAAACCGAGAAGTTTTGTTATTTATTCTCCTGATCGCTCGTTAGAGGGAAGAAGCACAGCACAACCCCCACAGTCACTGCACCGTGAGCAGTGGGGGCCGAACCCTGCCTGCTTGGGTCTGATGTTCCCCTTACAAGCTCCATCTTCAGTTTCATGAAGCTTTCTCAAGCTTGAAACTGTTCAGTCTTCAAATCTTCTGCCCTGAGCCTTTACCCTAAGTTGAGCCCTTGAAGAAAATTCCAGCTAAAATAGTTCAGCTGCTGCCAAGAGGGGGGTCTGGAAGAAAACACCCTGGTGACAAGCTTGGCAATGGGCCACTTTCCAAACCGCTTCTCCAGAAACCGGTGATGCGGTGACACCCCTCAACACAGCTCTAGCCCCACCCCCGAGAGGATGCTGCTGCCAACTCGGCCTTCCCTGGCTGGTCCTACCCACCCACCCCACCCCCCCCCCACCACC